>VZQC01006177.1:568182-601678 GCA_009823505.1 Rhizomys pruinosus | reverse complement strand
TTTTATAGAATTCTGCTGTGAAACCGTCTGGGCCTGGGCTTTTTTTTTTTATTGGGAGGTTTCTTATTACATCATCAATTTCTTTATGTACTATGGTCTGTTTAAATTGTGGATCTCTTCTTGGTTGAGTTTTGGTGATTCCCTGGATTTCAGAAATTCATCCATTTCTTCTTGGTTTTCAAACTTGGTAGAGTATAGGTTCTAGAAGTATTCCCGTATGATTTTCTGGATCTTTTCTTTGTCTGTTGTGCTACTTCCCTTTTCATCATGGATTGTATTGATTTGGAGTTGTTCCTTCTTTCTTTTGCTTAACTGGCCTAGAGGTCTGTCTATCTTGTTTATTCTTTCAAAGAACCAAGTTTGGATTCATTGATTTTTTTTTTGTATTGTTTTCTTTGTTTCTATTTCACTGATATATGCTCTGATTTTTGTTATTTGTTCCTGTCTGTTGCGTTTAGGGTTGATCTGTTGTTGCCTCTCAAATGCTTTTATCTGTAGTGTTAGATCATTCACTTGTGCTCTTTCTGTTTTTCTAATGTAGGCACCCAGCTTTATAAACTTCTCTCTTAGGACTGCTTTTAAGGTATCCCATAGGTTTTGTTGTGTTGTATTGTCATTGTCATTGAGTTCCAGGAATGATTTTATTTCTTTCTATATCACTTCCTTGACCCAGTCATTATTCAAGAGTGTGTTGTTTAGTCTCCATGTGTTCCTGTAAGCAGGAGGGCTTATCCTAGTATTTTGTACCATTTGCTTGGAATATTTTTTTTCCATCCTTTCCCTTTAAGGTGGTGCCTGTCTTTGAAGGTAACATGTGTTTTTGTAAACAGCATATCGATGGATTCTGTTTCCTAATCCAATCTCCCAGTCTATGTCTTTTGATTGGGTAATTTAGTCCATTATTATTTGAGGTTATGACTGATAGATTTGTGTTGCTTCCTTTTGCCTTGTTATCCATTTGCCGTTTGGGTTTAGGTTTCTACATGTGCAGTTATGCTTTTATTGATTTACTTTTCTAGGTGCCTGGCGATGGTTGCTCCTATCTTCTGTTCTTTGAAATGCTTCAAATATTCTCTGAAGGGTTGGTTCTCCGGACATGTATTCTTTCAACTTTTTTATGTCATGGGAGGTTTTTCTCTCTCCTTCAATTGTAATCGAAATTTTTCTGGGTATAGTAACCTGGGTTGTCATCTATTGTCCTTTAACTCTGGGAATGCTTTGCTCCAGGTTCTTCTTGCTTCCGTAGTTCGCATTGACAAGTCATTTGTAATTCTGATAGGTTTCCCCTTATAGGCCACTTGATTTTCTTTTGTGGCTTTAAGGATTTTGTCTTTGTTTTGGGTGTCTAACATTTTAACTATGATGTGGTGTGGAGAATTTCTTTTCTGATCTTGTCTGGTTGGAGTTCTATGTGCTTCTTGTATTTGTGTTGCTATGCCTTTTTTTTTTCGTTTGGGGAAGTTTTCATCTCTTATTCTGTTGAAGATCTGATCAATACCATTTCTTGGGATTCTTATCTTTCCTCTAATCCTATGATGCNCTCTGGGAATGCTTTGCTCCAGGTTCTTCTTGCTTCCGTAGTTCGCATTGACAAGTCATTTGTAATTCTGATAGGTTTCCCCTTATAGGCCACTTGATTTTCTTTTGTGGCTTTAAGGATTTTGTCTTTGTTTTGGGTGTCTAACATTTTAACTATGATGTGGTGTGGAGAATTTCTTTTCTGATCTTGTCTGGTTGGAGTTCTATGTGCTTCTTGTATTTGTGTTGCTATGCCTTTTTTTTTTCGTTTGGGGAAGTTTTCATCTCTTATTCTGTTGAAGATCTGATCAATACCATTTCTTGGGATTCTTATCTTTCCTCTAATCCTATGATGCAGAGGTTTGATCTTTTCATAGTATCCCACAGTTCCTGGTTGTTCCACTTTTGTGTATTTTTAAATTTTTCACAATCTTTGCTTGAGGCTTTTAGTTGTTCTGTGTTATCTTCCAGATCTGTTATTCTTTTTTCTTCTTCCTCGATTCTGCTTCTGAAGCTTTTTCCATTCCTTTCCTCTTGATTGGGTGAGGGTTTGATTTACTTTTTCATTTCCTCTTCTGATTTCTTTAGTATTTCTACTTCTTTTTGGAGCTTCTCAATCTTTTCCTATAGCTCATTGCTTTGTTGTTGGTTTCCTTATCTTTTTCAACATGGGATCTTTTCAGTGTTTCTGGTTCTTTCCAGAGTTTGTCATTCTTTCTCTCTAGGTAGCTCTTGACTTCTTCATTGTATTTTCTTAGTTCTTTGATTTGCTCTTTATTATCTTGTAGTTCTTTAAATATGTTCCAAATTGTGTTTCTGATACCTGTGTCCTGGGCCATCCCCAGGTGGATTCCACTGTAGGAATCTTCCATAGGTTTGGTATAGCTTGATGTGGGATTACCCTTCCCCTTTCCCATCTTCTCTTTTCTTCTTATTCCTGGCATATGAGCTTCTCCTTGCCTGTATTCCAATGTAAGTCCTAAATGCCTCTTCACTGCGATGAAGGCTTCCTTTGCTTGCCTCCTTCAGATGCCTTCATAATCCCAGTTGGCGGGTGTGGGGGTGGGCTGTGTGTGGGCTCCTTAGGCAGCCCACCCCCCAGCACCTGCACTTGCCTCAGCAGTTCTCGGGAGATCTCAGATCTCAAGAATCACACAACCCTACCTTTTATACCATCTGGGAGAATAACTCCGCCCCCACAGCTACAACAGCCAATTAAGCCAAAGACAACTGGGTTAACGGATTAACTACATTAAGTCAATCAGCAATCAGCCTTGCTGAAGCACCCAACTGCTACCTACCTGAGCCTGCCTCAGCTGATTTCAGGAGATCTCAGATCTCAATACTCACACATCCTTACCCTTTATACCAACTGGAAGGGCAACTCCACCCCCACAGCCACAAAAGCCTATTAAGCCAAAGACAACTGTATTAATGGATAAACTATATTAAGTCAATTAGCAATCATCCTTGCTGAAGCACCCAGCTGCTGCCTACCTACCTGTGCTTGCCTCAGCTGGTCTCAGGAGATCTCAGATCTCAAGACTCACACAACCCTACCTTTTATACCACCTGGGAGGATAACTCCGCCCCCACAGCCACAAAAGCCAATGAAGCCAAAAACAACTGGATTAATGGATTAACTATATTAATTCAATCAGCAATCAGCCTTGCTGAAGCAACCAGCTGCTGCCTACCTGTGCCTACCTCAGCTGGTCTCAGGAGAGCTCAGACCTGAAGACTCACACAACCCTACCTTTTATACCACCTGGGAGGATAACTCTGCCCCCACAGCAACAAAAGCCAATTAAGCCAAAGACAACTGTATTAATGTATTAACTATATTAAGTCAATCAGCAAACATCCTTGCTGAAGCAACCAGCTTCTGCCTACCTACCTGTGCCTGCCTCAACTGGTCTCGGGCGATCTTAGATCTCAAGACTTACACAACCCTCCCTTTTATACCAGCTGGGAGGATAACTCCACCCCCACAGCCACAAAAGCCAATTAAGCCAAAGACAACTGGATTAACGGATTAACTACATTAAGTCAATCAGCAATCAGCCTTACTGAAGCACCCAGCTGCTGCCTACCTACCTACGCCTGCCTCAGCTGGTCTCAGGAGATCTCAGATCTCAAGACTCACACAACCCTCCCTTTAATGCTGGATGGGAGGATAACTCCGCCCCTACAGCCACAAAAGCCAATTAAGCCAAAGACAACTGGATTAAAAGATTAGCTCTATTAGGTCAATCAACAATCAGCCTGCTGAAGCACCCAGCTTTTGTCTACGTACCTGTGCTTGCCTCAATGGTCTCAGGATATCTCAGATCCACCTAATATTGTAGGGAGCACTTGTCTCCCCACAGAAACACTTGTATGAAACCACAGAAACAAAGCACCTCTCGCTGGTTCTTCTCAAAGCGGTTTATTATTCAGGCACATCTTTTCTCCTTCTCCAAGCTTTTGCTTTTTCCAAGCTTCTCCTCTCCCCAAGACCAGAAAAATCCCTCTATTTAGAAAGTCTCTCTATTTATCCACCTTCCCAGCCCAGGTTGCGTGGCCTCAGTCTATTGGTATCATCTGGCCTGATCTTGCATACAGGGTGCACCTGCACAGCTTGAACAGTGAGCGTGGCTTTACTTAGAGGTAGGAAGGAATCAGGTGTTAGTCATAAGACTTGGCTAAATTCTCAGGCACCATCCTGGGACCCTCGCCACACCTGCTCTCCACATCTCCCCCTTTTTTATTATTTTAGTAAAGAGACTGTAACTGTTCCCCCTCCGGGGAGCTTCACTGTTCCCCCTTCCGGGGAGCTTTCCAGGCCCCTTTACCAGGTCCCTTTCTAGCTCGTCCTTCTCAAAGCGGTTTCACCCTGACCACAATGAGTTCTGAACGCGCTTCTGGGCCCCTTTTCCTTTATTGTCCAAGTTCAGCCTCCGCCATGAGAAAGCCCCGAATGCCGCCTCGGCGGGGCTGCTCCGCCTCCTCGCCTGCAGGCAGCTGGCCACCTACGCCATCTCCTGCGCACCCCGTGCCTCTTTCGGCCCCAAGTTTAATGGCTGGTTCTCGCTCTGAGTCCATCCTATCGGTGCTCGGGCCAGCTCAGCAGGTTCTTTCTGGCTATGCTGAGCCTGTGGCACCAAGGCCCTTCCAAGTGCCGGCTCACTGTCTCTGCTAGCCCAGCCCTGTTGAAGCCTGGTCTGAAGTCCTGGTCTGAAGTCTCTGCAGCTCTGTTGAAGTCTCTGCAGCAAATGTCTTAAGTCTCTTTGTTGCGCTTACGCTGTGGTCGTTAGTCTCTGCAGCTCTGTTGAAGTCTCTGCAGCAAATGTCTTTTCTCTCTTTGTTGTGCTTACACTGCGGTCGTTATCCAGCTTGAGCCTCTTTTGTGAGATGCTCTTCCTCAGCTCTAGTGGGAGGCCCCTCGCAGCTGTCCTCCTTGGTGCTGAAGCTGTTCATCACCGCCTCGCCTGGCCCACGGCCACAGCACACTCAGAGCCTGAAGCCGCGACGCTTCTACGCTCACACCCCCGCTCTGGGCTGAGCGTGGCCGCCGCTCCGCATCCCCGTACGGGCCACCACTTGTAGGGAGTACTTGTCTCCCCACAGAAACACTTGTATGAAACCGCAGAAACAAAGCACCTCTCGCTGGTTCTTCTCAAAGCGGTTTATTATTCAGGCACATCTTTTCTCCTTCTCCAAGCTTTTGCTTTTTCCAAGCTTCTCCTCTCCCCAAGACCAGAAAAATCCCTCTATTTAGAAAGTCTCTCTATTTATCCACCTTCCCAGCCCAGGTTGTGTGGCCTCAGTCTATTGGTATCATCTGGCCTGATCTTGCATACAGGGTGCACCTGCACAGCTTGAACGGTGAGCATGGCTTTACTTAGAGGTAGGAGCGAATCAGGTGTTAGTCATAAGACTTGGCTAAAGTCTCAGGCGCCATCCTGGGACCCTCGCCACACCTGCTCTCCACATAATATGATTTTTCCAAATTTTTCTTGTAAACATTTCTTGATTTAAGTAATTACTTTTACCTTTTAACTTGCTTCTGAGCAGTTCATTTTTATTCACAAACAGCTTTTTCCCAGTAAAATATTTTTCACCCTCCAATCCCCTTGAAGAATAAGGAGACTTAACCTATCCAGGGAGCCATTGGAAGAGTTGCTGAGAGCAAGTGTGCAGAGCACATGGTGCCCTGGGATCAGGCCAGCTGTGGGGATGGGATTTTGTTCAATTGTCCTATGAGTATGAAATTCCTATTTCTCTGCAAGATGTGCTATCAGAATTGTGAGCACTGTTGTTTACATTGTAGTATATCCCAGAACATTCTTAAGGAGCTGATGGTTTTGCAGTGCCTTTGTTCTAGTGCTTCATATATTTGTGAAATATCTGGTTGTTGTGCTCTCCAGGTTCCCAGGCTGAGATTCTGACAAGGACAAGACTAGTTGTTATCAGCAGTAAGTTCAATGATATTGTTAAGGCTTAATAATATGCTTCCTTCTGTGCATTTTCTGAAGCATTACCATGGTGTGGTAAGCCTGTTTTATTTTCTCTGTATTTTAAAATTTTAATGACTAAGCACATTAATACGTTTTTGGTCTTTTTGATACAGGGTTTGCCAATTGCCCCAGCTGACCTGAAGCTCACTCTGTAGACTAGGATGGCCTTGAAATCACAGAGATCTGCCTGCCTCTTTCTCCCAACTGCTAGGATTAAAGCCTTATGCCACCACACCTGGCTATAAATGTTTTAAAAGAAAGACAATATTTTCCTATTCTTAATTTACTCCTAATTGATGTTCCCATTACTTATTAAATGAAGATGTGATACTGAAGGACATTTTCATCTTGTTGATGTTTTTGTTGTATATCTAGCTCTGCGAAGGAAAGAAAAAGCAAAGCAAACAAAATTTTCTTTATGTCTGAAACCATATTGTACCTAATATTACTGGTGAGCAGACTTAAAAGTTACTTTATATTTTATTATTTTGCTTACATTATCTGTGTGTATGTAATTATACCTATGTCGTGCAGTTTTTGCAGAGGTCAGAGGAGGGCATAAGAATCTCAGGAACAGCTGGTCTTGGTGGCACACGCCTTTAACTTTAGCACTTGGGAGGTAGAGGCAGGCAGATCTTTGTGAGTTCAAGGCCAGCCTCATCTACATAGTGAGATCCAGGACAGCTGGGGTTACAGGGAGACCCTGTCTCGAAGAGTCCCAAAAAGAAGTACCATGGAAGAAAATCAAAAGATGTGGAAGCCTTGTGTAATGAAATGTCTTTTTCTTGTATTTTTTTGTTCATTTATTTTTTGAGGCAATGAACAAAAACAAAAAAACAAAACAAAACAACAACAACAAAACACCCGCCTCTCTCCCCCAAGTGCTGAGATTGTAATGAAAATATTAAGACATCAAAGTGAAAAATCAAAAGTGGATACTAAACATGGAAAGACTTCCCATGCTCATGAATTTGTAGGATTAATATGGAGATGACCATCCTACCAAAAGAAATATACAAATTCAATGAAACTCATACAAAATTTCCAACACAATCATTATAAGAAATTGATATTCTATGTGCTCCTTGCATTTGTATGTGTGTGTGCTTTTTTTCAATTTGGGGAAATTTTCTTTTATAATTCTATTGAAGATCTGGTGCATAGCATTGTGCTGGGATTCTTCTGTTTCCTCTATACCTATGATGCAGAGGTTTGTTCACTTCATGGTGTGCCATATTTCCTGATTATTCCACTCCTGTTTTTTTTTTTTTTTTAATTTTTCATAGTCTTTGCTTGGGCTCTTCAATTCTTCCACGTTATTTTCTATGGTTGATATTCTATTTTCTTCTTCACCCATTCTCTTACTGAGGCTTTCTCTTGACCTTTACTGTTGACTGGATGAGTGCTCGATTTTCTTTTTCATTTCAGCTTGAGAATCCTTTAGTATTTCCATTTCCTTTTGGATTTGACCATTCTCCCCTTTTAGATTTTTGGTTTCCCTTTTCCTTTCAGCCTGAGACTTTTTTTTCAGCATTTCCATTTCCTTCTGGAGTTGGTCATTCTCTCCCTTTAGGCCACTGATTTTTTTGAGTATATCTATGATTGTTCTTTTAAGATCTGTGTCCTGGGTTACTTCCAGGGAGGTCCAATTGTCGGAGTCTTCTATAAGACTGATAGAGTTTGGTGGAGATTTCTTATTTGCTTTTCCCATGTTGTTGATTTTTCTTTGTGGTTTTGGCATATGAGTTTGATCTGTTTTGCTTATAATCTGATGTAAAATTCAGGTGTTTCTTCCTTAAGATGTAGGCCTGTTCCTCTAGTTTTATGGGGGGAGTGATTTGGCCCTTATGCCAGTAATCTAGCTGCTGCCTCAGTGTCCCTGAAGACTTGAGCTCCCAGAGGCATGGGCCTACTCTTATCTTGCCTGCTGCAGAAGCAGGGAGGCAGCTGACTACCTGCTCATTTTCCCTGAAAAACTGAGATTCCAGTGGGGAGGGCCCCTTCTTACTGGGCCTGTGTCAGAAGCTGAGGTGAGGCTGGCTTAAGATGTAGGCCTTTTCCTCTAGTCTGATGTTGGGGGCAGTTATTTGGTGGCCCCTGTGCCAGTAATCTAGCTATTGAGTCAGTGTCCCTGAAGACCCAAGGCCCCACCAAGCAGGGTGGGCCCCATGATACCTGGCCTGCAGCTTAAGCTGCTGTGCAGCTGGCTGCTTGGACAAAATCCAGCAGGCCTTCATGTTCAAAGTCCTGGAGGGAATTGGACTGGAGGGCACCTTCCTCAAAGCAATTAAAGCCATGTACAATAAACCCACAGCCAACATTATCCTAAATGAAGAAAAACTAGAAGTGTTTCCCTTAAAGTCAGGAACTGAGCAAGGCTTTTCCCTACCCCCACTCCTCTTCAGTACAGTGCTTGTAAACCTCATGAGAGCAGTAAGACAAGAAAAAGAAATCAGAGGAGTACTAATTGGAAAAGAGGAAGTCAAAGTATCCCTTTTTGCAGATGACATAATAGTTTACCTAACAGACACCAAAAACTCCACCAGAAAACTTCTAGAAACCATCAAAAGCTTCAGTAAAGTGGTGGGATACAAAAATCACTTAGAAAAATCAGTAGCCTTTTTTATGCCAATAAAAAGCAACTGGAGAAGGAATACAAGGAGACTCTCCCACTCACAGTAGCCTCCCAAAAATAACTTATCTAGCAACAAACCTGACCAAACACACCAAATACCTCTACAAAGAAAAAAATTTAAATCCCTCAAGAGGGAGATTGAAGAAGATAAAGAAGATGGAAAAATCTCCCATCATGGATTGGAAGAATCAATATAATAAAAATTACCATCCTACCCAAGATATGCTAAGTGAAGTTACACAGTCCCAGAAAAGCAAACAATGAATTTTTTTTGTGGATGGTAGGACCAAATCCATAGTTGAAAGGCAAGCTGAGAAAAGTTAATGTTATATTTCTTTTTATTTGAAAGGAATTATGATGTTATAATGTGAATTCCTTAGAATTAACTGACCAATTATTTTCAGACTTTGTGATTGTGATATATGTATGAAGGGTATGTATCCATATATTAGAGTAATATAAAATTAAAGGGAAAATGTGAACTCAAACATATTTTGGAATTAGTATGCAGTTAATTTTCAAAGGTCATCATCTTGGTATATATGTGATGCATATATAGGTAATACAAATGGGAGGGAATAACAATGACAAAATGACTGGATCAAAGAACTGGCTAAAAGAGTTAACCTCTGTCCAGACAATAAACCTCTGCAGAAAAAGAAAAACTTTAAAAAGCCTGAGAAAGGGCTGGAGAGATAGCTCAGTGGTTAAGAGCATCGACTGCTCTTGCAGAGCACCTGGGTTCAATTCCCAGCACCCACATGGTGGCTAAGAACCATCTTTAACTCCAGTTCCAGGGGAATCTGACACCCTCTTCTGACCTCAACAGCATTGCACTACACGGGTGTACCAACCTACATGCAGACAGTACATTCATACACATAAAAAAATAATAAATAAAATTTTAAAATCCTGAGAAAAATATGAAAGACATGTATGGCAGAATGCATGAACTGAGGTGGGGGGCAGGAAAAAGATATGTGTCTGTATTGGACCAAAAAATTGGACTGATAAATGATATATTAAATACACAACAACAATAATAATATTTTATTAAAAATAAATAGAAAAATAATCTTAAATTTTAAATGGAATCACAAAAGGCCAGGATTGTCAGCATGAAAAAGAACATAAAAACCATGTGGATAGTATCTTCTTCCCCCCTTTCAATTTATATCACAGAGACATTTTAATAAATATACCATAGTACTGGCATAAAGAGAGATACATTCATTTGTAGAACAAAAATGATGGCTTAAAGAGAGATACATTCATTTGTGGAACAAAAATGGTGTCTGGGACATATAGGCAAGTGATTTTTGACAGAGAACAAAGGGAACATTGGAGAAATGACAGGATCTACAACAACCGTGTCTTCTCAAAATGGATAGCTAGGTATAGAAGAAAGAATCTATATCCATATTACTCACCCTGCCCAAATCTCACAAGCAAATGGTTTAAGAACATTCACTTAAAACATGATATCTTGAATCTGACAGAAGACAAATTATGGGAATATACTTGATCTTATTGCTGAGGAGGGTACCCTCTGAAAAGAACCCCAATAGTGAAGGCACTAAAATCTCATAAATATAAAGGGAAAACCTAACATGAAACTTTTCAGATTTTAAGAGGCAGGAATACTACCCTACTCAACCTTTGAAGCTAAAGTTACCTTGAAACTAAAATATGATCAGAATATGATAATGTCAACAAGAACTGTATTATTTCCTATGAAGAACAAAGATGGAATGATATTCTTTCAAATGACTTCACAAAAATGTCAGCAAGATCACATATCAATTACAGGAATGCAGTGGATCAACAGATTCCAAACAGGAAATTTCATACAGCATGTAGAAAGTGATTAGGTGAGAAATTACAGGCTCCATCTAGAAAATGAAGGAATGAATTTGTAAATATCAAACACCATTTCATTTAAACATCCTGATGAAATATGTCTAAAAGATAAAAATAGAAAATGAAGAGAGCATATATGACATACTTAGGAGAGCACTAAAATTAAAGACAAAAACTGCATTTCCTCTAAAATCTGGAAAGAGATAATGGTGCTTACCTTCTGTACTATTATTCCATAGGAGATACTTCTTGTTTTGATCATCAAGTTATGAAAAAAATGGATTGGGATAGAAAAGGAATACATCAAATATCACTATTTGAGTAACATGAGGATAGAATTAAAAGACCCTGGAGACACCATGAACATTTTTATCCATAATGAATTATTTCTGTCAATATTACTGCTTAGAGGATAAAAAAACAGATCTAAGAGAACAAAGACATGGGATAAGGTGAAATAAATGATGAGTGTGCATGGGTATATTGAATTTCATATATTATGGTAAATTCTTATCACGATGACAGGATTCTGAAACCTAATGCTAGTATGCAGAGAAATACCTGAAGATCACTGTTTATCAAATCTATCCAAATAACTTGAATTTCAGTGAGAGACTCTGACTCAGAAAGTGAAGGTTGGAGACGTAAAAGAAACACATAAATCAAGCTCTCCACTCCATGTGTTTACAGATAGCAAAGATAAACATACCAAGAAATACTGTAATAAAATATCTCATTCACAATTACCTCAAAACAGAATATACTGTATAGTTTTACTTCTAAGTAAGAAAACCAAAGACTTTCAGAAAGAAAAAGTTAAAGCCCCAAACGAAGAACCTCCAACACCAAACAATGGAAAAAACCCATGATCATTGTTCAGTAAAAATAAATATGGTGAAATAGTTATATTACTGTTGGTGGTCAACAGATTCAATGCAATGTGCATAAAAATCTCAATGGCATACTATAAAAAACATCCTTATGATGTAAGAGATAATATTACAAACCACCAATATCAAAATCAGCAGTTGAGAGAAAGAACACTGACCCAGATTTCATACTACCCAATTTCTTAGCCATAGAGCCAAATACAGCATGGTCATGATGTAAAATATGCTATTTAAATATGTATAAGAGAATTAAAAACATAAATAATCCAACTAGTGAAAAACTGAAAACCCATAAGAGTAGGGAAGAAATTTCAACCAGATGTAATCCTGGCTCTTATGCAAAAGAGCATTTGGCACAGGTGTATACAAACTACTCCAAAAAACAAACTAGGAGAGGAAAACAAATGACCTACTCAAAAAGATGGTGTAAAGAGCTGAACCGAGGAAGTTCACGAAATGAGAACGCCCAACGTAAAGAATACGTTGAGAAATTATCTTAAAACAAAGGTGTTGAACATCGCGCTAATACTAATTAACACGGACAATTGCAAGTACATAACGCACCTTAAGTATCTTATTCTTAACTTCCCAGTAGGAGACTAGCTATTATCCTATAGCAGAAGCAAGCCATAGAGGAACCAAAAAACGCCTCGGGAGTGGTGATGGAGGGAGAAATAAGAGGAAACCGTTTCATCTACTGTGGTGTGAGATGCAATGCATTGTGCAACGTTCTACACTCGTGGAGCAAGCTCAGTGTAGAGAGATCCCCAGAACCTGGAAACAATGAGACCTCCAGCCTTGAACCCAGTTCACACCCACACCTGTGTATATATCCCAGGGGGACACTATACTGGACTTTCCATCCTATCACAGGACGATACTCTCCACATCTATGGTTTTAATTGCGCGCAGACATCTCCTTCACATAACAATATGGAACCCTAACCAGAAGCAAACCCAAATGCCCACAAGCTGGAGTGAGGTGGATAGAGAAAGCATGTGTTACAGATACACAATGGAAATTCCTCAGTGGCACGCGCTGGAAAAGGAAGATGGACCATCCAATGAAAATTATTGGCGAGGCTAAATTTGATGGAGCACACGGGAAGTCGAGTAATGACCAAAGGGTGCTTAACCGTACTGCAGACGAAAGGTCTAAACACATAGCGTCATCCCAGACAAGCAAAAATCACATTGGTATAATCCCTCATTTGTGGTAATGGTAAGCACCAATTCCATAGTTGAAAGGCAAGCTGAATGATAGTATGGTTATATTTTTGTTAGCAACTATGTTGTTATGATATACATTTTTAACGGGCTCTAGAATAATGACGCAAGTTATTTTCAGACATTTGTGATTGTGTTATGTATGAGAGGTTGTATTCCATGTATATAGAGTTAATCAAAATATTAGAATGGGATAATGTGAACTCCTAAAAGCATATCTTTGGATTAGCATAGCTTCATTAATTTTTCAAAGCATACATAATAATCTTAATGTGTATAAAAGAAAGAAGTAAAAAGTAATAATGTGACGCAATATGTCACTCAAGTGGAATATAATATCTGAGGATGGGTAACCATAACATGATTTGGCACCCAACTAGGGCTGGATCAAATGAACGATGGGCTAAAACAGATGTAAACCTCATGTCCAATAAATAAACCTATAAAATCGCAGCTAGAAATGAAAATAAATAAACTTTTTAAAGAACGAGCCAGAGAAAGGGCTGGAGAAGATAAAAGCTCAGGGCAGTAAGAGCAATCCGACAACTCACGTCTTGCAGAGGGAAACACCTGGCAGTAGTAGATTGCACTCAAGCTACAGTCGTCACATGTGTAGGCAGTAAAAGAACCGCTCCTTAAGTGCGCAATACCAGAGTCTACCTGGTAATGTAATCTCATGGACGGAGAGTTGAGGTAGCTCTTTCTTGACCGTCCGCAGCATGCACAACTAAAGATTAGGTGTGCGAAGCCCAAACAGCTACTCAGTTTTGCAGACAGTCATTCGTACACCATAACTAAATAAATAAATAAGAGAGTAAGAAGAGACCTCGAGATAAACATGTAAGCAGAGAAGGACGCATGTAATGTAAGAAAAAAGTGCAGTGACTGGGATGGCGGGTGTCAGAAGATGCCGTAGAGAATAGTATGGGATGTTGTTATGGAATTTAGGCGATTCAGCCAAATGGGGTGGACTGGGATACAATGAGTAATACTACGAACATACACAAAACAGCACATGTATTCTACAAATTGAATTAGAAAATAAACATGAAAACATACATGCAATTTAAGAGTTTTAAATTTTAGGATATCTGCGGCAAAGCCCGCCAGGATTGTCAGCATGATACAAAGAACATAAAATACCATGTGATAGACTCTTCCCCCGCTTTCAATTTGTCACCAGAAACGAGATTTTTAATAAATATACCATAAGTACTGGCATGAAAGAACAGATACATTCATTTTGAGTGATAGAACAAAAATTGATGGCTTTAAACGAGAGATACATTCATGTTGTTGGAACAAAATGGTGTCGGGACAGTATAGGCAAGTGATTTTTGTGAGCCAGTAGAGGCCTAAAGGGAAATTGGAGGAGAGAGTAGACAAGAGACTCCGAGTACAACCGTCTGGAGAACTCCAGATTTCTTCTTCAAGGATAGGGAAACTAGTGTAGTATACCGAGAGTAAGCAACAGGAGGGAAATGAAATCCCTTTGTGTTTGATGACAAACCTGCCAAAAATCCTAATCAAATTCTGACCCAAATTGGGTTAAGAGCACCATTTCCCCACTTAACCAAACATGAATAATCTTGAAGAGCGCTGGACAGAGAAGACAAGTTATGGGAATATACTTGATCTTATTGCTGAGGAGGGTACCCTCTGAAAAGAATCCTAATAGTGAAGGCACTAAAATCTCACAAATATAAAGGGAAAACCTAACATGAAACTTTTCAAATTTTAACAGGCAGGAATACTACCCTACTCAACCTTTGAAGCTAAAGTTACCTTGAAACTAAAATATGATCAAGATACGATAATATCAACAATAACTGTACTAATTCCTATGAGGAACAAAGATGCCATGAGATTCTTTCAAATGACTTCAGAAAAATGTCAGCAAGATCACACATCAATTGCAGGAATGCAGTGGATCAATAGATTCCAAACAGGAAATGTCATATAGCATGTTAAAGGTGATAAGATGAGAAATTACAGGCTCCAACTAGAAAATGAAGGAATGAATTTGTAAATATCAAACACCATTTCATATAAACATCCTGATGAAATATGTCTAAAAGATAAAAATAGAAAATGAAGAGAGCATATATGACATACTTAGGAGAGCACTAAAATTAAAGACAAAAACTGCATTTCCTCTAAAATCTGGAATGAGTTAATGGTGCTCACCTTCTCTACTATTATTCAATAGGATATTTCTTCTTTTCATCATAAGTTGTGAAAAAAATAGATTAGGATAGAAAAGGAATACATCAAATATCACCATGAACATTTTTATCCATAATAAATGCTTTCTATCAATAATACTGTATAGACAATAAAAATAGATCTAAGAGAACAAAGATATGTTATAAGGTGAAATAAATGATGTGTATGCATGGGTACATTGAATTTCACATACTGTGGTAAATTCTTATCATGATGGCAGGATTCTGAAACCTAATGCTAGTATGCAGAGAAATACCTGAAAATCACTGTTTATGAAATTTATCCAAATAACTTGAATTTTAGTAAGAGACTGACTCACAAATTGAAGGTTGGAGAAGTAAAGGAAACACATGAATCAAGCTCTCCACTCCCATGTGTTTACAGATAGGAAAGATAAACATCCAAAGAAAGACTGTAATAAAATAACTCATTCACAATTACTTCAAAACAGAATATACTGTAATAGTTTTAATTCTAAGTAAGAAAACCAAAGACTTTCAGAAGGAAAAATTTAAAGACACAAAGGAAGAATCTCCAACACCAAACAATGGAAAACCCCATGATCATTGTTCAGTAAAAATAAATATGGTGAAATATTATATTACTGATGGTGGTCACCAGATTCAATGCAATGTGCATAAAAATCTCAAGGGCATACTATAAAAACCATCCTTAGGATGTATGAGATAATATTACAACCCACAAATATCAAAATCAGCAGTTAAAAGAAAGAACAATGACCAAGATTTCATACTACTCATTTTCTTAGCCATAAAGCCAAAGACAGCATGGCCATGATGTAAAATAAGCCACTTAATATGTAGAAGAGAATGAAAAAAACATAAATAATCCATCCAACTGATTGAAAGCCAGACAATTTATCACTAAGGGCTCAACAGCTGCACTGGAAATAAAGACATTCTCAATAAGTACTGCTGTAAAAATATCATATCCATAAGCCAAACACTGAACCATATCCCAAACCTTCCACAAACTTAATGGAAAATACATAAAATAATTTAATTCTAAACTGATATGCTGACCTGATAGAAAAAAACATAGGGATAGGACTTCACAAACTAGAAATATGCGAGGGATTTCATAAAAAGCAGGACTTCATAATCATCAGGTAACAATCTGAATAAGTGATGAATGAGATTCCATGAAATGGGGTCCATGCCCAAGAGTGAGAGTGCTGGGTTATATGGTATACTGATTTCTAGCTTTTATGAGATTCCGTGAGATGGGGTCCATGCCCATGAGTGAGAGTGCTGGGTTATACGGTATATTGATTTCCAGATTTTATGAGATTCCGCGAAATGGGGTCCATGCCCATGAGTGAGAGTGCTGGGTTATTTGGTATATTGATTTCCAGCTTTTATGAGATTCCGCGAAATGGGGCCCATGCCCATGAGTGAGAGTGCTGGGTTATATGGTATATTGATTTCCAGCTTTTATGAGATTCCGTGAGATGGGGTCCATGCCCATGAGTGAGAGTGCTGGGTAATATGGTGTACTGATTTCTAGCTTTTATGCGATTCTGTGAGATGGGGTCCATGCCCATGAGTGAAAATGCTGGGTTATATGGTATACTGATTTCCAGCCTTTATGAGATTCCGTGAAATGAGGTCCATGCCCATGAGTGAGAGTGCTGGGTTATATGGTATACTGATTTCCAGCTTTTATGAGATTCTGTGAGATGGGGTCCATGCCCATGAGTGAGAGTGCTGGGTTTTATGGTATATTAATTTCCAGCTTTTATGAGGAGCTCCAGACTCATTGCTATTTTGGCTGCACCAGTTCCCATTACCAAGAGTGGATAAAAGTTACTTTTTAATTTTCTTTAGTTCTCACATCCTTATAAACATTTTTCAGTTGTTTGCTCTTCCAATGATAGCCATGGGGAGAGGGGTAATAAGAAATCTCAAAATCATTTTCATTTGGATTTTGATTATAACTACTGACATGGAATATTTTAAAAGAAGTTCTTAGACATTTTCATTTCATCTTTCCAGAAGTCCCTGTTAAGTTTATTTCCCCATAGTAAATTGTAGGGTATGTTTCTTGATGTTTAGAATTTTCAGTTTGTTTATATTCTACATACTTCCCCTCTGTTACTACTAGAAACTGCTGACAAGATCCTTCAGCTGAAGACACTACATCCATAAAATATAGGCGTAAAAATGAGAAATCAACGTGATAATGACTTCAAAGTTTCATCTTGACTGGCTAGATTTCAGAGTGCTGCAAGGTGCATTTTATGCCAACCAAAAAGAAAATTAATCATTAACCTTACCCAGCTATGAATTCTGTGAGATGCAACAACAGGGAGCCAGGTAAGGTGTGTGCATTGGTGCAATAGTGGCATGGATACTATGGGGGTAAATGACTACATTCTGATTGGATATAAAGTCTTTTTCATAAGCCAGAGCCAATATCTGACAATGTTATTAGGCTCAGGGGGCATGTGAGAGAGCCAAATACTATTATTCTGCTAAATACTATATATAACTGATTCTTAATGATTTATTTTAAATTTTAATAACATATTTATTACTTTTATTTTATGTGTATTAGTATATTCCCTGTATATGTGCTAAGTACATCTGTGTCCTGCAATGTCCATGGAAGTCAGCAGAAGGTGTTGGGTACCCTGAAACTGGAGACACAGCCAGTTGTTAATGGGCATATGGGTACTGGGAATCTGATAAAAGTCGCTATTGGCTCTCTCCTTGGAGGAATAACCCACGGCTGATGTCACAAGCTTACATCCTCTAATGGTTAGGAGATGTTATAAACCACACGAAGACCCTGCCATACTTGACAGAAGAAAATGTAGATCATGAATTGACATACCATCCAAACATCTGTGTCTATACCAAAGTAACCTACCATAACAATTAGTACTGTTTAAATACCCATTTTGTTTAATCTTTCAAAGAACAAACTTTTGGCTTTCATTGATTTTTTTGTATTGTTTTCTTGTTTCTATTCATTGATTTCTGCTCTGGATTTTTGTTAATCTTCCTGTTGTTGCATTTAGGATTCATCAGTTGTTGCCTCTTAAATGGCTTTAGCTTAGTGTTAGATCATTCGCTTGTGCTCTTTCTGTTTTGTCCTAATAATAGGCACCCAGGCTATAAACTTCCTCTGTTAGGATTGCTTTTAAGGTACCCATAGGTTTGTTGTGTTGTATTGTCATTGTCATTCAGTCCAGGGAATGCTTTTATTTCTTTCTTATCTCTTCCATGAGCCATTCATTATTCAAGATTGTTTTGTTTAGTCTCCATGTCTTCTTGTAGGCAGGAGGGCTTGTTCTCGTGTTGATGTTGAGCTTCATTGCACTTTCCGCGTTCTGATAGAATGCATAAAATTATTTCAATCTTTTTTGTATTTGTAGAGGTTTCTTCTTTGTCCCAGAATTGTCAATGTGAGAAAATATTCCATGGATGCTGCAGGTAGAAGTGTTATTCTCTGGTATTAAGGAATGGAATATTCGGTAAGATAATCTTGAGTCCGTTTGGTGTATAATATCGTTCAGTTCAGATGGTCTCTCTGTTTATTCTTTGTCCTTGACCTATCCAAAGGACTCAACGGGGTATTTAAAATTCTCCTACTATGAGTGTGCTGCGGTTAGTCTGTGACTTGTGGTTCTGGAGAATTGTCTGTATAAAGTTTGGTCGCACCAGAATTTTGGGGCATATATATTCATAATTGTGAAAATCTTCTTGGTGAATTGTACCTTTTGATAAAAATGTATTGGCCTTCTTGTCTCTTCTCGATCTTTTACTTTAAAGTCTATTTTGTCTGATATTTTAAAATAGCAACACCTGCTTTTCTTTTTGGTATCATTTGCTTGGAATATTTTTTTCCATCCCTTCATTTAAGTGGTGCCTGTCATTGAAGATAAGATGTGTTTCTTGTAGACAGGACATAGATGGATTCTGTTTCTTATTCCATTCTCCAGTCTATGCTTTTTGATTGGGGATTTTAGTCAATTAATATTTAAAGTTATGACTGATAGGTTTGTTTGCTTCCTTTTGCCTTAATTATCCATTTGCTTTGCATTTTCAGTTCTACTTCGGGCAATTAGCTTTTATTGATTTTCTCTTTCTAGGTTGGCCTCCTTTTCCTTCTGTTCTTTGGAATTGCTCAAGTATTCTTGAAGGTTTGGTTTTCCAGATATGTATTCTTTTCAAGTTGTTTATGGTTCATGGGAAGGTTTTTTTTCTCTTCCTTCAACTATAATTTTTGGACATATTTTGCTCTGTATTTAGGTACTGGTCAATTCCCTCCAGGACTTTAAACATGAAAGGATGCTGGATTTTGTCAAAGGCTTTCTCCGCATCAATTGAGATGATGGTGTGGTTTTTGTCCTTCAGTCCATTGATATGTTTGATGATGTTTATTGATTTTCGTATGTTGAACCATCCCTGCATGTCTGGTATGAATCCAACTTGGTCATGGTGGATGATTTTCTTGATGTGAGTCTGTATGCGATTTGCCAGAATCCTGTTTAGAATTTTGGCATCTGTGTTCATTAGGGAGATGGGTCTATAGTTCTCCTTTTTGGTTGTATCTTTCCCTGGTTTTGGTAGTAGCGTAATGCTGGCTTCATAGAAGGAATTTGGGAGAAGTCCCTCCATTTGTATCCTTCTAAACAATTTAAGTAGTAATGGTTGTAAGTCTTTACGAAATATTTTATAGAATTCTGCCGTGAATCCATCCGGGCCTGGGCATTTTTTGGTTGGGAGGCTACTTATTACATCTTCGATTTCTTCCTGTACTATTGGTCTGTTTAGGCTGTCGATCTCTTCTTGGTTGAGCTTTGGTGATTCCCAGGATTTCAGATATTCATTCATTTCTTCTAGGTTTTCAAACTTAGTAGAATATAAGTTTTTGAAGTAGTCCCGTATGATTGTCTGGATCTTTTCATTGTCTGTTGTGATATTTCCCCTTTCATCACAGATTCTATTGATTTGGAGTTGTTCCCTCTTTCTTTTGGTTAACTGGGCTAGAGGTCTGTCTATCTTGTTTATTCTCTCAAAGAACCAACTCCCCAATTGAGGCTCCCTCAGCCTAGGTGTGTCAAGTTGTCACTAAAGCTATCCAACACAGGGCTCAAAAACTGCACTGGAAATAAAGGCAGTCTCAATAAATACTGCTGTAAAATTATCATATCCATAAGCCAAACACTGAACCATATCCCAAACCTTCCACAAACTGAATGGAAAATACATAAAATAACAATTCTAAACTGAAATGTTGACCTGATAGGGAAAAACATAGGGGTAGGACTTCACAATTTAGAAATATGCAAGGAATTTCATAAAAAGCAGGACTTCTTAATCATCAGGTAACAATCTGAATAACTGATGAATGAGATTCCGTGACATATGGCCCATGCCCATGAGTGAGAGTGCTGGGTTATATGGTATATTGATTTCCAGCTTTTATGAGATTCCGTGAATTGGGGTCCATGCCCATGAGTGCGAATGCTGGGTTATATGATATATTGATTTCCAGCTTTTATGAGATTCCGTGAAATAGGGTCCATGCCCATGAGTGAGAGTTCTGACTCATATGGTATATTGATTTCCAGCTTTTATTCCTTTACATGGGGTCCATGCCCATGAGTGAGAGTGCTGGTTTATATGGTGTATTGATTTCCAGGTTTATGAGGAGTTCCAGACTGATTGCCATTTTGGCTGCAGCGGTTCCCATTACCAACAAGAGTGGATAAAATTTCCTTTTGTAAATTTTTTTCTGACATCCTTGAAAACATTTTCAGTTGTTTGCTCTTCCAGTGATAGCCATTGGGAGAGGGGTAATAAGAAATCTCAAAATCATTTTCATTTGGGTTTTGATTATAACTACTCATATGGAACATTTTAAAAGAAATTCTTACACATTTGCATTTCATCTTTACAGAACTCCCTGTTAAGTTTCTTTTCCCATAGTAAATTGTAGGGTATGTTTCTTGATGTTTAGAAATTTCAGTTTGTTTATATTCTAGATACTTCCCCTTTGTTACTACTAGAAACTGCTAACAAGATCCTGGAGCTGAAGACACTACATCCATTAAAATATAAATGTAAAAAGGAGAAATCAACGTGATAACGACTTCAAAGTTTTTTCTTGACTAGCTAGATTTCAGAGTGCTGCAAGGTGCATTTTATGCCAACCAGAGAAAATTAATCATCAACCTTACCCAGCTATGAATCCTGTGAGATGCAAAAACAGGGAGGCAGGCAAGGCTTGTGCATTGGTGCAATAGTGGTATGGATAATATGAGGTTAAATGACCACATTCTAATTGGATATAAAGTGTTTTTCATAAGCCAGAGTCAATATCTGACAATGTTATTAGGCTGGGGGGGGGATGCAAGAAAGCCAAATAGTATTATTCTGCTAAATACTATATATAACTGACTCTTAATGATTTATTTAAAATTTTAATAACATATTCATTACTTTTATTTTATGTGTATTAGTATAGTCCCTCTATATGTGTTAAGTGCATCTGTGGCATACAATGTCCACGGAAGTCAGCAGAAGGTGTTGGGTACCCTGAAACTGGATTCACAGCCAGTTGTTAATGGGCATATGGGTAATGGGAATCTGATAAAAGTCATCTGCAAGAATGGGCTGTGCTCTAAACTACTGAGCCAACTCCCCATCCCATGTTTCATTTATTATTTATAATTTTTTTATTTTTATGTGTATGAATGTACTATCTGCATGTAGGTTTGTGCACTCGTGTTGTGCAATGCCACGGAAGTCAGAAGAGGGTGTCGGCTTCCCCTGAAACTGGAGTCAAAGATGGTTCTCAGCTGCAATGTGGGTGCTGGGGATAGAACCCATGTCCTCTGCAAGAGAAGTTGGTGCTCTTCCCCACTAGGCCATCTCTCCTGCCCCCTCCAATGATTTATTTTTATACCCATTAAATAATTTATCTCTCAACTCTCATCAGTGAATCTTCTCTGTGCATAAGATGGTGATTAAAACAAATATCCACAACTGGTTAATGTGCAGAGGATTAGAGTGCAGAGTACCTATTCCTGAGGAGGACACCTATATCAAAATTTTCCCTCCCAAGCCTAGGGGATAATAGTACAAGAGGGATATAAATAATAAAAGAGCCACAGGTGGTAGAATATCACAAGCAAATAGTGATTTACAGACAGCCAGGAAGTTACTCATAAGAATTTGAAGGAATGGTGACAACAAACAAAAATCTTACATAAGCTCGAGACAGGTAAAATCTCAGAATAGACATCAAGAAAAGAATAAGAGACCCTAACCTTACATGAGGAAGTATTGGCCAGAAAAAGCTGCTGGGAGTTGGGTAACGAGTCTCTTTCATGAATGAGACTCTTCATATGTTCAGAAGAATCCAGTGCATGAACCCATACTAAAGGGCATATGGGACACAGATTTGATAATTAAGCTTTTAAGAAATACATATTATATTTATATTATATGTATGATTCATATATGAATACACACACAGAGAGACACACTGAAATAAAGAGAGAGTACATACTTGGACAGGGGTAGCAAAGAGGGTGGAGATAGAGGAGAAAATGACTATCTAAATACAATTGATATATACTAAATCAAAAAGTTTAAAAATGGATTCACAGCAGAATTCTATAAGTCATTTAAAGCCCCTGTGGGTTTCTTGTCTCCCTCCCTTCCCCAGTATTGGGATTACAGATTTAGTTGAATACTGGAGAAATGAACTCAGTTCCTTATGGTTGCACCTCAAGTACTTTACCCCTGAGCTATCTCCCTACATTCCATGCCACCATAATGCAATGGTCCTGTGGAATCTGGCCAGATTTTTGGCTGTATATTTTGCTTTGATTGAAAACTAGTTCTTGTGACTCTTTACAGATATTGATTATGAGCTAGCCATGTTAAACTGCATATAAAATTTACCTCTCTTTACTGCTATGTAACAAACATTTCTATAACTAATTGACTTAAAACAATAGGACATTGTCATTTCTGGCCTATAAAGAGGGCTGAGCACTTAAGAGCACTTATCACAGTTCTAGGGGACTTGTGTTCAGTTACAAGCATCCACATGGCTGCTAATAACTACCCATAACTTCAGTTCCAGGGGATCCTATTTCCTCTTCTGGCCTCTCGGGTGAAGTGTACATATGTGTTGCATTGATATTCCATAGAGAGGCTGCAGGACCACAGGGCACCATCTAGGTCAGCTGAAGCCACCTGGAGGCCCAGTCCCCAGCGGGCATAGGCACATGTGAAAAACCCCGCCAAGGGCCTAACCAGCATGCAAGGCAATGTGGGCAGAGCTAGCCAGGCAGAGAGCAGGACTACAGGGTACCAGTGTATGAACCAATGGAGCAAATTCCCCTACCCCCTGTTCAAGCTGTGGTGTAGATGATCCACTGCTAGAAGTGTTAGTGACTCCAGAACAAGGCAGTAGAAGAGTGAACAAACCTGACACAACATCAGTCTCAGGGCACTAATCTACAGAGCCAACCTAGAAAAACTGGTCTTTGGCAAGCAGAGTGAGTGAGCAGGTTAGAGCACAGTTGTTACCTATCTGTATGCAGATGAGCTCCGGGACCCTGTGGAAAAGTAGATCAGTTGCATCAAGGATGCATCTGCGTTGCCAGCACCTGGGCCAATTCAAACCCCGTCCCCACTCAGAAGGCAAAAAAAGGTTTAGCAAACCTGACACTCTAGTTGTTACCTGGAGCAGCTAGTCCTCCATATGAACATTTGAGATTAGCACCAAAATACAAGCAAATAAAATAAATGCACACACCCAAAACATAAGGAAAAAGCAGCAACATGGGAAAAGCTGATAGTAAATACAGACCAAATACTTCCAGTCTTATAGAAAATCCCTAAAACAAGATCCCCTTGGAAGGAACCCAGGAAACTGATCCTAGAAGAGCAATCATAAACATAGTCAAAGAAATGAAAGAATATAAAAGACAAATAAGAGAAATAAGGGGAGAGAATGAAAAACTCAAGAAGGAACTAGCAAAAGAAAATGACACACTCCAGAAGGAAGTGGAAACATGAAATGAAAAAAAGCAGCTGAACAGCAAAGCAAGTAGCTACAAGAAGTGAATGACAAGCTCCAAAAGGAGGTGGAAACACTAAAGAAATCACAGGACAAAATGACAAAGGAAATGGAACACTCATCCAATTTAAAAAAAGGACTTGGAAAAACCTCAGAAGCAGAATGAATGAAAAAGGAAAAAAAAGTATATGGGACCTGGAAGTTAACATGTAACAACTAGAATGTGCAAGTAATGATTATGAAACATTTAAAAAGAACACAAGTGTGGAACAACCAGGAAATGTAGGACACTATGAAAAGACCAAACTAAGACATCATAGGAATAGAAGAAGGAGAAGAATCACAAGGCAACGTATTTATCAGATCTTCAACAGAATAATAGAAGGAAATTTCCCCAACCTGAAAAAAGACAGGCCGATACAAATACAAGAAGCACATAGAACACCAAATAGACATGATTAGGGAAGAAATTCACCATGGCATACCATAGTTAAAAAGTTAGATGCTCAAAAATAAATACAAAATACTGAAAGCCACAAGAGAAAAACAACAAGTTAAATACAAGGGGAAACCCATGAGAATTGGAGGTGACTTCTCAGTGCAAACTCTGAAAGCCAGAAGAACATAGATCAAAGTATTCCAAGTACTAAACAACCAACTCAGATTATCATAACCAGCAAAAATGCCAATTATAGTTGAATGGGAAAGAAAAATATTTCAAGACATAAAGAAGATGAAACAATACATGTCCAAAAAGCCAACACTTCAGAAAAATACTCGAAGCAATTCAAAGAACAGAGCAAAGGAGCAACTATCCCCAATCAACTAGAGAGAAAAGTTAGTAAAAGCATAACAGTGGAAATACAAGCCTAGGCCAAGAATGCAAACAGAAAACAAGGTGAAAGGAATCAAGACACATCTCTCAATAATAACCTTAAATATTAATGGTCTAAGCTCCCAAATCAAAATATGCAGACTGTGAGAATGGAATAGGAAACAGAATCCATCTATATTCTGTTGCAAAGAAACACATCTCATCCTCAAGGACAGGCACTGACTGAAAGGGAAAGGGTGGAAAAATAATACAGCAAACAAATGATACTAAAACACAAGCAGGAGTTGCTATTTTAATATGAGACAAAATAGACCTCAAAGTAAAACTAATCAGAAGATAAAACAGGGCCATTACATACTTATCAAAGGAACAATTAACCATGAAGATTTCACAATCCTAAATGTTTATGCACCAAGCTCCAGTGCACTGAACTTTATAAACACAATTCTGCAGGACCTCAAGGAGCAGATTAATTCGAGCCCACTAATAGTGGGGACTTCAATATCCCATTGATCCTTTTGGATAGGTCAACTGGACAAAGAATAAAGGGAGAGACATCTGAACTGAACAGTACAATACATCAAGTGGACCTCATAGACGTCTACAGAATATTCCACCCAAACACCAGAGAATATAATTTCTACTCAGGACCCCACGGAACATTCTCCCAAATCAACCACATACTGGGACATAAAAGAAACCTCAACAAATACAAAAGGATTGAAATAATTCCATGCATTCTATCAGACCACAGTGCAAAAAATCTCAATATCAACATCAGGATAAACCCTACTACCTACAAGAACACATTGAGATTAAACAACACACTCCTGAATAATGAATGGGTGAATGGGTCAGGGAAGAAATAATGAAATAAAAGTATTCCTGGAATTAAATGAAAAAGACAATACAAAACACACACTCACACACACACACACACACACACACACACACACACACACACACACAACTCTGGGATGCATTAATAGCAGTTCTAAGAAAGAAATGTATAGGCCTAACTGCTTATGTTATAAAAAAGAGAACACGAGGCTGGAGAGATGGCTCAGCAGTTAAAAGTACTGACTGCTCTTGCAGAGAACCTGGGTTCAATTCCCAGCACCCACATGGTGGCTAGGAACCGTTTTTGACTCCAGATCCAGGGGAATCTGATACCCTCTTTTTTTTATTAATTTTATTTATTTCTGTATGTGTATGAATGTACTGTCTGCATGCAGTTCTGTGCACCCATGTCGTGCAATGCCGCAGAGGTCAGAAGAGGGTGTCGGATTCCCCTGGAACTGGAGTTCTCCTGGAATTGGAGTTTCAGACGGTTCTCGGCCATCATGTGGGTGCTGGGGACCAAACCCGGGTACTCTGTAAGAGCGGTTGGCGCTCTTAACAGCTAGACCATCTCTCCAGCCCCTACCCTTTTCTTTTAAAAAAAAATATTAATTTTTTTTATTTATTTCTGTATTTGTATGAATGTACTGTCTCTATGCAATTTTGTGCACCCGTGTCGTGCAATGCCGCGGAGGTCAGAAGAGGGTGTCAGATTCCTCTAGAACTGGAGTTCTCCTGGAATTGGAGTTTCAGATGGTTCTCGGCCGCCATGTGAGTGCTGGGGATCGAACCCGGGTCCTCTGTAAGAGCGGTTGGCACTCTTACTTAACCGCTAGGCCAACTCTCCAGCCCCTGATA
Source organism: Rhizomys pruinosus (assembly GCA_009823505.1). NCBI lineage: Eukaryota > Metazoa > Chordata > Mammalia > Rodentia > Spalacidae > Rhizomys > Rhizomys pruinosus. The sequence goes on along the minus strand of VZQC01006177.1, from coordinate 575,221 downwards.
CCCTCTTCTAACCTCTGCAGCATTGCATAACACTGGTGTACCTACCTACATGCAGTAAGTACACTCATACACATTAAAAAAAAAAAAGAACAGTGGCTGGAGAGATGGCTCAGCGGTTAAGAGCACTGTCTGCTCTTGCAGAGGACACAAGTTCGATTCCCAGCACCCACATGCTGCCTAAGAACTGTCTTAGGCGGGGTGTGGTGGTGCATGCCTTTAATCCCAGCACTTGGGAGGGAGAGGCAGGCTGATCTCTCTGAGATCAAGGCCATCCTGGTCTACAGAGTGAGCTCTAGGCCAACTGGGACTAAAGGGAGAAGCTGTCTTTAAAATACAAAAAAAGAACAAATAAAGGATCTAACACAGCAGCTAAAAATACTTGAGAGACAACAACAAATGAACCCTAAATGGAACAGACAGGAAGAAATAATAAAAATCAGATGTGGTTTCACTGCTGAGATTTGTGGTGGGGCCCACTTAATCCTGGGATGACCCATGTGGAAAATACACATAGAAAAGCACACCACGTGTACACAGGTTGAGGTTCAAATGCAGAAAGAGATTTTATTCCAATATGTCTGCTTAAATATCCATCATGACTCAATCTTCAGGGCCGAATGCTAAATCTTTTCATCACTACACTCCACCCCATGGGTGTGGCCAAGGAGGTACCATTAGCTTAAGAATGCTACACATCTTAACTAAGTTTTCCCACATCTCACTCTTAATTTTATTTTATTTTTTTAAATTTTTCTTAGAGGCAGGGGAGCACATGGGTGAGGCTAACAACCCAAAGTAACCTGAGTTTTGAATAGCTAGCTGCTCAAGCCTGTTTTGAGTGCTAGGCAATGGGGGGCAGGTCAGACCTCGAACTTTATTTTCACACTAAGGCCAATTAATATCCAAAAATCCCAACCATGAAGTAAACTGATTGTCAAGCATAAGTAATGAATGTAAGTAACATTCATGTAAAGCCAATTAGCAAGTATTTATGTCCATATTTTGAACAACCCAAGGTTCCCATAGTCCAATTGGAGAAGCTTGTATGCACAAGCATGTTGATCAAGTAAGAGTCCAGTCTATATTGCTATAGTCTCAAGATTCACCCCAATCTCTCCACATCCCTTACATTCTACCACGCCTCCTCTTCCGCAAGTTGTTCCCTAGGCTTTGGGAAGGGGGCACAAGTGGGTGAGAAGCAAAACAGTGTATCTTTTCTGGAGATGTCACTTTGGACTCTACTCTGTTCAGGTATTTTCCCTTCATGGATTGACAGCTTATCAAGGGATACCTTTTTAATCCTACTAACAAAGCACAAGCAATTAGATGTACAGGCATTTAAACACGCATTTAAATAGTTCTAACTATTATGGCTAGCTAAGCTGTGGGCATAGACACAGAAGTTTGGATGGTATGCTAATCCACAAACTGTGGTTTCTCTATAAAGGGTGACAAGTTCTTACTGTGCCTTATAACATCTCCTAACCACTAGAGGACATAAGCTTGTGGCATCAGCCATGAGTTATTCCTCCAAAGAGAGAGCTAATAGCCAATTAGATTTGGGATATATATCTATATCTATATCTATATCTATATCTATATATATAGATAGATATATAGATAGATATAATATATATATATAATATATTATATCTATCTATCTATATATATATCTATATATCTATCTATCTATATATATATATAGATAGATATAGATATAGATATATATATGGCTGCCACTGCTGCACAGTATCTCCAGGCAATTGAGGTGTAGCTGATATAGACAGAGGAGTCTTGCTTGACTCAGGAGACCAATATTTTGCTGTATTGCTTTAGTGGTCTTTGGTGATGCAGGATAGTTATGGCAGAGTGCATGATCTGGGGTGGGGTGTGGGGAAGGGAAAGGGATATATGTCTAAAGTGAGAAATGATGTCTGAAATACAAAAATCATCAATAAAAGCATAAAAATATCAGCTTCAAATGGAACAAAGACATCATTGTGAAATCCGAAACTCTGAATGTGATACAAGAAAAATTTGGCAGCAACCTACAAGACAAAGGCATAGGAAAATACATTCTATATCAAACAGCTGCACAGGAAATAAACTCAACAAAGAAGTGATATCTCATTAAACTTAAAGGCTTCTGTACAGCAAAAGGAACAATAAAAAAAAACAAACATAGTGAGATCATGTGTGAGGTGCTCATGTTCAGGCCTTGTCCCTAAGACCACCTGAAGCACGGATAAGAGCCTGGCGCAGCGCCAGACATGTACCAGGGCGCAGGCTAAGTCAGGCACTACCCCTCCTCTGACCCCCCCACCAACTGGAATTGAGGAGAGAGTATCTAAGTGGATTCTTTTGGAGAACCCTCAGAACAAGAAGGGAAGAGTGACTTAGACTTCCAATATCCAATATATAAATAAAATTGAGAGCCTGAAACTTAGACAAGTAAACATCCATAAAAAAGGAGGAAAAATAACAGCATCAGAAGGAGGCAAGCAAAACAAGCCTTCAACATAGTGAAAAGACATTTGTGATTGGCATCTGAATACAGGCAAAAAAAAAGGAAAACCCTTATGCGTGGGACATGGGAAAGGTGCAGGATAATTCTGCACCAAGCTCTACCAACCCTGTAGGAGATAGTTACAATGGGACCCCCCTGGAGGTGAACCATGAAACATATTAGTGGAATAATTGCAGACCTATGCAGATAAATTAAAGAAGAAAAAGAAGTCAGAGAGCTAAAGAGAGAGAATGAAAAACTGAAAAAGGACCTAGACGGATACAGTGACAAACTTCAGAAAGAACTAAAAGTAGAGAATGCCAAACTCCAGAAAGAACTAGAGGGAGAAAAAATGAAAAACTAATAAGGAAATAGTAAATACTGATAAAGGTAAGCAATTCAGCAAAAGTTCAGCAGAGCACCAGGAAGAGATTGAGAAACTAAAAAAAATGGAGTATACTACAAAATCACCAAGTGAAATGAAAAAGGAATTAGAACGCTCAATATCCAATCAAAGAGAAAGGAAAGGAAACAGCATCAGAAGTAGAATGGGGAAGGGCAGAGACAAAAAATATGAGATTGGACAATAACATAGAGCAAGCTAAAATGCTCAAATAAAGAATATGAAATTTTTAAAATTATGCAAAAGTGGAACAACAAGGGAATATGGGAAACTATGAAAAAGTCAAAGCTCTGCATCATAGGATCGTAGAAGGAGAATAATCTCAAGAGAATGGTAGAATGGTATTGATCAGATTCAACAGAATAATAGATGAACTTTTCCCAAACTAAAAATAGGTACACCATTACAAATACAAGAGGCACATAAGACTCCAATAGACAAGATCAGAAAGAAACTGTCCATGCCGCATTGATAGTTTAAAACATGCTAGCCGGCCCAAAGCAAAGACCAAAATTCTGAAGGTTATCAAAAAGTAAAAAAAGTCCACTACAAAGGAAACCCACAGAATTACAACTGACTTCTCGGCATAATCCAAGAATAACCTTAAATATTAATGGGATCAACTCCCCAATCAAAAGAAAATAACAAAATTTCAATAAAAAAAAAAAAAAGATTTCATTCTATATGCTTGTCTACTAGAACGCAATCTGCATTTGCAAGGATAGGCATCAATTTAAGTTGAAGAGATGGAAAAAAATATTCGAGGCAAATGGTACCAAAAAGAAAGCATTTTAATTTTGTTGCTATTTTAATATCAGCAAAAATAGACTTCAAAGGCAAAAGAATCAAGAGACAAAGAGGGCCATATACATCTTATGAAGGAAAAATTGATGATGAAGATCACAATCATGAATATATAACCACCAAACGCTGGTGGCACAAACATTATTAAGACATAGTTCTTCAGGATTCTTAAGAGCAGCAGATTAACTCCGCACCACACATATATTTTGTAAGGGGGCTTCAATATCCACTAAAGTCCTTAAGTAGACAGATCAACAGGACACCAGGATAAAGCAGAAGATACATCTGCTAGTGAATGATATCAGATACACCCAATGGACCTGGCACAGTATCTATTGACTCTTCCACCCAACCAGCAGAGAATACACTTTCTACACAGCACCCATGGAACATTCTCCAAAATCGCGCACGCATGATACTGGGGAAAAAAGGAAAAAAAAAATGCAAGCAAAGTAAAAAGGTTGAAATGATCTCATGCATTCTTTCAAGAACACTGTGCAATAAATACTCAGTATATAACAGCCGAGGATATCCTTAATACTAAAGAAACATGGAGACTAACAAATTCGCTGGAATAAGAATGGTCAAGGAAGAAATAAGAAGGAAATAAATTGTGCTTGGAACTTGAATGAACAATGTTATTACCCACACATGCGGAGAACGTAGTATGGCTACGAAAAAATATTATTTGACACTTTAAAAGTAGTCCTAAGAGGGAAACTCATATCTCTAAGTACGTATATTAAAAACAAAACAAAACAAAACAAAAAAAACAAACAAAAAAAAACAGAGAAAAACAGAAGGAGCACAAGTGAATGATCTAAAACTGAACCTAAAATACTTGAGAGACAAAACAAATGAACTCTAAACGCAGCAGACAAGAAAAAAATAAAAATCAGAGCAGAGATCAATGAAAGAGAAGCAAAGATAACTGTACAAAAAAAAATCAATGAATCCAAAACTTGGTTCTTTGAGAGAATAAACAAGATAGAACTCTAGCCCAGTTAAGCAAAAGAAAGAAGGAACAACTCCAAATCAATAGAATCTGTGACGAAGGGGGGACTATCACAACCGACAATGAAAAGATCCAGACAGTCATACAGGAATATTTCAAAAACCTATACTCTACTAAATTTGAAAAACTAGAAGAAATGGATGAATATATGAAATACTGGGAATCACCAAAGCTCAACCACCAGCTTAAATACACCAATAATATATGAAGAAATCAAAGATGTAATAAGTAGCCTCTGAACCAAAATATGCCCAGGCCCAGATGGTTTCACGGCAGAATTCTATAAAACATTTCAAAAAGAATTACATTCATTGCTACTCAAGTTGTTTAGAAGGGTACAAACGGAAGTTCTCCCAGATTCCTTCTATGAAGCCAGCATCACGCTATTACAAAAACCAGGCAAAGACACAACTAAAAATCTATGGACCCATTTCCTTAATGAACACAGATGCAAAAATTTCTAAATAAAATACTTGCAAATCACATACAGACCCACATCAAGAAGATCATCCACCATGATCAAGTTGGAATCATACCAGAAATGCAGGGATGGTTCAACATACGAAAATCAATAAATATTATCAAACATATAAATGGCCTGAAAGACAAAAACCATATGACCATCTCAATTAATGAAGAAAAAAGACTTTGACAAAATCCAGCATCCCTTCATGCTTAAAGTCCTAGAGAGAAGTGGATTACAGGGATCATTCCTTAATGTTAACAAATCCATATACAGGAAAGTCACAGCCAATATAATCTTAAATGGGGAAAGAACAGAAGCTTTTCCCTTAAAGGTAGGAACTCGGCAAGACTGCCCCCTGTCACCACTCCTTTTCAATATAGTGCTTGAAACCCTTGCTAGGGCAATAAGGCAAGAAAAGGAAAATAGAGGAGTTCTAATTGGAAAAGAGGAACTCAAGCTATCCCTTTTTGCTTATGATATGATTGTTTACTTAAGGGATGCTAAGAACTCCACCAGAAAACTCCTAGAAACGATTAAGAACTTCAGTAAAGTGGCAGGATACAAAATAAATCTAGAAAAATGAGTAGCCTTTCTTTACAACAACAACAAGCAAATGAAGAAGGAATAAAAGGAGACCTTCCCACTCTCGATAGCCTCAAAAACAATAAAATACCTAGGAACAACCCTAAACAAAGACATCAATGATCTCTATAACAAAAATTTTAAACCCCTGAAGAAGGAAATTGAAGAAGACATCAAAAGATAGAAAAACCACCCATGCACATGGATTGGGAAAATAAAGATAGTAAAAATGTCCATTCTACCCAAACTCTTACAGAAATTTAATGCAATCCCAATCAAAATTCCCAAGAGTTTCTTCACAGGCTTGGAAAAAAATCCTTAATATTATTTGGAAAAATGAAAGACTCCAAATAGCCAAAGCAACTCTGAGCGAAAAGAGAAATACAGGGGAGATCTCTATACCAGAGTTCAAACTACACTACAGGGCTATAGTCATAAAAACAGCTTGGTACTGGCACAAAAACAGACCAGTTGACAATGGAAAAAAAACTGAAGTTCCAAACCTGAGCACATAGAATTTCAGCCACCTCATACTTGATAAGGGGGCCATGAAGACACAATGGAGGAAAGACAGCATCTTCAGCAAGTGGTGTTGGCAAAACTGGATCAATACCTGCAGAAGAATGAAATTAAACCCCTTCCTCTCACCCTGTAGAAAAGTCAATTCCAGATGGATCAAAGACCTCAACGTGAAACCCAAAACTCTGGAGGCGATAGAAGAAAAACTTGGCAGCTGACTGCAAGACATAGGCGTAGGAAAAGACTTCCTAAATCAGACAGCAGCTGCATAAGAAATAAGATTGACAATTAACAAATGGTACCTCATTAAAAAAAGCTCTGTACATCAAAAGAAACATTAAATGAAGTGAAGAGAAAACTCACAGAGTGGGAGGAACACTTCACTGCAGATCCATCTGACAAATCATTAATTTCCAGAGTATATAATCTACTCAAAAAACAAATAAGAAAGAAAATAAATGAATCCCTCAAAAGACGGAGCAAAGAACTGAACAGAGACTTCACAGAGGAGGAATTAGAGATGGCTGAGAAACATCTTAAAAACTGTTCAGCATCACTAATAATTAGGGAAATGTAAATTAGGACCACTTTAAGATATTATCTCACTCCAATAAGACAGGCCAGGATCAAGGAAAAAATGATGCCAAGTTCTGGAGAGGTTGTGGGGCAAGGGAAACACTCATCCTTTGCTGGTGGCAATGTAAACTTGCATAGCCACTATGGAAAGCAGTGTGGAGAACCCTT
>VZQC01006177.1:549815-564650 GCA_009823505.1 Rhizomys pruinosus | reverse complement strand
GTGCCTGATTCTTCCCTTTGAAATAAGACAGTACTTGTTTTGGATTTTACAGCAGCCTACAATTATTTTAACAGACTGTGAACTTTTAAGTCTTTGGACATTTTAAGGACTGTGGGGCTTTTAAGGTTGTACTGTCTTGGGTTGTGATTAATGTTAACATCATACTTTGGGGATAAGAACTGGAAAGGTGGTGGTTTAATAGGATGTGTTTTGTGTGTCAAGTTGACAAGGGGTCAATTGTGCTGGATAGTTTTAGTGTCAAATTGACACACTTGGGTTGAGGGAGCCTCAATTGGGGAATTGGCTCCATTGGATTGGCCTGTGGCCACATCTGTGGAATATTGTCTGATTGTCGAGCAATGTGGGAGGGCCCAGCCCACAATGAGTAGTGCCAGCCTGGGCATATTGTTGTGTATGGTATAAGAAGGCAGGCCAGGCATGAGCCAGAGGAGTAAGCCAGTGAACAGTACTCCTCCATGGTCTGTGCTTCAGTTCCTGCCTCCAGGTTCCTGCCCTGAGTTCTTGCCTTGGGCTCCCTGAGAACTGTGACCCAGGAGATGTAAGCTGAATAAACCCTTTCCTCCCCAAGTTGGTGTTGGTCAGAGTGTTTTGTCACAGCAATGGAAGACAAACTAGAACATGGGTCAAAAATAAAAACCTAAAATAAAAAAGGGGGGGTACAGTTATATATTAAACCTTTTTGTCAAAAATGTTTCAATTTAATCCTAAAACTATGGGAAAAGATTTGTATGTTCCCACAGCTCAAAACATCACCAACTTAACTACCCTCACCATATCATATTTAAAACATTAGATACTCAAAACAAAGACAAAATTCTGAAAGCCACAAAAGAAAAACAACAAATTGCATATAAGGGGAAACATATCAGAATTACAGCTGACTTTCCAGCGCAAATTATGAAACCAAGAAGAATGTGGACCAAAGCATTCCTAGTGCTAAATGACTATCAATGCCAATCCAGGTTACTATACCCAGCAAAAAATGTCAATTCTACTTGAAGGAAAGAGAAAAATCTTCCATGATGTAAACAAGATGAAAGAATACATGCCTGTAAAACCAACCCTTCAGAAAATAGTTGAAGCGATTCAAAGGACAGAGGAGGAAAGCAACTACCCCCAGACACCTTGAAACAGAAATTAATAAACACAGAACTGCAGAAGTAGAAACCTAGACTAAAACCACAAATGATGAATAAGGTGAAAGGAAGTAACACACATCTCACAATTACCACCTTAAGTATTAATGGACTAAGCTCTCCAATCAAAAGGCATAGACTGGGAGGATGGATAAGGAAAAAAATCTGTCTGTATGCTGTCTACAAGAAACCCATCTCACCCTTAAGGATAGGCACCAACTTAAAGTGAAAGGATGGAAAAAATATTCCAAGTAAATGGTACCAAAAAGAAATCAGGAGTTGCTATTTTAATATCAGAAAAAATAGACTTCAAAGCAGAAGCAATTAGAAGAGACAAAGAGGGACATTACATCCTTATCAAAGGGAAAATTAATCATGAAAAATTCACAATCATGAATATGTATGCACCAAACACCGGTGCACTGATTTTTATAAACACAAATCTACAGGCCCTAAAGGCACAGATTAACCCCAGTGCACTCATAGTAGGTGACTTCAATACCCCACACAGTCCTTTGGACAGATCAACCAGGCAAAGAATAAACAGAGAGACATCTGAACTGAATAATACAATGCAGCAAATGGACATCACAGAAATCTTTTGAATATTCCAAACAAACATCAGAGAATATACTTTCTACTCAGCCCCCCCTGCAACATTCTCCAAAATTGACCACATACTTGTACAGAGGAAAAAATCCTTGACAAATACAAAAAAATTAAAAGAATTTCATGCATTCTGTCACACCATAGTGAAATAAAGCTCAATATCAAAACCACGACAAGTCCTGCTTCCTATAGGATCACATGGAGATTAAAAACACAGATCTGAATAATGAATGGGTCAAAGAGGAAATAAAGAAAGAGATAAAGGCATTCTTGGAACTAAATGATGATGACAGTACAACACAACAAAACCTATGGGACAATTTAAAAGCAGTCCTAAGAGGGAAGTTCATAGCCCTGAGTGCCCACATTAAAAAAGAAAAAAAAAATAGAAAAAGCACAAATAAATCAGCTAATACTAAAACATTTGAAAGACAGCAGCAAATGAACCCTAAATGCAGCAGACAGGAAGAAATAACAAAAATCAGAGCAGAAATCAATGAAATTGAAACAAAGTAAACAATACAAAAACATCAACAAATCCAAAATTTGGTTCTCTGAGAGAATAAACAAGATAGACAGATCTCTAGCCCAGTTAACCAAAATAAAGAAAGAGCAACTCCAAATCAATAGAATGTGTGATGAAAGGGGAAATATTACAACAAACAATAAAGAGATCCAGACTATCATATGGGAGTTCTTCAAAAACATATACTCTACCAAATTTGAAAATCTAAGAGGAATGGATGAATATCGGCAATCCAGGGAATCACCAAAGCTAAACAAAGAAGACACTGACAGCTTAAACAGGCCCATAATATATGAAGAAATTGAAAATTTAATGAGTCCTCCCAACTAAAAAAAAAGCCCAGGCCCAGAAGGTTTCACAGCAGAATTCTATAAAATATTTAAAGAGGCCTCACAACCATTATTACTCAAACTGTTCAGAAAGATACAAGCAGAAGGAAATCTCCCAAATTCCTTCTATGAAGCCATCATCACTCTAATACCAAAACCAGGCAAGAATGCAACCAAAAAGAGAACTACAGACCCATCTCATTAATGAACGCAAATATACTCAACAAATTACTTGCAAGCTGTATACAGACCCACATCAAAAAGATCATCCACCATGATCAAGTTGGATTCATACCAGAAATGCAAGGATGGTTCAACATATGAAAATCTGTAAATATCATAAAACACATAAATGGACTGAAAGACATAAAACACACAATCATCTCAATTGATGCAGAAAAAGCCTTCGACAAAATACAGCATCCTTTCATGATTAAGTACTAGAGGGAATTGGACTGAAAGTATCATTTCTCAACATAATCAAAGACATATACAAGAAACCCACAGCCAGCATCATCCTAAATGGAGAAAATTTAGAAGGATTCCCCATAAAGTTAGGAACCCAACAAGGCTGCCCCTTGTCACCATTCCTCCTCAATATAGTGCTTGAAACATTGGCTGGGGCAATAATACAATAAAAGGAAATCAAAGGAATACTGCTTGGAAAAGAGGAAGAAAAACTATCCCTCTTTGCAGAAAATATGATAGTTTACCTAAGGGATGCTAAAAACTACCAGAAAACTCCTAGAAACGGTTAGAAGTTTCAGTAAAATGGCGGGTTATAAATTTAACCTAGAAAAATCAGTAGCCTTTCTTTACACCAGCAACAAGCAACAGAAGAAGGAATCCAAGGAGAACTTCCCAATCACAATAGCCTCAAAAACAATAAAATACCTAGGAATTAACCTAACCAAAGACACCAAAGATCTCTACAACAAAAATTATAAACTCCTGAAGAAGGAGATTGAAGAAGAAATCATAAGATGGAAAGACCTCCCATGCTCATGGACTGGAAAAATTAATATAGTAAAAATGTCCATTCTACCCGAATTAATATATCAGTTCAATGCAATTCCAATTAAAATCCCAAGTACATTCTTCACAGGCTTGGAAAAAAAAATTCTTAAATTCATATGGAACAACAAAACACCCCTGAATAACCAAAGCAACCCTGAGTGAAAACAGCAATACAGGGGGAATTTCTATACCAGACATCTAATTATATTACAGAGCTATAGTCATACAAACAGTCTGGTACTGGCAGAAAAACGGACCTGTAGACCAATGAAACAAAACTGAAGATCCAAACTAGAACACATACAATTTCAGCCACCTTATATTTGACAAGGCAGCCAAAAATTCACAGTGGTGGAAAGACAGCATCTTCAGCAAATGGTGCTGGCAAAACTGCATCTCTACTTGTAGAAAAATAAAATTAAGCCCCTCCCTCTCACCCTGCAGAAAAATCAACTCTAAATGGATCAAAGACCTCAATTTGAAACCCAAAACTCTGAAAGTGTGAGATGAAATAGTTGGCAGCAACTTACAAGACATAGGTGTAGGAAAAGACTTTCTAAATCAGAGAGCAGCTGCACAGGAAATATGGTCAAAAATTGACAAGTGGGACATTATTAAACTCAAAAGTTTTCATAAAGGAAAAGAATCAATATGGAAAGTGAAGAGAAAACCTACAGAGTGGGAGGAAACCAATCACTGCTGATTCATCTGACAGAGCGTTAACTTTCAGAATACATAAACTACTCAAAAAACAAAGGAGCAAGTAAACAAGTGACTCACTCAAAAAAATGGAGTAAAGAGTTGAGCAGAGAATTCACAAGGGAGGAAATGGAGATGGCTGAGAAACATCTTAAAAAGTGTTCAACATCGCTAATAATTAAGGAAATGCAAATTAAAACCACTTCAATTTATCATCTCACCCAGATAAGGCTGTCTAGGATCAAGAAAACAAATGAAGCTAAATGCTGGAGAGGGTGTGGGGAAAGGGGAACACTCAACCACTGCTGGTGGGAATGCAGACTTGTACAACCTCTATGGAAATTGGAGAACCCTTAAAAGACTCAAAATGAGCCTACCATTTGGACCTGCCATACCACTTCTGGGTATATATCCATCAGACTCTTCCTACAGCAGAGACACATGTACAGTCATGTTTGTGGCTGCTCTCTTCACGATAGTGAAGAGCTGGAGCCAACCCAGATGTCCTACAACTGATGAGTGGATACAGAAAATGTGGTACATCTACACAATGGAGTACTATGCATTATTAAAGAAAGATGACATCATGAAATTTGCAGGTAAATGGATGGAACTAGAAGATTTTATGCTAAGTGAAGTAACACAGTCCCACAAAAACAAAAGACGAATGGTATCCCTCATCTGTGGATGCTAGTACCAAGTAACTAGGTGTAAGAAAAAATGAGCAACATTAATATTATAATCCTCATGATCTAAAGACAATTATGCTATTGTATTGGAAATCCCTACCCAGGTTCTAGAGCTGACATAACATGTATTCTCAGACCTTGGACTTTTAGTATATGATGGAGGATATGTGTGCATCTTTTAGAGTAATATGGGATTAAAGTGGAAAGATGTGAATCAAGAAATATGCTCTGGAAATAACATACAGTTTCTTTCCAAAGAATACAATGTTAATATAGGTGCAATGTAACAGGCTGGTGCAATTTAGCCTTTCAGGATGCTTAAAACCATATCTGAAGTCCCTACCAATTTGATCAAGGGAACTGTGGGACAACTTTGTTCCTTGCCCTCAGAGGTCAACCAAGTCTTAGGGGATTATACATGGGGGCATCTCTTGAGAAGTCCTACAGAGGTGGGTCACCATTCTTCCTGTTCAGGGTGGTCTTGGAGAGGCACTAATGGGTCTTCAGCCAGTGTCCAGTCTATAAAGAGGAAAGTCTGCTCATTTTCAGAAAAGGAAGCCTGGTCTAGCAAGACATGATTTTGTCCTCATATGAATGGAACTGATGGATGAGGAGCTGAAAGAAGCAAGGTGCTCCCCACTCAAAAAAAAAAAAAAAAACCGAGAGACCCCTGAGGACCATATCCTCAACTGACCTCAGAAAAACAAAACCCTTGTTAATCTGGGCTATCTGTATGGCTTTAAGCATCCAGAAGGAAAGTACAACCAGAAATAAATAATAAGACAGGAGAAACTGTAATACAGACACAAAACTTGAAATTTTAGTAAAAAGACAAAAAGAAAATAAAAGAGAGAGCACCGTTGTTTGGTCTGTCTACAATTCTTAAAGGCAGGCACATATGGTCTGTAGGTGGAATGGGTTTAGGTACTCCTCAAAGACATGAGATACAGTCTTTTTTACTTTTTAGCCTTCCAATATGGACTGAGGACTGCTGAGATACTCAGCTTGTGAACTAAGCAGCTAATGGAAATTCAGCCTCCTCAGAAGACGGACTGACTGACATTGTTGGATTACCTTGGTAGTATCATGGAGGCCAATGCAGGGGGATCAAGACAGACGAGTGCTTACTGGCTTCATTTGGGGCACAATATTTAAAGCAGAACATGTCAATAAAGGTTTCTTTCTGCATTAGTTTTTTTTTTTTTTTTTTTTTTTTTTTTGTAGCGTAATGTCTTAATCATAGTAACCATAAAATATTTTAGGACTATCTTTAATGTTTCGGTAGCATATTAGCAGCATGTAATAATTACATAATGGGTTCTCAAGCAGAGGCAATGTATTGCAAGGAACTTCTTTGCTGCCGGTTATCACAGGCTGTTTAAAGTTAGAAAACTGAATAGAAACACTGAATATTGTAGAAATGCACTTTGATCAGTAATACTTGGGTTGTTGCAATATTAGATTATCTATTTGGTTGTTATAGAAAATCCTTAACTGCAATTGATGGTTGTTGCCATAATAGTACATTGCCTGCATTTCTTTTCTTTTTTTTTTTTTTTTAATTTTATTTATTTCTGTATGTGTATGAATGTACTGTCTGCATGCAAGTCTGTGCACCCGTGCCGTGCAACACCGCAGAGGTCAGAAGAGGGTCTCGGATTCCCCTGGAGCTGGAGTTCTCCTGGAATTGGAGTCTCAGACGGTTCTCGGCCGCCATGTGGGTGCTGGGGATCGAACCCGGGTCCTCTGCAAGAGTGGTCGGCGCTCTTAACCGCTAGGCCATCTCTCCAGCCCCCCATTGCCTGCATTTCTACCTCTAGTAATGGGCTTTATTTGCTAGATTTCAATATCTTTGAACCTGGGCAAGTGCACAAGTCTTTTTTAAAAAGAAACATTGTTTACTTGCACAAAACTGAACAGATTTGAGAGATCGTTAATGCCTTTGAAGTGGTTTTTTTGGGTCTGAAACAAATGGTGAGAATTTGAATTGTTCCCTTATTATAATATTAAAAGTAAGGCTACTCAATCTATCAAATCATGTTCATGCCATGATTTTATATGCTTGTATCTATCAATAAACATTAAAAAAAATCAGAGTCAATATTAGTCTAAAAATCCAAAGAGAATTTGCACATACAGCATCTCTACATGACTCTATGTGTATAGATGAAGGCTACATAACTAAAAATAATGTCAGACAGGAGAAACCATTAGTCAAGCGAGTCCAAGTGACACACAGAATTACAGTGGCTATTGACACAGCCCTTGATTGCCTCTCAGGACTTGCAGGTAAGAACTTATCTCTGAAAACAGGACTCCTTCAGAGACCAGATTTGGAGCAATGGACCTGGAACTGACAAGAAAGACATTTTCCTTGAAGGCTAGCTAGCTCTCATAGCTTCGGAGAGCAGTATGCAAGTGGCTAAGAGATGGGCATCAACTGATGGCCCAACACTGACTTCAAGGCTAAATAACCATATTGATCACCACCACAGCATATGACATTGGTGCAGTAGTGGCAATTTTATCTTGGGAGCAAGTCCAACTTTGTTGGACTTAAAAAATAAACACTCAATGGGAAATAACTGACGTGTTTTATTGTAAGCCAAGTGAAATACATGTAGTTGTAGAAGTAATACATCTTAGAGAAATCCCAAACTGTCACATCCCTAGGCTAATATAATTTCTTACTAAGTGCAACATATGTATCCTTATATTTACATTCAAGCATCCCAGTCACCACTCATCAAAGAAACTTCTTTTCCAACAGTGTACCACAGACATGGTCAAACACAGACATGGATTGTGAATTTCCCAAGTCTGTGTGGCACAATTGCAATGCAAACCCCACATTTAAGGCACACAGAACATACAAAAATGTGTAAACAGAAAAATAATGTATTTCTCAACTCTCACTAATGAAGATCCTTCATGTAACAGAGGGCCAGGTACACAAAATGGCACAAATGACCAATGTGTGAAGATTAGGAGTCTAGACTGTGTGTGTTCTCAGAGAGGACTCCTATATTAAGCTTCACTCACCCCATGCTAGGGGATCATTGTGAAATAGGGGGTAGAAAGATTGTAAGAGTCAGGGAAGAGGAATATGTCCATATGGAAATAGAATAATACACGTTTTGGAGAACCTGCTTTGATGGCCCACAGCAGCAGTGTCAGCATGCAAAAGACCCATGGAAACTCAAACATTACAACCCATGTTAAAACTGTGAAAATATTCATCAGTTCCCAGTCTTAGCAAAAGTAATATGGTATCTGACTACTACTGGGTGGGGAAGAGCTGATCTTCTTAAAGAGGACTCTGGATGGCCTGACTAGACCTCAGTGGATGAACTTTAACTAAGTTGTATCTGTGGATGCTAACTTGACACAACAGGCCTTGTCGCAAATTACACTGTGTGAACTGCAGTGGGGTGGGGGCTGTGAATGGCTGCTAATGGGGAAGGGACTTACAAAGTTGATGGATTTATTGGGATGTTTTATATGAAGTACACAAAATTAAATGAAAACATTTAAGCAAGTTTATTAAAGCTTTGAATATGGTTATAGAGAACCAGAGTTGTTGTTAATCTCTGGTTCACTCCTCTGGCTTATACTGCTCACTCAGCTATAAATTTGGATTATCTGGATGCAGTTAAGTATTGGGCTACCTATCACTACTGATAAATGTCCTTTATATTTCTCTGGGTTTTGCTAATGTTACTTTTAACATGTTCTTGTGGCAGTAAGCTAAATTGTCTCAAAAGGAGCTAAGTTCTAACTCCTGAATCAGATGTACACATTGCAGAAACAAAAAGTTTTGGTAAGTTTAGCCTTAATTCTGATCAGCTCATTTCCTTTCCATAGGTTTGTGAAATGGCCCCTCCATTTCTTCTGAAAACTGTGAATTAGGGTATGGGGGGTACTGGGAAAGAAAGGAGACTACTTCTCTAGGACAGCCTTCATTTAAGACAGACCTAAAAAATGATTTAAATCCCATTCCCACACTATGCATACTTAACCTGAGATGTTGAGTCTCTTCCAATCACTATTTATTCAAGTACGTTTGGGTTATTGTTCAAGAATTATCTACATATTACACAGTAATTATAGCTATCAGACGAATGCAATTGACCTTCTCAGATGTTTAATAACCACACTTTATTCCAGTTCCACCCTTCCAGGCTCTGCAGGACATGATCCTGGTGCCCAGTTATCAGGTCCTGAACCCGAATTCATGGCTCCTGGGAGAGTAAGAGCTCTATCCACCTACCCTACCTAGACACACATTCCATCCTGCCACACTCCTACTTCCAGGATGCCAAGCTCCACAGGAAGTGGAGCACAGCACCCATGTCCCAAACAAAGGTCCATGGCTCCCAGGAGGTGAGTAAGAGCTCTGTCCACCTACCCAGAGTTATGTTTGACCCTGCCACAGTCTCAGTTCCAAGCTATGACACATATACTCTCACTGAAAAGTACCTGGGTCCAGAATCCTGGCTTGTGGCTCCAGTGAGGCAAGTCAGGGCTCCTTCCACCAACCCAGATCCACCATACTCCTCAGGCACTGCACCCAATGCCCAGCACATGGGGCCTGAAACCTGACATGTGGTTTCTGGGAGCTCTAGTACCAGCTCAGCAGGCTCCACCATCTCCACTCCTGGGGCCCAACTCCTAACACAAGAGGATTAAGACAGAGCCCCACACAAGCCCATGTGCATCTGTTTTGGCTACCTGCTCCCAGTGGGCAAGAGAAGCCACACCCACCCATCCAGATGCACTCATGCCTGGAGCACAGCTCTGGCTCTGCATCTAGCTCAACTCCTGCTTGCTTCCCAGCTCCAGACAGCTCCAACTCCAGCTCCTGGGACCTAGGCCAGGATAACTGGTAAGATTAGCTCATGCAGTATGGAGTTCAAGCCAAACGGATTGTTACTTGTTCTGGGCTTCTGGAAAAGATCCATTCCAGATGATGGAGAACTAGGTTATCTCTCAAGTACAAAATCAAACATGAAGACCTGAAGCCTAGGCCATCCAGCCTTTCATACCTTAGAAGAAGACAATGAAGACATTAAAGAAAACAAGAAAGTTAGTCTTCCATTCAACTATGAAACCCTTGAATTCCATAATAGAATACAAACAAGAAAAACAAGCCCTCATGCCAAAATCACACTTAAAAACAATAACATGAAAAACCCAAATAATAAGTTCTTGCTAAATATTACTAACGCTATAGAAAACTCCTACTAAGAGGACCCTCTAAGAGGAACCAGGGACACAGACTTTAGAAAAAAATAAAACCTATCATAATTAGTGAAAGAATTCAAGAAGTTTAAAGAGCAGACAAATAAGTAAAGCAAAGAATTAGAAGGCAACACAGTTAGTCTAAAAGTAGATAATAATAAACTGGAAAAATTCATGAAATATATTGAAATACTGAAGAATTCTCAGGCTGAAATGAAAGAAAAAAAGAAACTGGACACTTATCCAGCCATCTGGAAAGGATGGAAAAATGCCTCATTAACAGAATGAGTGAAGTAGAAAATACAGTATCAAGACTGGAAGATAACATGGAAGAACTGGATCAGTCAAGCAACAATTATGGTAAATTACAAACAAACAGAAAAAACAGGAGTGGAATAATCAGGATATTTGGGATACCACCTAGTGTTTTTATCTGTGGTATGGAGAGAGGAATTTCTTTTCTGGTCTTGTTCTATTTGGTGTTCTATGTGCTTCTTATATTTGTCCGGATATGTCTTTCTTCAATTGGGGTAAATTTTATTCTACAATTCTGTTGAAAATATAGTTGATAGCATTATCATTGGATTCTTCTCTTTCCTCTACACCTATGATATGTAGGTTTGGTCTTTTCATGGTGTTCCATATTTCCTGATTATTCCACTCCTGTGTTTTTTGAATTTTTCATAATCTTTGCTTGAACATCCCATTACTTTTTTTGGTATTTTTGAGACAGGGTCTTCCTTTAAGTCACAGCTGGCTTGGAGCTCACTCTGTAGACCAGGTGGCCTTGAACTCACAGAGCTCCAACTGCCTCTGCCTCCCAAGTGCTAGGATTAAAGGTGTGCACTACCATGCCTGGCTCCCATTACTTTTATATTATATTCCTGTGTTGATATTCTATTTTTTACTTCATTCATTCTGTTACTGAGGCTTTCTCCCATCCTTTCCTGTTGCCTGGATGAGTGTTTGGTTTCCTGTTTCATTTTAGCCTGACTTTTCTTCAGAATTTCCATCTCATTCAGAAGTTTATCATTCTCTTCTTTTAATCTAGCTCTATTTCTTTCTAGTTCTCTGATTCATTTGTTCATATGCTCTTTAAATGCCTTGAAATCTTTGAGTACGTTTATGATAATTCTTTTAAGATCTGTGCCCTGGGTCGCTTCTTGGGGTTCCATACTGTAGGGCTCTTCTACTGGATTTGTAGTATTTAGCAGGGACTTATTATTTTAGTTTTTCATGTTACTGCATTTGTGTTGTGATTTTGGCATGTAAATTATTATTATCTTTTTTTTTTTTTTTTGGTTTGTATTCTGATACAAAGCTCAAGTGTTTCTTAGCTCAGTTGAAGACTGATTTCTCCAGGGTTGGCTGTGTCTGCGTCCAGGATCAGGGCTGTTCATACTGGAACCAGGCAAGTGTCCTAAGGTGTTCACTAGCTAATGAATTGGAATTCTGGATTAACACCCGAGTAGAAACGTATTGGCCACTGGGCTATGGCTCTGGTTTTGTGTGTTGACACCTTGTTGGAGTCTGGCATCAAGGTGGGTGGGTGGGTCTCTGCCTCAACTCTCAAGAGCTGAGCCCAGCTGGCCTGGAGACAGGGTTCTGGTCTACTTGCAAGCTTCTAGGTGGGTGAGCATGCCTTGGTTTGCTTGATAGGAGCTGGGAGCAGGCAGAAGCTGATGTGCACTGTGTGTGCTGGACTCTGTCTTATCCATGGTATCTGGGAGCTTGGCATTGGCACCAGATACTGATCTGGATAAGCCAAAACTGTATCTACAGGGCATCTGGAGCCTGCATCTGGGAAACTGGTGCTGAGCACCAGGAGATGTGTCTGGAGAGCCTGGTGGGTGGTGTGCTGGAAGTGGGGTTCTAGCTGGACCCCTCACCACCTCTCTGCCTAGAAGCTGCATGGGCCTCTGGTGGGGGCTGGGGGGTGGGGAAAGACTTATTGTGTTCCACCTGCTCCATGGGCAATGGCAGCAGGAGAGGGAAGGCATCTGGTGTTCTACTTGCTCCACGTGCCTGCACAGGGCCTGCTGGGGTGGGTGAAGTGAGTCACTGGCCTTCTGCCTGATGTTTGTGCTTGGGCCCTGATAGGGGTGGGGTTCTCTGATTTTTAAATGTCTCATTTTCTCTGCCTGAGTGGTCCAGTTCATCAGATTTTTCACTCAGTCTTGATATATTCTTTTCCATTTTATTCATTCTGTTTATGCAACTTTCTCCCGTTTTAAATAGGCTTGTTGTGTTTACATTTCTATATTCCTTTTTGTTTGTATTTTCAATTATTTCTAACTGGAACTCTCTGGAACCCAAGCTGGGATGTCCCTGGGATGGATGGTGGGCCCCCAAGTTTCAAAGCAGTTTTGCATTGCCTTACTGTCACCACACTCTATCCTTTACATATTCTCTGTTTAAGTCCTGAGATGTTTTTGTCTATTCATTCAGCCATATATTCATATTTTTTAGCTTCATTCAGGAGCTTGTTGTTATTTTTCTTGACTTATTGGCATTTTATTTGTCTGTTTCTTAAAGTAGTTGAATTATTTGATCATGTTTATGATAGTTCTTTTAAGTTTTGCATCATGGGGTTACTCTGAGTGGTTCTCATTGTAGAGAAGTTCTCCAGGTATGTTGAGTTTGGGTGGGGACATATATTGATTTTTCATAAATTGAAAAGAAAAAAAAAGTAATTTGCTTCCCTTATAGTGTATTGTATTACCTAAGTATTCTTCCAGCAATCTCAGAGTTTCAGGGTTTATATTGAAGTTTTTGATCAATTTAGAATTGACTCATGTGCAGGGTGGAAGATAAGGAACGAAATTATTTCTTTTACATAAGATTAAGATTTGCCAGAACCATTTGCTGATGTCGTATCTTTCTTCTTGTTATTTTTACCTTTTTCAAATATCAAGAAGCTGAAATTCAGTGAATTTATATGCAGGTTTTCCATTGTGATCAATTGATCTACATGTCCGTTTTGCAACACTACCATGCTGGTTTATTGCCTGTAGTCATGTAATATATATCATGTATGGCGAAATCAAAGCATTTTTGTTTATGAGCAAGATTGCTTTGGCTACCAAGGATCTTTTTTAGTTCCATACTGTAGCACAGGCAGTTCTTGGAAAGACTGACCATGGGCATAGATGCCTTTGTTCCAAACTTAGTTGCACTTGCTTTCTTAGCAATATCATAGCTAAACTTGATTCTTGTTGTTTAGAAAGAAATGTGCGTCAGGGAGAGTCAGTTGTGCCTCACAACAACTCAGTTATACTGAGTTGTCCATGGGGGAGAGACCAAGATTATAAGGGGAGGAAGCATGTGAGAGAGAGAGATTGAGAAGGAAAGAGAGACAGAGACAGAAGAGACAGGGACATAGAAAGAATGAGAGATGGGCTATAACCAACCATTTTGTATAGCTGTTGGAATGTCAGGGTGTATGCCTGGATGGAGACTTTCTTGGGTGGGCTGGGATGAGACAACCCACATATCAAGAAGTCAGCTCCTCACCCCTTCCTATTTCTGTAAGCCCAATGAAATTGCTGGTTTGGTGAAATCATAATTCATTTTGTCATAGCGACTGTGGGAGGAGGGCTTGAACACTGTTCATGCCTCCAAAAGAAATATAGCAACACATATGGATTTTAGGAAGGTTTTATAAATCTTTGTGAAAAATGGCATCATGATTTTCATTGGCATTGCATTGAACCTGTACATGGTTTTATGTAGGATGGACATTTTCACAATATTAATTTTATCAAACACTAATCAAGTGAGGATTTTCTATCTACTGTGTTCTTCTCAATCTCTTTCTTCAGAGATTTAAAATTGTCACTGTAGAGATATCTTCAGTTATGTCTATCCCCAGACACTTTTTTCACTGTGAATGGGAGGGTTTACATGAACTATTTCTACAATTGCTTCCTAGTGGAATAAACTGGCAAATGATTTTTAACTTGGTGCCATATCATGCCATTTTGCCAAAAATGTTGATAATTTCCAGAATTCTGGTGCAATTTGTTAATCACTTATTTATAACATCTTATCATCTGAAAATGGTGATATATTACCTGTTTCTTTTCCATTTAGCACTCCTTTAGCTTCCTTCTCTTACCCTGTGGTTCTAGCATGGTTTTCAATACTATATTGTAAAGAGTATGGATAGCAAACAGCCTTGTCTGGTTTTTAACTTTAGTGGGAATATTTCCAATTTTTTCTTCATTTGGAAGTATGTTGTCTGTGGATTTTGTTGAATATACCATTAATTATGCTCCCTCTTGTCCAATTCCCTATAGAATTTTAAAAATAAATGCATGTTAAATTTTGTCAAGGGCCTCCCTGCATCTCTTAAGTTGATCATGTGATTATTGTCTTTAAGTCCATTTATATAATTCGTTACATTTATTGATTAGTGAATGTGTAACCCTGCCTACATTTCCAAAATAAACGTCAGTTGAACATGGTGGGTCATATTTCTACTTTGTATGATGTTTGTAAGTACTTTGTTATGAGAATTTTTACATCTACGTTATTTAAGGAAATTGTTATATATATATATATATATA
>VZQC01006177.1:160933-549741 GCA_009823505.1 Rhizomys pruinosus | reverse complement strand
TATATATAACAATATATAAATTGTTATATATATATATATATATATATATATATATAATCTTGAAGTTTTTACCTAGTTTTGGTATTACAATATTACAGTGATACAACCTTCATTAAAAGAGTGTGGAAGTTCTCACTCTATTTCTATAGCTTGGAATAAGTTTTATAAATTTGGCTGTGGATCTTTTATTGGGGGCTTTTTTGATACAGGGTCTCCCTGTAACCCTAGCTGTCCTGGAATTTGCTCTGTAGACCAGGCTCGCCTTGAAGTCACAACGATCTGCCTGCCTCTGCCTCCCAAGTGCTAGGATTAAAGGTGTACATCACCATACCCTTTATCTATTTATTTATTTATTTATTTATTTATTTATTTATTTATTTATTTTTAGTTGTGGATCTTTTATGTCTGATAGAATTTGTTTTGAATCCATCTGAGTCTGTTTGAGCTTTTTTTTTTTTTACTTGGAATATTTTGTAGTATAGTTTCATTTTCTTTATATATTATGGGACTATCTAAGCTATTGAATTATTATTGATTCAGCTGTGATGATTTCCATGAATTTAGAAATATGTCAATTCCTTTTAAGTTTTCAAATAATAGAGTGTATGTTATTTATAGATTTTTTGGTCTATTTTATTTTCTTTACAGAGGAAAACAAACAATACAAAATGATAATAATGAATCAAATCAACAATGACAAAAAATTTGAAGGATTTCCAATTGTTAGTCTGGTAAAATAATCAATATGCAGGGCTTGGTATGTGCTTTTCTTTTTTCCCTACTCTCTCTCTTTTCTTTCTTGTTTCCCTGCTTTCAGCGCTACCAGAAGGATATGTGTTTCCTGACTAGGCTAGGAAGCCCTGAGTTCTCATCTGAGAAAATGTCTGGTTTATTTGGGGTGTGGTCGCATCCCTAAACTAACTAATCAATTTCTATCTCCTGTTTAGTAATGTTATCCTCTGTAAAGATTCACCCCCCAAACAAAAAGAAAAGAGTCACCCCAATCACCAGAAGGGAATCAGGACACTGACTGCTCTAACTTATTCCATGCTGACGAGGGATGTTGGATGTCACAACTGGTGTGATCCTCTTCAGAGCTTCAATCTAAAAGACAGCCAGGCATAAGTAGAGAAGGAAAAAAAAAATCCTGACTGGGGCCCATGAAAGTGAAATGAATGCAAAAGTAGTTAGGTACACGATCCAAGCATAGGGCCAAGAGAAGTAAGAACGGTAAATTCAAATGTCCAACTTAAAAGTCCATTAGAATTTCTTGGCCAGTGGTTTCGAAGCATCCATATATTATGTTTGTCTTTTTCTTCATTCGGCTATGATGTCTGGATTCAGGATCTGCCTTTCTGGCTTTTTAATAGGGTACAAGTTTCCACTTAGATAGTTGCTAGAAAGAAAGAGGAAATTTTATTATTGAGCATTAACAATAGTGGACTTGTCCTTTGGCTGAAGGTGACCCTACTATGCTAATCAATGCCAAGATCTAAGGATTTTGTAACTGTTTAAAATTACTTCATATAACTTTATGCCCTATATGTGGAGGGCACAGTTTTTTAGGGTTTAAAAGAAATATGGTGACTATTTATCTTTTAGCTATCCTTTAGTTTGGGGTGCTTAAGTCCACACAATCAGCCCATATTAACTAAACTTTGTTTTCTCAAGGTCATTTGAGGTTCTGGTCTTCATGGGCCACTTGGATTTTAGGGGTGTGTGGGAGGAAAGCCTGGCTTCTTTTAGCCATTCTTAACCAGTTCCATCTTCCAAGGACAAAGTCAGGTTCTGCTGGACAGGGCATCCCTTTGGAGCACAAGGTGAATTTCTTCTATATTGAGCTTCCAATTTACAGACTGGACACTGGCTGGGGTTCTGTTGGTGGATCTCCAAGACGTCCTTGCACAGGAAGACTTGTGACTAACAATTGCAAAACATTTTAAAAGATGCCCCCATAAAAAAATCCCCTGGGAACAATTGACCTCATAGGGCAAGGAACAAAACTGTCCCTTAAATCCCTTGGCCTAATTGGTATGAGCCTTAGATATGGCCATTATGCATCCAAAAATTAAGTTAAACCAATCTGGTATTTTAATCACTGTGTTATATTTAGATAAAGCCTGAAGCAAAGCCCAAGAAGCCTCCCATATCTATAGAATGGAAGAGATTTAACACAATAGGAAAGGCAGGCAAAGCTGATAAGAGAAATTTAAATATTTTAGGCATATCTTAAATATAAACAATTTGCTAGAAACATAAGTAGTTGTGCTGAATAGCTTTGGTGTCAACTTGACACACCTGGGTTGAGGGAGCCTCAATTGGGGAATTGGCTCCATTGGATTGCCCTGTGGACACATCCGTGGAATTTTGTCTTGATGGTCAAGCAATGTGGGAGGAACCAGCCCACAGTGAGTGGTGCCGCCCTGGGCAGGTTGTTGTGTGAGCTATGGGAAGGCAGGGTGGGCGTGGGCCAGGGAGCAAGCCAGTGAACAGCATTCCTCCATGGCCTGTGCTTCAGCTCCTGCCTCCAGGTTCCTGCCCTGAGTTCCTGCCTCGGGTTTCCTGAGTGATGAACTACGACCCAGGAGATGTGAGCTGAATAAACCCTTTCCACCCCAAGTTGGTGTTGGTCAGAGTGTTTTTTCACAGCAATGGAAGATAAACTAGAACAGTAGTCTTTTTCTTTCCCAAACTCCATATCCTGGTTTGTAGTTTTCCGATAACAGGCAACATACCTGTTGACCAGAATAGCTTAGAAATATAAACTTCTTTAGTAGGACAGTTTATAAATTGAATTAGACATTTGTTCTGTTGATCTACCATTTTCATTTAGTTCCAGGCACAGGATTATTTCTCCTTTCACTGTTGGCTATAAGCTTTATTTTATTGCTGTCTTATTCAACATGTGGAATTAGTTCAATATTTGTTTATTTGTTAAGGCTTTGTTTTGCATCCCAATATATGGTAAATTTTAGAGTAATTTTCATGGGCTCCTGACTGGAAAGTATGTTCTTTGGTCCATGAGTAGAATGTTCAGTAAGTATCTGTTAGGGGAACTTAATTCATGGTGTTTAGATCCAATTTATCTATTTATTGTTTCTCCTGATGACCTGCCAATTTGAGATAGGGGGTAATAAAAGCCACTTTCTATTAGTAACTTGGGGTTTATCTGTGTATTAAAGGCCTGTAGCAGTCTTGTTATGAAACTGGGACCAGCAGAGTTTGGTGGATACATGTGGGGATTCTGTTTGGCAGAAGCACTTAAGAGGTCAGCTGGCAACTCCCAGCCCTCAGGCGAGAGTCTTGCTGATTTCCTGCTTGACTGCCTGGTGCCACTATCCTTGATGATTTCAGCAAATCATTGCCACATTCCCATAGCGATCTGCAGTACATGATGTAAAATCCTGTATGCTCCAAGCCCCAGTCGGTCCAGTATAAATACCCCGGATTAATCCTTCTTGGAATTCCTCCTGGTTTCGTCTTTGAGTCCATCCTTGCCTTGTTCTTTCTTCTTCCTCACTTTCTTTCTTTCTCTGGGCTTGTACTTCTTCTCCTCTCACCCTCTCTACCAGGTCTAAGACCCAGGTCACCTGCAGCTGGCTTGGGGTGATCTGGGAGCTTGTAGTCCCAGGAAACTGTGAGCTCTGGTCAAAGGGAGGAAGAACTTCAAAGGCTTCAACTGGTGCCACAAATTGTGGCAAAGCCATTCACAAGAACAGAAGGAAAAAGGTATAGTTTATGGTTCTCAGGTTGTAATTCTCAACCCCACATCTGTCGAGTGAGGCAGGCTTCTAAGGTTTTTGGGTGTCTGCCCATGTCAGACTGATTCAGTCTATCCCTCTCTTGAGTGAGTTGCACTTTTAAGGTTTGGGCTATCTCTCAGGCCCAGGTTTCCTTCAGGTGAGACACAGTTCTATAAATATTTTCAGAGGATTCAGAGAGGGGAATTTAAGCCATCCATGGCTGGAAAAGGGGACAAGGGAAGCAGCAGGCTGGGCATATCCCTATGAGTTTCTCGTGGAGGATAAACTGTCATTCATTCCTTTGTTCTTTACTTTGTTTCTAAGCTTTAACTTAGGTTATCACTGGCACAAGGGAATTGCTAACCTAATTGAATTCCCACTTGCTTAGTCAGACGGCTGCAAAAACAAAAAACAAAAAAACAAAAAAAACCCCAAAACAAACAAACAAAAAAACAACAAAACAAATGTATATCTGTAAGTTCTTTCTATTTACTACCATTTCTCTCCTCTTCCATCCTAAGTAAATCCATGCACACACATGCACCAGCTAGACTCTGAAACCAAGGAAACTGAGGCCATGCCCAGTGATGGCAGGGCACCAGCTTACTAATTCTAGCTCAGAAAAGACAGGGGACAATAATTTCTCAGGTTGCAGGATGGAGTTACCACCTACCTAGACTGGCACAGTGGACTAGGAAGTTCAGAAAAACTACATAGCATGTGGTGTGTGTAAGTAACGAGGAACACATGGCCCCTCAGCCTGCTCCCAGGAGACATGTGCAACAGTCTTGGCATGACCTGGTGAATAATAAGCAAAAATAAAACTCCAGGGCAGGTCACAACGGGTATGACTGCCTTCCCTTCAGTGCACCAACTAAAAGTATATGTCTAAGGGTTTTAAAGACAAACTTAGGACTGGGAACATAAAAAAAAACCTAAATGCTGCCAGACCATCCAGTGCATGCCTTCGGCTGCCAGAGAACTACAAATCCCATAATGCCCTAAGTCTCTCCCAGCTGTGCTAACTTCTTTTGTTCAAAGTTCCAACCACCACCACCTTTGAGAAAAACGCTTCCAAGGATGTAATTAAATGTCTTCTTTCCCAAATAAGTCTCATAAAAATACACAGAGATCATATAGCTTCAAACATTACTGTGCTTTCTCTTATGGTACTATTCAAGATTGAGTTTAATTGTACTGCTACTTATATAACAATTTTTTGTCTTTTTGAGACAGGGTCTCCCTTTAGTCCCAGCTGGCCTGGAGTTCAGTATGTAAACCAGGCCGGCCTTGAACTCACAGATCCACCTGCCTCTGCATCCCAAGTGCTAGAATTAAAGGGATGAGCCACCACACCCAGTTTACAAAAATGTCAATTTTTATATAGAAATAATTTTTATAATATGGCCATTCAAAATATATTTAGTTAAATTCTATCTTAAGCATGCTTATTGAGATATTAAATTTTTAAGTCTATCACATGGGTAACCAAAAAAATCTTTAAATAAATAAAAAAATGAGCATAATTAATTAACTTAAAATGTCCTGAGCAACTCTGGAGTCTTTAAACCTGCTTTCACCTTTTAAAATTCACAGGTTTTCAGACCACGTGGCTTGTAATCTACCACCGATCTGGAATAAGAAGTTATCCTAAATCATGTTTTTTTTTTTTTTTAACTACCATTTAAAATCAACCTAAAATAACACCATTTTCAATTTCAGCGCCTTAAAAGCAAAAACAGGCAGATTTGTATGGAGATTTTCAGGCCAGCCCGTCTGACAAAAGACTTTAACTAATAAAATGTTCTTTAATAACTATTGGTTATTTAAAAACTCAGTTAAAAATACTGTAAGGATTTGGTTTAAAAATTAACATGTTATAATTTTACTGCTTAGATAAACTTAGTGTTTAAATTCAGTAAAAGCTAATTCTAAGACTAAGATTAACCTTTTTTTCTCCCAAACTCAGGTCTGTTAATATATTTAAACAACTAATAAATTAATTCATTAATGGTAAGTAAAACTTTACATATGTTATAATTAAAAAATGTATTGGGTATATACTGTCATCTACTAGTTACAATCCAACAACACCAAAAAGATCTGTAAAACCCATATTATAAAGTTTTTACCTTAAAGCAATGTATCTAGGGGTTGTAATAGACAAAGTTAAAATCACAAACTATTTCTTCAGGATCAGGTAACTTAAGATCACAATGTATGTTTAGTCAAGTTTTATCTAACATATGTTTACTTTCATCTAAAATTTATTTATATATTATATGATGGTAAAGCTAAATTACTTATGTTATTTATCAATTTTTCAAATACTATCAACATGAAAGATTGGTCACACGTAAATTTATTGGTCACACTTAAATTAAATTTAAGTGTGACCAGTACCTCTAATTAGTAGTAAAAGTTATTACTTTTACTACTAATTAGAGGTAAAACTTCCAAGTGAAAGCCTTAACATTGATGTAAACCAGTGTTCTCAATGTCTTTCTGTGATGTTATCTGTATCATCCCCTTTTTAACTATAAGAAAGCTTAGCTTTAAAAGCATGGATTCCACCTCTTAATCCACAATGGACCTCCAAAACCTAGTTCCTGTATGGGCATGTAGTACTATTGTTTTTAAAAATGTAAATAAAATAAAAAGGGAAAATTAATATAATGCCCTCCAAAATACAGCTTAATTTCTTCCTTACATTAAGAGACATGAGATCTCTTGGGGGGATATTTATTTCTCAAAAACATCTATAAAAAGTTCTCAAAGCCAGGTACTATACATGCTGGGGTCTCTCCTAACAGCAAACTTTATCAGTAAAAATATTACAGCTTTCTTTTTTCACAACCAAAAATCAGACCCAATATATCTATCAAGGATACAAAATATTAAAAGGCCATGGGTAAAACCCCAAGTACTAAATTCATACATTATTTTGTTTTTCATACTCAATGTTAAAGGGCTAAAATATGTTTTCCTTTTTTTAACTGTTAATTCTTTTATTTATTTTATGTTATTTTATTTTTATTGATGCTTTGTGTATTTCATACATCATTTTCCAATTCAGCTCAGGCATATATCCCCTTCCCTTCCCCCCACCCCACCCCTACCCATCCCAGATCATGCATTCTGCCATAACTTTTCTGCATCTTTCTCTGCTTTTTTGTTTTGTTTTGTTTTCATTTTTTTAACAATAAGTGATAATTTGTGAGTACAAGCATCCTTCATGTAAAACCAATTTGCAAGCAGTTGTGCCCAAACCCACACAGCTCATGGGTCCCACCATCCAGCAGGGGGGGCTTGTATGTTCAATCAAGTTGATCAAATGAGTGTCCAGTCTATATTGTTGTAGTTTCACCATTAACCCCAATCGAAGCCCTTACATTCTACCACGCCCCCTCTTCCGCAGATTGTTCCCTAGGCTTAGAAAAGGGGCACAGGTGGATGAGAAGCAAAACACTCTACTTTCTCTGGAGCTGATGTCTTGGTCTCTAGTCAGTTCTGGCTGTTTTCTTTCATGGGCTGCCAGCTTGTCCAGGCTTAACCTTTCGATCCTACTAATGAAGCACATGCAATTAGATATTTAGGTATTTAAACAGTATAATATATAGCCTTTCGATCCTACTAATGAAGCACACGCAATTAGATATATAGGTATTTAAACAGTACTAATTGTTATGGTAGGTTACTTTGGTATAGACACAGATGTTTGGATGGTATGTTAATTCATGAATTACATTTTCTTCTGTTAAGTATGGCAGGGTCTTCGTGTGGTTTATAACATCTCCTAA
Organism: Rhizomys pruinosus; assembly: GCA_009823505.1. NCBI lineage: Eukaryota > Metazoa > Chordata > Mammalia > Rodentia > Spalacidae > Rhizomys > Rhizomys pruinosus. The sequence goes on along the minus strand of VZQC01006177.1, from coordinate 542,198 downwards.
CCATTAGAGGATGTAAGCTTGTGGCATCAGCCGTGGGTTATTCCTCCAAGGAGAGAGCTAATAGCCAATTAGATTTGGGATATACAGACATATGGCTGCCACTGCTGCACAGTATTTCCAGGCAGATGAGGTGTAGCTGGTGCTGACGGAGGAGTCTTGCTTGACTCAAGGAGACCTATATTTGCTTTATTGGTTTAGTGGTCTTTGGTAACACTCTCTGGCATCCCAGAGACCATCTGTATACTTGCAAGTGCGGTCTCCATACATCTTTCCCATGTTTATATCAGGTCTTCAACAGCAGGGCCTTATCGCCTCTCTTCCTGCAGATATCCCAGTTTGGAGGCAAGGAGCCTTTACCTTTTGTGGGGGCTTGGATCCCCTGGCCAACATCTCCTTGGTAGAATAATCCATTGTTGATGTCAGAGCTCCTGTATTAATATATTTTGTTTAAGTGCATAGCTTAAGGAGACTTTAGCATTATATTTGGTTCTGAATAGAGAATAATCCTTTTCACAGTTTCTATGTCCATTAGTCAATTAAAGAAGGCAGTTTTACTGATTTTACAAGAGAATACCTCTATAACAGCTGGCTCCAATCTACAGCTGGAGAACGACCTCATCATCATCATATTTCTCCTTATTCTATGGGGGGGAGTTAAGAAAGTCTCTTGTATTAAAACCTTTGCGGCACCTAGAAGGTAAGCTTCGTTAGGAATCATTAAAAATAGTTGTTACTAGTAGGATCCACAGAGGGGCCTGATGTCTGCAGCAATCTGAGGCATTTCTTCCCTTCAATGCCCAGAGGAGTCAATCCTTCTGCTGGCACTTTCTGGTACATCCTACTCACTGCAAAGCTGCATTTTCTTTCTCAGCCATTAAGTTGGTGATACTCTGGCCTGTTGGAACATACAAATCCTTTCCCATAGTTAGTTTTAAGATTTGGATTGCAAGGTTTTTTGACAAAAAGTTTTCATATCTATCTATATCCCCCTTTTTTATTTAAGGTTTTTATTTTTGACCCATGAGTCTCAAAAAAGCAGTTGTTTATACATACCTATAGGGTGGAATCAAGGCACAGAATTCATCAAGTTCACCCATGCTGTTTTGGGTTACTGTATGTGATTAACTTGGGAAACAAAGTTTATTTTTGAGTTAAATCATCCTATAGGTGAAAGAGATTCCTACCAGGTGATACTATATGACAGCAAAATTAGAGAGAACATTTGTTTATACCAATCCCAAAGTAATTGTTATAAAGTAAAATATTTTATTCTTAAAAGGACTTTAATTATACTTCATCTGTTTATCTACTAAAATGATAAATGAGGTATTTTCTATTAAAAAAAAACAGAGTAATGTAAATAATAATGGCATTCCTAACCACCTGTGCCATTCCCACAGCACAACCTAGTATAATAAATAATGTTTACTTAAGTGCCTATAATTTTACTGTTCATATTCCATCAGTAAAATTGCAGAAAATAGTACCTGAAAGGCTTAAACTCCTGCACTCCCAGAAGCAACCTGATGGACCCCCACTGCGCTCTGTCTCTAGGCCCCTGTTTGGCTTCCACTGGGCCTCCACCCTCTGCCCTCTGGTAAAAGACTTGGAGCTGAGCAGGCAACCTCCTGTGATGGAAAAAAAATGGGACAGACTACAAGGTCCAAGGTGCTAACTTCAACCAAAGAATGGATTTCTCTGTTTTTCATCCACCCTTCCCCCTTCATCTCCAAATCCTAGGAGCTGCTTGAAAAACAAAACAAAACAAAACAAAACAAAACGTAACAAAACAAAACAAAAAACTTCCAGAAGCCAAATGGATAGCTGTGGACTATCATAGACTGAAATTTATTTCATCAATATAGTTATGCATACAGGTTTTTCCAGTTAAACTTAAGACTTCCATGGTACAGCTAAAACCATCATCTATATGAAAGGGGGATCAAATAATACCTATAAGTCTTAGAGATAGGAATAATTTTGCTTTTAGGAGGAAAAATGTTACTTCTATATCTATGTCCTGGTGGGAGGAAAAACAAAATACTTGCTTTCATCTGTGTTTTGGTGGGAGAAAAAGTGTTGCTTTTAGAAGGAAAATTTCACTTACATATCTACCCCTTGGGGGGGGGAAATGCTGTCTTTGTATATGGGCTCAATAACGTGTATATGGGCCCTATTACTTGCCCCAAATCCAAGTCCCTCTAGGAGCTGTGTCAGAATCCCAGGTCACCTAAATAATTCATTTTGTTAGAACCAATCTCCAACTTAAGATTTTGGCTTAAGGGCTGGAGAGATATCCTAGTGGTTAAGAGCACCGACTGCTCTTGCAGATGACCTGGGTTCAATCCCCAGCACCCACATTGCCGCTAAGAACCATCTGTAACTCTAATTCCAGGAGAACTCCAGTTCCAGGGGAATCCAAGACCCTCATCTGGCCTCTGCGGCATTGTAAGACACTGGTGCATAAACCTACATGCAGACAGTACATTCATACACATACAAAAATAAATAAAATTAATTTAAAAAAAGAAGTTGGCTTCCTGATTTGTTAAAAGACAAATTGGGGTTACAACTCAGAGTGTCCTGGTCCAATATCACTCATCCCTAAAAGTTTTTTGAAAAAATGACTGCACTGCCGCATTTGAATTAAAATGAAGGGGGGGGGCAGGTATAGCAATGAGGCTTTGTCTGGCTAGAGCAGAGTCCCGCATTCCACTGTTCCTGTCCAGATAATTCCACTGGAGCCAAGATTGGCAGGGATTTCTGTTGACTTATGAGTTACCATATCCTAAGGTCTCCTGCTCCGGTAGGAGCCACTTTAATTTATGCTCACTTCCTAGAGTATCCTCATAAGAAAAAATAACACTAGGTGACAACAGAGCATTTTTTAATAAAAGTAAGGGGGAGCTGTGCAGATTCCACTTGTCATAAACACTTAGGAGGTCAGCTGCCAACCCCCAGCCCTCAGGCCGGATTCCTGCTGATTTTCTGCTTGCCTACATGGTGCCACTGTCTTTGTTGCTTTGGGCAAAGCATTGTCACATTGCTGTAGTTATCTGGAGTACATGGTATAAAATCCTCTATGCCCCAAGCCCATTTGGTTCAGTATAAATACCCTGGAATACAGTAATAAAGCTGAGTTATTCCTTTTTGGAATTCCTCCCAGTCTCGTCCTTGAGTCCATCCTTTCCGTGTCCTTTCCTTGTTCTTCCCCTCTTTCTTTCTTTCTTTCTTTCTTTCTTTCTTTCTTTCTTTCTTTCTTTCTTTCTTTCTTTCTTTCTTTCTTTCTTTCTCTGTACTTGTACTTCTCCCTTACTCTCTCTACCAGAGCTAAGAACCAGGTCAACTGCAGCTGGCTTTGGGTGATCCGGCAGCTTGTAGTCCCAGGAAACTGCGAGCTCTGGTCAAATGGAGGAATAAAATCAAAGGCTTCAGATATATGTTCATGATTACAATGCTTTATCAATCATATATTTGATCAGAATGATGTGACTTTAAGTCTTCTGAGTAGCAATGTAGAGTCAATTTTGTCAAATATTAGCATTATAATGCCTGCCTTTTTTTAGCCATTTAATTAAAATATTTTCTATCCATTTAACCTAATGTAATCCTGGAAGGTGAGATGAGTTTCCTATAGATAAAATTATGTACTTTGCTACTTAATCCACTTCATTTTATTCCTGAAAATTGCATACAAGTTTATAATAAACTATAAGCATATCCACCCCTCTTTTCATTTCCAATTCCATCAAGTTCTACTTGGGTTTAGTTTTTTCTTTGTTTTTGTGATAAACCACTATTTCCAATTAGTGTCTCCTACTTATCCTCTGTGGTGGGGTCTTTCACTCAACCATGGGCAACCTACCTGTGGGAACACAGGGTGTCTGCTTTTCAAACTCAATAGAGATACCACTGTTTAACCTGGGAGGAACCTGGGGTAAAAATGTAGATAGATATCAAATACATTACCTGAATTCATATTTTTGCTAAGAATTCAACGTGTGGCCAAGTTAATCTTCAGTATTTATTTATTTATTTATTCATTTATTTTTCATTTATTCATTTACCCATGGGATTGTTGTCTCATTGCAGCCTCCACTGGCTACAAACTCACTCTGTAATTGAGAATGCCCTTAAACTCCTGATCTTCTCCTTCCATCTCTCCAGTGCTAGGACTGTGCACTTCCATACCCAGTTTATCAAATGCTGTGAATAGACCACTCTGCCAAATAAACTATGTTCCTAGTACTATGATTATGATTCTCAACCACTCTGATTGAAAGAAATGGGAAAACGCGATGAAAGATGCTAAACAAAATGTAAAAAGGTATCTTCTATGTGATTTGAAGTAATGGATCAGAGGTTGAGAACACTGGCTGCTCTTGCAGACAACCCATTTGTTCATTTCCATTCATAATTCAAATTATACTTGATCCAATGTCCCCTCTGTCCTGCTTGAACATTTCATGCATGTGTAGCACTTCTATACATACCAAAAACTACTCAGCTCTCTTTTATCTGTCTATATATCTATTATATCTCTCTCTATCTATTATCTATCTATCTATATCTATATTATGAAAATTAGAAAAATGTTTTTAAAATGTGCCATGTATTTCCTTCCAGACATTTGAAAGTAGGATTTTCTTCAAGTATGAATCATTTTTCCAGAATCTAAGGATAAAAATCATCTAGAATCTTCTTACTTAAAATTCCAATATTGATGGAGCCAGCCATCAAATCAGATGAAACCTGAATACCCACACCTACACACGTGTCATACACACACACACACACACACACACACACACACACACAAAACACACCTACACAAGCACAAAAGGGATAGAGCTGGGAGAAGCGACCACTTAATACTGGAGCCCTGAAGTTTTTTTCCAAGGCCTTTTATACAAGCAAGATAAAAAGGACTTTTCTGCAAATTTCACATGGGGTAAATGTACAGTTAAATTTTGTTTACATTTCAAGGACAGTTTTTAAAGTACATATAAACTTTGTTTTACATACCAAAGACAGCCTCAAGGATTATTGCCTAGCCTGCAAGGATTTTCCTTCCTACTGTATCACATCTGCTTGTACAGTATTAACTCATGCATGCCAATAACTTGCTGAAATATATAGATTAATCTGAATTCACCATGGCATCACTTATGCCAGCTCCCCACACAATAACTTAAAGACAGCAATTCTTCACCACCTTAAACTCATATACCTCCAAACTGTCCCTTTGCCATTTTTAAAAGGTGGAAATAAGCAGCATTAATTCAATACTACTCTGAAGAGTCTCATAAAAAGGTATGAGTACAAAACCAAGATTCTTTTGTGTATGGAAGTACAGACAAGATTTTTTGAAAAAAATTATTACACTTAAAATTGGGGGGACATTCAGAGATGGCTCAGTGTTTATGATGACTTGCTCATTTTACAAAGTACCTGAGCTCGAACATAAATAAATAAAAATTAAAAAAATAATTTAAATAGAGCTAGGTAGTGGCACAGCTATTGAATTCAGTGGCTGTAATTGCAACCTTTTTAAGCTTCAATTACAGATGGATCTGATCCTCTGGAGGCCTAGACAGATGGATCTCTGTGAGATCTAGGCTTATCTGCTCTACATATGGAGTTCCAGGTCAGGAAACTTGATGAGGACACTCTATATCATAAAACATAATAAATAAATAAATAAATAAATAAATAAATAAATAAAGCGATAATAAGGGCATAAATGTTTTTTGAAGGAGAAGATAAGAAAAGAAATCCACAAAGCAAATAATGCACAGGAAGTGCACCTATATAAGAACTCATCCACACTAGGAGTGATTTGGTTTGGTTGTTCAAGTCACCAAAATGCTCAGGTGCTTGAAGATTGACCCAAAGGTAGAACTACAGGAGTCTGTGAAAACCCAGGAGTAATGCTTCCTGTTATTCATAGGTCAGTGGGGATTACAAGTGTGGATTTGAAGCTTGAAGGCAGGCCCTAGACTGCCCACATTCCTGTGCTTCTTAATAATGGCTTGTGTGGGAAATCCAGTGGGCTGGATTTCCAACTAGCACTGCATGGCCGAGAGTCTGGATCCACCCCAAGGAGGAGCAAGCAGCACGGCCTAAGTACGTGATACTGGGTGGGGCACTGGTGCGCAGTGGCATGGAGTTTGGGGGGCTTATGATTGGTCCTGGGAACTGACGTCATATGGTTTATAAAAGCAAGCTGTGGCAAGGAGTAAATTTGAATTCATAGTAACAGCATCACGGAACTCAAGGCCCTTACTTTTATTAATTACTGCTCTCATACAGGCTAAGGTAGGCCTGCATTTCAATTGGATGGCCAGTGGGTCGTGAAAAGGTTCCCTTTGTGGACCATCAACCTGGGTAGCTGGTGGTGTGAGTGAAATTCCTGTCCAGGTTCTGGGCAGGTGGGACATCACAGCCAAGAGTGGAACACGTGTCTCGTGGGTCCAGGCTAAGAGCCTAAGTTGGCTTTCTATGATAGGCTTTGGGAAGCTTGCATTCTCTTGTGCGTTTTCCCCCACTCAGCACAACACCATTATGGAGCCCATAGGTGCTGTTGTGGCTTCCCTGGATGGGGACATCTGTTGCTTCCCCACCCTTCCCAGGTGGTGGATATTCAGAGAAATTGTGAGAGCTCTTCTTCTCCTGTCCACTTGCCTTCTGGAGGTTTTTGAAATGGGCTTGAAACCAGCTCTGCACCCTCAGTTTTGGGCCCATGAGAAGCCCTGGCTTCTGCCTTCTGGCCACAGTTCAGTGGCAAAGGTCACAGAGGCAGCGAGGATGGAGGTGTGCTGGTGGGGCAAGCTCAAGCCTTTTGCTGCCAGCCTTCTATAGAGTTGTGTATCTTTGGACAGGCCAGCTTGGGTTGTAGCGGCATCTACCCAGGAATTAGTCTACCAATATTGGCTTGCATGGAAGCTTGTGAAAAGCCAGCTACAGTCTAAATGTGCTTTTAAAAATCCTCCTTGGCTGGAGAGATGGCCTAGCAGTTAAGAGCACCAACTGCTCTTGCAGAGAACCCAGGTTTGATCCCCAGCACCCACATGGTGCTTGAGAACCGTCTGTAACTCCAGGAGAACTCCAATTCCAGGGGAATCCTACACCCTCTTCTGACTTCCGCAGCATTGTATGACACAGGTGCACAAACCTACATGCAGTCAGTACATTCATACACATAAATAAGTAAATAAAATTTTAAAAAATTTAAAAAAAGAATGGTTTAGATAAGTGGTGGGGTCTCATGTCCCAGGGTTTAATTCCAGCCATTTGTATCATTACATCCCAATTTGTGTGCATAGCCAGAGAGTTCCCATGACTCTCACATGTGCATCTGGATGGGGGGGCTGGGTTTAAATTATAGCCCATACGCACCTAAACTCAGACCGAATTGACCTACATTTCTCCCCTTTTATATTAGCCTCCACAAGCTCATATAGTATTATAGAAATAGTGAATAACTATTTTTTCTGCCCCAATGACCATCACTGCTCTGTAAAAATCCTAAGACTAATTCATCTCCAAATAAAAACAAAGTAGAAAAAAATCAGCCAATAAATACAACCAACATTTATGCAAATCCCATTATCAGCCATCTGTGTCCAATTTTACACAGGTAGGGAATTTTGTTTTGTACCTCAAATTCTCAAGACTGGCTGGAAAGGCCTTCAGGTGTAATTATATTGACCAAATGAAAGTCCGGTCTGTATTTTCTGTGATCTCATGATTTACCCCCATCTCCTCAATCCTTACACTCTGAAGTGCCTCCTCTTCTGCAAGTGGTCCCTAGGCCTTGGAGAAAAGAACAAGAGTAGGCAAGAAGCAAACCAGTCAATTTTTCTTGGAAGTGGCACATTGGACTTTCAGGCTTGTCCAAGGCTTTGTTTTCCATGGGCTGTAAGCTCATTCAGTGGTCACTTTCTTAATTCTACTAATAAAACAAAAATAGTAAGAAGTACAGTCACTTAAACAACATTAATTATTATGATAAGCCATGTTATGGGCAAAGACATAAATGTTTAGATTGTATCTTAATCTAAGAACATTATATGGACAATTATATTTTCCTTTGTGCCAAAGAATGAAAACAAATTTTATTGAGCATATAATATCTCTTAGTCACTAAAGGGTGCAAGCTTATGGTATTATCTGTGTGTTACCCTTCTCCCCCACCCCAAGAACTTGGCTAATAGCCACTTTACTTTGAGGGCACAAAAATATCAGGTGGCCACTGCCTGCACAAATCTCTAGGCAAATGAAATGTAAATGATGAGTCTTATTTGACTCAGGAGACCACTTTTCAGTAATGATCCATGTGGTGCTTTTGGCACCAGTGAGACAAACTAACTGCCCATTTGTAGGCAAGTACATGAATATTCTTTTCATGCAAACACCATGTCTTCAACAGTAGGGTATTACCAGCTCTTTTTGTGTGAACCCCAACATTACAAATAACCTTTGTTTTGGGGGGATTTAAGGCACTCTATCCAACAGCTCCTTGTTAAAAATAGTCCATAACTGGTACCTTAAGTTTTTATCCATCCATATGTCTCACCTGACTATAAAGCAATATCTAGAGGTAGGGAAATTTTCCAAAGGGACAGGCACAAATGTCCATGTCACCATACATTTCACATGTATACACAAATCAATTTTCCTACTAGTATCCAAGTCCTCTTTTACTAAAATGTTTTCTTTAACCATTAAGTTTTTATTTTTTCCTTTATTTTTTAACCATTAAGTTTTTAAAGATTTTACAATTATACCTGGTCCTGGTACTCTCTCTCATTAGTTTTTGGGGATAAAGGATAGACCTCCAACAGATCTAAAGCATGTTCATTAAAGGAAGCAGCAAAACAAGTCCCATAAGAAGTCACTGTCATAAAACTTACTCTTACCATAAAGAGATGTCAGCAGGATCAAATATGTATCACCCTGTGTGTTGGTTTCCTGCGAAGTGTTTTTTTCTCAGACTTCTCCAATTCATTACTGATGTTTAGATGGGTTGATCCTTTTGTTGGTGTCTTTTGGGCCATTTCCACAGTTCAAGTGCAGTTTTTTTTTTCCTGGTAGGTTTTCCTGAAACAGTTTTCATAGGAACCCAAATTGATATTGCCTCTACCTGTGGGAACATAGAAACAAACCCTCTTCCCATAATCAATAAAGGATTGGGGTTGTCATTTTCCATTGAAAAATTGACAAAAAAGGTTTAGAGAGTTCTCTGCAAACTTCATCCCAGAGGGAGCCATATTACCCTTCTCCTTTTTTGGTATTAACACCATGAATAAGAAAGTCTGTCTTTTTTTCTAGGATGTTTACCTTTTGATTTCTAATATTTAAAAGGCAGTTTTACTGTATACCTATAGACATGAACCAAGTTGTAAAGGTCCACTAAATTCATTTAAATTATCTCTGATTGGACTGTATATTGTATAATGTTGATTCAAGGAGGCAAACCCTAGTCTTTTTTGATTATCTTGTATGCAGAAGAAACATCACAGGTAATATTATAAAATACAGAAAATTAGAGAGAACACTTGTGTACATTTAATTCCAAAGCTGTTACTTGGAATCTAGTACAAATTTGCAGTAAAAAATAAATAATAAATATTTGTATTCTCAATTAGCTTTAATGTATTGCTAATTTTATATGAATAATATTTATCCAGATTTATTTAATATAGGCATTTTAATTTTTGTTTGTTTGTTTTTATGTTCTACTTTTCACATTCTTGGAAATCAATACAATTGAGGATGAAGATACAAAGGCAATTCAACCATAGGGATCATAATTTTTAAATTTAGCTTTCTTTTTGTTGCTCTAAATAAGTTACCACTGTGAACAATTAACTTGCTTTCCAGATAACTGTATGAAATCACCACTCTTGTTACTACCTTCTCATTTTCTGAGACATTTCTAGTAAGACAATAAAATACTCCAGTATTTAAAGTACCTCAAATTGTATTAAATTTTATTGAAGTTTTAAAGAGAGATCACTTTCTAAAAGTTTAGAGAAAGTCAACTTTATTCTTAGGAGAGCCCAAATAATCAGGAACTAATTCACTGAAGACTTGGTATGGGCACCATTTCTCTTCAACTTATCTCCCATAATCACTTGCCTTGAAGTTTCAAGAAAGACCAATCAGTAATTGGAAGTCTATCTCCACTATTTCTTTAAATCATGGAATATTAAACAGAGCCTCAAGCTTACCATATTCTCTTTTCCTCATTTCCTTAACAAATCAAATTTTGAAAGCTTAAAGTTTTACTTTATAAAGAAATTAATGATTATAATTTTACTCAACTAGTTTAAGGAAGAAATATTCAGACTCAACTTTTCATTAAGAAGACAGAAGATCTCTAGAACATAATACACAGAATAAATTGGTCTATATGCACAGTACTTATTCCCTCCAAACTAAAAGACGTGGTTCTTAGAAAAGAATTGGCTCATACTGAAACATCTTGCAATGAAATACAAAGCATGAATGAAATTTTGATGAAAGCTTAGGCGGTAGAAAACCGTTGGGGCAGGAGAGGTAGTAGGCTCGTTTTGGGTCGTTGTAGGTTAGTCCACATTGATTTCCAAAGGGGCTGTATGAGTTTGCATTCCCACCTGCAGTGGATGAGTATTCTTCTTTCCCCAAAACCTCTCCAGCTTTTGGTATCTTTTGTTTTCTTGATCCTAGCCAGTCTTACTGGAGTAAGATGAAATCTTAAGGTGGTTTTAATTTGCATTTCCTTAATTAATTATTCATGATAATGAACACCTTTTAAGATGTTTCTCATCCGTATATATTTTCTTCATTTGTGAAGTTTCTGTTCAGCTCTTTATTCCATCTTTAGAGTGAGTCATTTGTTTTCCTGCTCCTTTGCATTTTGAATTGTTTATAGATTCAGGATGTTAATGTTCTGTCAGATGGATCACTGGTGAAGGTTTTCTTCCACTCTCTGTGTTTTCTCTGCATGTATTTGGTTATTTCTTTCATTGTACAGAGGCTTTGGAGTTTAATAAGGTCCCACTTGTAAATTTTTTACCTTATTTTTTGATCAGTTACTGTATTATTTAGAAAGTCTTTTACTATGCCTATGTCTTGTACATTGCTGCCAACCTTTTCTTCTATAATTTTATATTTTTGGGCTCCACCTAGAGGTCTTTGATCCATTAGCAGTTGATTTTGTTCAGGGTGACAGACAGGGTTTTAAGTTTTTCATCTACATATGATGATCCACTATTGCCAACACCATTTGTTGAAGATGTTGTCTTTCTTCCACTGAGTCTTCTTGGCCCCTTTGTCAAATAAGAGGTGGCTGAAATTGTATTTGCTCAAGTATGAGCTTCAATTTTGTTCTATTGATCTATGGGTCTGCTTTTGTGCAAGTACCACAACTAGAAACGCACATTCATGCTCTGTGAATTTTTCATGCCTTAGCAAATCATCTGCAATGCAACTGCTGCACATCAGCCCCAGACAACATAGAAGAAGGGGCTGAGAAGGCATTAATTTCCTCTTATCTCTCCTTAATGATGCTCCCCGTGCAACAGGAGGCCAGGAACTTAAAAGGGCATAAATGGCCAAACCGTGGAGATTAGGATTCGACAGAGTGTGGTTCCATGGACAGATCACCTATATTAAGCTTCATTCACCCAGGGTTTAGGGAAGACAGTGGGAAAAGGGCCATAAATATTGTAAGGCACAGGAAAGCGGTGCAAGACCAAAAGTAAATGAGTCCTACAAGCTCCTGTCGTCCTGCTAATATGAACGTACAGCATTGGTATCAGCATGCACCAGATGCATGCAAGCTCAGATGGAAATAAAACTCAGCACAGAACTGAATAAATATGTAAGAGTAAAACTTTGGCTGAAGAAATAATGTCATCTAATTGAGTTTGGGTGAAGAAGAACTGGCCTTCTTCAGTGAAGGGACTCCGGTTAAAGTCACTACAGCTCAGGGGATTAGCTAGCACTGAGGAGTGGGGGGGTTAGTTTGGTGCAATGGACCATAGCAAAAATGACAGAATGTGTGAAACCTAGTGAGGGACCGGTGGTAAGGTCCCAATGAAGAAACAAGTATAAAGGCAATTACGACTGATTAAAATTTATGTACAAAAAATATAAAAATTCAATAAAATATTACAGATTAACTGCAATGTATCAAAAAAGAGACTTACAGGAATTTTATAACTCAGAGCTTAGTTGAGACACAGTTCTTGGGTGATGTTTCTTCCTACCCATCACTTATTTCAAAGATTAGGAAAAACTGTATTTCAATAAGCTTCATATTATGTATATGATCTTCTCTGTTCATGAGAAAATTATTATTTTCTTCCTGAGCATGCTGTTCCACAAGTAGCATTCTTGGAATTTTCTATATTTGGAGAATCAGTGATGAGAAAACATGTCTAATGTAAAGTTTATCTACTCTAATATACTTCTCACAACTCATCTCCAATACAAAATACACTTTTACATTCAATTAACAGAGTCACTTTCTGGTACTTCAGGAAAAGAATGAGAAATTCTAATTTCTACAGAAGAAATTCTTCACAAAATATATTCAGCTCCTTAACCCCCCCTCCATATACAAAATGCACTTACTCCCCACCAGTGCATCATATATCCAATGATTTTAATGATGTTTCTTCTTTTCTTCCCAAGTAATCTATTTACCATTTGATCCTAAACTCACTGATGATAAATACTTTTCATCACTATATCAGTTCATTTACGAGGACAACTATCTGCTAAAGGGGGTTATCTCAGTATTACTGCACTTTGGTTGAACTTTGGTGGCACTCTTTCTGTCTGATGAGATGAAAGGAGAACAGTTTCTCTTGGACATAGGAAGAGAGATGATAATAAACGGTATCTTTGTGGCTTTTTTCAGAAAAATTCTATGCTCGTAGGACTGACCTGGAAGTATATAACAAGCTGCTAATTACTTTCAAGACAGAGTCAGTGGAAATATGCATGTAGTATATGATAATAATGTACTCTGCTACATCGTGATGTTGATTATGGACACTAATATGCAAATGTGAAAGGGTGGATTTTGGGGAATCCCTACACACCAGAATGTGACAATATATTCTGTACATTGAATATATTCTGTAATATCTACTTAACCCACTGAAACTTCATAATTTCACAACATAATGCTGAAAATCCTAGAATCTAATGGTTTCTGAAAACACCCAAGCCGTCCCAATACACAGAAAATCCGAAGATGACCAAGGTGTAGAGAATAAGAGACTGCTGGGTGCTCAAAAGTAAATGAGAAATCTGTATGACACTCTTTCATTATGTAAGATGAGGTAGAATGATTGTAACAGCCAGCAGCAATGACTGATTAAGCTTATATATATATAAAAAAAAAAAAAAAAAAAAAAAAAAAAAAAAAAAAAAAAAAAAAAAAAATTTAAATTATATGTATATATATATACATAGTTATTATAAATATTAAAAAAAAAAAAAAGAAATATATATATATATTATATATAATATATATATATATATATAATATAAAATTTGGAACCATTGATACAACTCATAAAATATTTTCCAATCAAAACAATTCCTTCTCCCATACCCCAACCCCCACACCAGAACCCATGCCTTATAGCATGCAAGCTTAAGCCTTTCCAGTAAGCTCCAAACCCAGACACCCTTTTTACAAATACATCCACTGGATTCTAGTCAACATATCTTAAAATTCATAAGTAAGGCATAGTCTCCTCATCCTTATCAGTATATCAGTCTCATTTAGTTCTCACTCCAGGCAGCCCATCATTTCATTTGTGCTCCACTTTGAAACCTTGTCCCAAGTTAGCATGGCTCCCATGCTTGATGCTGACATTGCCAGAAGTTCACATATCAAAGCTTACAGTTGACTGTAAGCCACTGCTTCTCTAATTTTATGCACCAGCCCTGCTTCTTACACACTCTGGAGCCTTCCATTCTTTGAAGCTTGACTAGTTCTGGCTTCAAAGTTTGCATCTACACTTATGTTGTAAAGAAGCTTTTCTGAGTGAGAATTGAGGGATTTCAGTTGTTTTCTCTCTGCCCCAATAGGCCTCACTAGATGTTCAACTATAGATGTGCCTCCTACAAATGAGGATCTTTCAATATATGATATATATATATATATATATATATTCTGTGTCTGGGCAGTTGTGGGGTTCTACAGTAGCCTCCATATGCTGCAGAGTAGTTTTTTGTTTTTTGGTATTTTTTTGTGGGGGGGGGGTTGTGTACAATACGTTTGTCTGAAATGCAAGATTCCATAGTTAGTCTATGGTATGAAATTTCATTTTTCTATAAATATGATGCCAATAGTGTTTTCTCTAGGCTCTATGATCTCTCCAGTTTTGCACACTTGGTTGAGTTTATGCTGGCTGTCATTGGTTCATTTCCACAGAAAACATTCCAATTCCAATTTGAAAGCTGTTGACCATCCCCCAGAGAAACAGTATTTTCTTAACAAAAGAGAGCACGGACACATGTAAACTCACTGTCATTGCGATAGGAGACACAAGACCCAGTAGAAGTTCAAGCCAGATAAAAAGCATAGCCATAAAGTTTAAAAATAAAAGATGACCTAAGGTTGTATGTGTAGGGAAAGTGTCTCTTGGGTATGGAAAATGTGAACATAATCAAAATTGGTTGAATGAAATTCTCAAAGAAATAATTTAAAATTTCAGACTCTCAAAACCAAACAACTTCCCATGAGTTTGTACAACACTTATACATTCAACTACTTTATGATACATACAAATCTGAGGGCACATAACCATTAACATGTGGATTAATGAATATTATCTAAATTCAAGTAAGAGAAACATCTAATTTCTCAGAAATATTGCCACAGTGAAGCTTAATTGGTGAGATTTTTGATAATTAAATTAAGAAGATATCCTAAAAATTCTAAGTAATGTTATTGTAAAGATAGTAAGCAAGCAACAATGGAATTATCAAGAAATATGTAAAATCAAAGGTTAGAGCAATAATTGTGATCCACAGTTAAATGTCTAGGTAATCAACATGTGAGAATAAGAAGAGGAATGATGATGATATACTGATAATCACAGTACTGAGAGAAGAATGGCAGTTATCTCAGGCTGACAAATGTGAGCATACCATGGAATGGTTTAAGTTTGGTCAAATTTATGTATGTAAAGAAATATTTATCATTAGAGATGAAATGTGCCTACTATGGCATATTTAAATTACTATGGTTATGGTGTTGTATATATTATTCCAAAGCCAAAATACTGTATATTTAGGGAATTTTGAACCTGGAGGTTTTTTGAGACAAAGATTCATGCTAAAATAAAAGGAAAATGCACTTGAAATTAAACATTTCACTGTATTCTGCAAATACATACTATTTTCATAATGTATGCACAGGTAAAACTTTGAATTTAAAAATCTGTATGTACTGCACCCACACACAAAATAACTTTTTCTTCTGGGTTTCTTGGTATATGCCTCTAATCCTGGAACTCTGGAGTTAGAGACATGTGGGTGTTTATGAGTTCAAGGTCAACTACATTTGCATAGAGAGGCCCAGGTCAGCTGGTACTAAAGGGAAATCCTGTCTCAAAAAGACCAAAAGAAACATTTTCCAAAGTTTATTTAAGAATCCTCAATCTGTTTGTAGCCAGAGTTGTGTTTTAGGGTCTGGGAAGATTCCCCAGGAACGTAGACCTACCTGCGGTTTTTCTAGTGGCTTTGGCCCAAGGTGATAGGTAGAAAATACTGGACCATCCCATGATAATACCATCCCTCAAAGAACTTCTCTATTAAAACATTTTACCTAATATTTTTAAGAGTTTTGAGATATGGTCTCCCTAAAACCCCTGCTGGCTTTGGGCTCACTCTGAAGACCAGGCTGTCCTTGAACTCACAGAGATCTGCCTGTATTTTTCTCCTGGGTTATGGGATTAAGCCACGTACCACTACTCTGGAACTAGAACTTTTTATTATTTATTTATGTATTTATTTATGTATTTATTTTCATCTATAGATTTTTTCAAAGAAAATAAATAGTTATTCGGAGATCCATATATGAGTGACTATCTTGGAAACACAGTTTCACTAACCCAAATTCTATGTTCTAATGCCATAACTGTTTTGTTAAATTTTATATTATAAGAATAAAGAAAACTCATATGTCAAAACACTTTTGAAATATACTCATGGAAACATTGAGTAGGCATATCCAATAAACAGAAATCTCATTTATAGACTGCAGATGCTCTACAACATCATTCTTAGCTCTTTGATTGGTGGGAACTTTTTCTTCTTTTTAAGACAGTATAACTTATTAGTCATAAGAAGTTAATACAGAAACACTTGTGCATGGAGTGACTATCATGCTAAAGTACTCCCTAGAAATATTGTGAATATGCTCTCGATCTGCGAATTTCCAAATTCTCTAGTCATTCAAGAGTTCATGGGCTAGAAGGCCTTGGAGGAAGTTTAGCTCAAGGTGCAGGGGATCTTTCCTTAACAGTACTTAATTGGATATATTTATTTTTTATGTTTTTTTCTTCTATTACTTCTTTACTTTTTTCATTTTTTTAATAATAAGTAATAATTTATGAGTACAAGCATCCTTCATGTAAAACCAATTTGCAGTCAATTGTGCACAAACCCACACAGCCCAAGGGTCCCACAATCCAGCTGGGGGGCCTTGTATGTACAAGCAAGTTGATCAAATAAGTGTCCAGTCTATATTGCTGTAGTTTCAGCATTCACCACAATTTCAACCCTTACATTCTACCGTGCCCGTCTGCCGCAGATTGTTCCCTAGGCTTAGAAAAGGGGCACAGGTGGACGAGAAACAAAACAGTCTACTTTCTCTGGACCTGTTGTTTGGACTCTGGTCAAGTCTGGCTGTTTCCTTTCATGGGCTGACAGTTTGTCCAGGAATAACCTTTCAATCCTGCTAATGAAGCACAAGCAATTAGAAATATAGGTATTTAAACAGTACTAATTGTTATGGTAGGTTACTTTGGTATAGACATAGATGTTTGGATGGTATGTTAATCCATGAATTACGTTTTTTCTGTAAAATATTACAGGTCTTACTCTGGCTTATAAAATCTCCTAATCACTAGAGGATGTAATCTTGTGGCATCAGCCGTGGGTTATTCCTCCCAGGAGAGAACTACTAGCCAATTAGATTTGGGATATACAGACATAAGGCTACCACTGCTGCATAGTATTTCCAGGCAGGTGAGGTGCAGTTGGTGCTGATGGAGGAATCTTGTCTGACTCAAGGAGACACCTATATTCACTTTATTTGTTTAGTGGCCTTTGGTAACACTCTCTGCTATTCCAAAGACCAGCTGTACACTTGCAAGTGCTGTCTCAATAAATATTTCCCATGCTTACATCAGGTCTTTGACAGCAGGGACTTATTGCCTCTCTTCTTGCAGGTATCCCAGTGTACAGGCAAGAAGACTTTATCTTTTTTTTTGGGGGGGGGAGGAGGCTTGGATCCCCTGGCCAACATCTCCTTGGTAGAATAATCCATTGCTGATATCAGAGCTCTCCTGTGTTAATTCCATTTTACAGTTAGAGAACAACCTCATCATCATCATATTCCTCCTTGTTCTATGAAGGGGAGGTAAGAAAGTCTCTCATATTAAAACATTGTGGCACCTAGAAGATAAGTTTCATTAGGAATCATTATAAACAGTTGTTACAAATAGGATCCACACAGAGTTTTGATGCCTGTAGTAGTCTGAGGCTTTTCTTCCTTTCAATGTTCAGATGGGCCAAGCTTTCTGCTGGCACTTCCTGGCATACCTTACACAATGCAAAACTGTATCTTTTCTTTCGCAGCTATTAAGTTGGTAACGTTTTGACCTGTGGGAACATACAAATCTTTTCCCATAGTAAGTTTTAAGATTAATATTGCAAAGTTTTTGACAAAAAGTTTTCATATATAACTGTATCCCCTACTTTTTATTTTAGGTTTTTGTTTTTTGACCCATGAGTCTCAAAAAGGCAGTTGTAGTACACATACCTATATGCAGGAATCAAGGCGCAAATTACATCAAATTCACCCAAGCTGTTTTGGGTGTCTGTATGTTGTTAACTTGGGAAGCAACCTTAATTCCTTAAGCAAAATCATCCTACAGGTAAAAGAGAATGTGACACTGTATAACAGAAAAATTATAGAGACCATTTGTATATGCCAATCCCAAAGTTATTGTTATACAGATTTTAAGTAAAACAAATGTGAACAGCAACAATTTACATTTCCAATTAACTCAGATGCATTACCGTTTTTATCAAAACCTTTAGACCAATGTTGTTTAATATACAAATATTTACTTTTACTAAGTCCTAAAACACCATGTAACCTCTAGACAGTGTCTGGGCAAAATTGGATACTTGTTAAACTAATGTCAATTAAATATACAGTAATAGAAATAGTCCCGTGTCTATCTCCTGCCCCTCCCACTCTCCTGATTCACCATTTCAGTCAGTTTTCTGATGCAGTCTTCCTGTTGTTCTTTTAATATGCATCCTTCTCCACAAGAAATATTTACAACTGGGTTATTGGCGCTAGAATCCACAGATGAGGGATACCATAATATCTTCTCGCTCCATCCATTTACCTGCAGAGTTCATGATGTTGTCTTTCTTTACTTCTGCATAGAACTCCATTGTGTACATGTACCACATTTTCTCTATCCACTCGTCAGTTGAGAGGCATTTGGGTTGGTTCCAACTTTTTGCTATTGGGAAAAGAGCTGCAATAAATATAGCTGTGCATATATTTCTGCAGTAAGATGAATCTTGTGGGTATATATCCAGGAGTGGTATGACTGGGTCAAATGGCAAGCTCATTTTGAGTCTTCCAAGGGTTCTCCAAACTGCTTTCCATAGTGGCTGTAAAAGTTTACATTCCCACCAGCAATGGATGAGTGTTCCCCTTTCCCCACAACCTCTTCAGCACTTGGTATCAATTGTTTTCTTGATCCTGGCCTGTCTTATCAGAGTGAGATGATATCTTAGAGTGATCTTAATATGCATTTCCCTAATTATTAGTGACGTTGAACAGTTTTTAAGATGTTTCTCACCCATCTCTAATTCCTCCTCTCTGAAGTCTCTATTCAATTCTTTGCTCGATCTTTTGAGTGATTCATTTGTTTTCTTTCTTCTTTGTTTTTTAAGTAGTTTGTATACTCTGGAAATTAATGCTTTGTCAGTTGTATCTGCAGTGAAGGTTTCCTCCCATTCTGTGGGTTTTCTCTTCACTTCCTTTATTGCTTCTTTTGATGCACAGAAACTTTTGAGCTTAATGAGGTCCCATTTGTCAATTGTCAATCTTATTTCTTGTTCAGCTGCTGTCTGATTTAGGAAGTCTTTTCCTATGCCTATTTCTTGTAGTCTGCTGCCAAGTTTTTCTTCTATCACCTTAAGAGTTTTGGGCTTCACGTTGAGGTCTTTGATCCATCTGGAGTTGACTTTTGTACAGAATGAGAGGTAGGCATCCTTCTGCAGGTGGTGATCCAGTTTTGTCAACACCACTTACTGAAGATGCTGTCTTTCCTCCATTTTGTCTTCTTGGCCCCCTTGTCAAGGATGAAGTGGCTAAAATTGTATGTACTCAGGTTGGGATCTTCAGTTTTATTCCATTGGTCAACTGGTCTGTTTTTGTGCCAGTACCAAGCTGTGTTTGTGACTATAGCCCTGTAGTATAGTTTGAAGTCTGGTATAGTGATCCCCCCGTATTGCTCTTTTCACTCAGGTTTTTTTTGGCTATTCGATGTCTTTTGTTTTTCCAAATGAAATTGAGGATTTTTTTCCAAGCCTGTGAAGAAGCTCTTGGGGATTTTTATTGGAATTGCGTTAAATCTGTACACGAGTTTGGGTAAAATGGACATATTTATTATATTTAATTTCCCAATCCATAAGCATGGGAGGTTTGTCCATCTTCTGAGGATGTCTTCCTCAATTTCGCTCTTCAGAGGTTTAAAATTTTTGTTAAAAAATAAATAAAATTTTTGTTGTAGAGATCCTTGGTGTCTTTGGTTAGGTTTGTTCCTAACTATTTTATTGTTTTTGAGGCTATTCTGAGTAAGAAGTTCTCCTTGTATTCTTTCATCAGTTGCTTGTTGTTGGTGTAAGAATGGCTATTGATTTTTCTAAATTTATTTTCTATCCTGCAACTTTACTGAACTACTTAATCATTTCTAGGAGTTTTCTGGTGCATTTCTTAGCATCCCTTAGATAATCATATCATCAGCCAAAAGGGATAGCTTGACTTCCTCTTTTCAAATTTGAACACCTTTAATTTCCATTTCTTGCCTTATTGCCATAGCAAGAGTTTCAAGCCCTCTATTGAAAAGGAGTGGTGACAGGAGGCAGCCTTGCCGAGTTCCTACCTTTAAGGGGAATGCATCTGTTGTTTCAGCATTTAGGATGATATTGGCTGTGTGTTTCCTGTATACAGCTTTGATTACATTGAGTAATGATCCCTCTAATCCAGTTCTCTCTAGTACTTTAAACATGAAGGGATGCTGGCTTTTGTCAAAGGCTTTCTCTGCATCAATTGAGTTGATGAGGTTTTTGTCTTTCAGTCCATTTATATGCGTGATGATATTTATTGTTTTTCGTATGTTGTACCATCCCTGCATCTGTGGTATGAATCCAACTTGATCATGATGGATGATCTTCTTGATGTGGGTCTGTATGCTATTTGTCAGTGTCCTGTTTAGAATTTTGGCATCTGTGTTCATTAGGGAGATGGGTCTATAGTTCTCCTTTTTGGTTGTATCTTTACCTGGTTTTGGTAATAGCGTGATGCTGGGTTCATAGAAGGAATCTGGGAGAACTCCCTCTGTTTTTATCCTTCTAAACAGCTTGAGTAGTAATGGTTGTAAGTCTTTTGGAAATACTTTATAGAATTCTGCCATGAAACCATCTGGGCCCGGGCATTTTTTATTGGGAGGCTTCTTATTACGTCTTCAATTTCTTCATGTATTATTGGTCTATTTAAGCTGTCGATCTCTTCTTCGTTGAGCTTTGGTGATTCCCAGGATTTCAGATATTCATCCATTTCTTATAGTTTTTCTTTCTTTTTTAATTTTTATTAATTTTATTATGTGTATGAATGTAATGTCTGCATGTAGGTCTGTGCAACCTTGTGCAATGCTGTGGAGGTCAGAAGAGGGCATCGGATTCCCATGGAACTGGAGTTAAAGATGGTTTTCAGCTGCCTTGTGGGTTCTGGGAAATTGAATGCAGCTCCTCTGCAAGATCAGTAGGCACTATTAACCGCTAGGCCATCTCTCTAGCTCTGTCTTCTAGGTTTTCAAACAGTAGAGTATATGTTTTTGAAGTATTCCTCTTTCACTGTCTGGATCTTTTCATTGTCTTTTGTGATATTTCCCCTTTCATCACAGATTCTATTGATTGGGAGTTGTTTCTTCTTTCTTTTGGTTACCTCTAGGTATGTCTATCTTGTTTATTCTCTCAAAGACCCAACTTTTGGATTCATTGATTTTTGGTATGGTTTTCTTTGTTTCTATTTCATTGATCTCTGCTCTGATTTTTGTTATTTCTTCTTGTCTGCTGCATTTAGGGTTCATTCGTTGTTGTCTCTCAAGTATTTTTAGCTGCAATGTTAGATCATTCATTGTGCTCTTTTTTTTTTTTAATGTAGGCACTTAGAGCTATAAACTTCTCTATTAGGACTGCTTTTAAAGTGCCCCATAGGTTTTGCTCTGTTGTATTATCATTGTCATTCAGTTCCAGGAATGTTTTTATTTCTTTCTTTATTTCTTCCTTGACCCATTCATTATTCAGGAGAGTATTGTTTAGTTTCCATGTGTTCTTGTAGGTTGTAGGATTTATCCTGGTGTTGATACTGAGTTTTATTGCACTGTGGTCTAATAGAATGCATGAGATTATTTCAATCTTTTTGTATTTGTTGAATTTTTTCCTGTGTAGCAGTATATGGTCTATTTTCGAGAATGTTCCATGAAGTGCTGAGTAGAAAGTGTATTCTCTGGTGTTTGAGTGAAATAATCAATAGATGTCCGTGAGGTTCATTTGGTGTATTGTATCATGCAGTTAAAAGTCTCTCTGTTTATCCTTTGTCCTGTTGATCTTTCTAAGGGACTTAGTGAGGTATTGAAGTTTCCTTTATTAATGAGCTGGGGTTAATCTGTGCCTTGAGATCCTGAAGAATTGTCTTTATAAAGTTTGTTGCACCGGCGTTTGGTGCATATATATTCATGATTGTGTTATCTTCATTGTCAATTCTTCCTTTAATAAAGATGTAATGGCCCTCTCTGTTTGTTTTGATTTCTTTTGCCTTGAAGTCTATTTTGTCTGATATTAGAATTGCAACACCTGCTTTCTTTTTGGTACCATTTGCTTGGAATACTTTCTTCCATCCCTTCACCTTAAATTGGTGTCTATCCTTGAAATTGAGATGGGTTTCTTGTAGACAGCATATAGTTGGGTTTTGTTTCCTAATCCATTCTCCCAGTCTATGCCTTTTGATTGGGGAGTTTATCCCATTATTTAAGGTTATAATTGAAAGATGGATGTTGATTCCTTTCACCTTATTATCCCTTTGCAGTTTTAGTATCTGATTCTACTCCTACGGTTATGTTTTTATTAGTTTCTTTTCCTAGGTGCTTTAGGATGCTTGCTCCTCTCTTCTGCCCTTTGAATTGCATCAAGTATTATGAAGAGTTGGTTTCCGGACATGTATTCTATCATCTTGTTCATGTCATGGAAGATTTTTCTCTTTCCTTCAACTATAATCGACATTTTTGCTGGGTAAAGTATTGTGGGTTGGGATCCATAGTCCTTTAACACTGGGAATGCTTTGCTCTTCCTTTAGTTCTTTCTGAAGTTTGTCATTTTAACCCTCTAGGTCCTTTTTGAGTTTTTCATTCTCTCTCTTTAGTTCTCTGAATTCTTTATTTTCTTTAATTTCTCTGCATAGGTCTGCAATTATTCTTCTAAAATCTGTTTCTTGGTTCACCTCCAGGGTGATCACATTGTAGCTATCTCTTACAGGGTTGGTAGAGCTTGGTGTGGAATTATCCTGCACCTTTCCCATGTTGTCCCTTCATCGTGTCCCTGGCATGTGGGTTTCCCTTTTGTGAGTAAAATCATATATTTTGAGAGAATCATTTGTTTTCTTCTTTGTTTTGTGAGTATTTTATGTATTCTGGAATTTAATGCTCTGTCAGATATATCCACAGTGAAGGTTTCCTCCCACTCTGTGGGTTTTCACTTCATGTCCCTGATTGTTTCTTTTGCTGTGCAGAAACGTTTGAGTTTAATAAGGTCCCATTTGTCAACTGTCAACCTTATTTCCTGCACAGCTGCTGTCTGATTTAGAAAGTATTTTTCCTATACCTATGTCTTGTAGGTTGCTGCCAATTTTTTCTTCTATCACCTTCAGAGTTATGGGTTTCACATTGAGGTCTTTGAACCATTTGAATTTGAATTTTGTACATGGCAAGTGGTATGGGTTTAATTTTATTCTTCTGCAAGTAGTGATGCAGTTTTTCCAACACCATTTGTGAAAGATGTTCTCTTTCCTCCATTGAGTCTTTTGGGCCCCCTCATCAAATATGAGGTGGCTGAAATTGTATGTGCTCAATATTGGATCTTCAATTTTGTTCCACTAGTCTACAGGTCTGTTTCTTTCCCAATACCAGGCTGTGTCTATGACTATATCCTTGTAGTATAGTTTGAAGTCTGGTATAGAGATACCCCCTGTTTTGCTCTTTTCACTCAGGATTGCTTTGGCTATTCGGGGTCTTTTGTTTTTCCATATGAATTTAAGATTTTTTCCAAGCCTGTGAAGAAAGTCTTGAGGATTTGAATTGGGATTGCATTGAATCTGTATATTAATTTCGGTAGAATGGACATTTTTACTATATTAATTTTGCAAATCCACGAACATGGGGGTCTTTCCAACTTCTTATGTCTTCTTCAATCTCCTTCTTTAGGAGTTTATAAATGTTGTAGAGATCTTTGGTGTATTTGGTTAGGTTTATTCCTAATTATTTTATTGTTTTTGAGGTTATTGTGTTTGTGAAAGTCTCTTTGTATTCCTTCTTCAGTTGCATGTTGTTGATATAAAGAAAAGCTACTGATTTTTCTAGGTTAATTTTGCACCTGTCACTTTACTGAAACTCTTAATTATTTCTAGGAGTTTTTTGGTGGCATTTTTAACATCCCTTTGGTAATCTATCATACCATCTGCAAAAAGGGATAGTTTGACTTCCTCTTTTCCAATTAGTACTCCTTTAATTTCCTTTTCTTGCCTTATTGCCCTAGCAAGTGTTTCAAGCACTATATTTAAGAGGATTGGCGACAGGAGTCACCCTTGCCATGTTCCTACCTTTAAGGGGAGTCCTTCAAACTTTTCTCCATTTAGGATGGTGTTGGCTGTGGGTTTCTTGTATATGGCTTTGATTATGTTGAGGAATAATCCCTCCAGTCCAATTCTCTCTAAGACTTTAAACATGAAGGGATGCTGTATTTTGGTGAAGGCTTTTTCTGCATCAATTGATATGATCATGTGGTTTTTATCTTTCAGTCTATCTACATGATTTATGATGTTTACTGAATTTCATATGTTGATCCATCCTTGCATCTCTGGTATTAATCCAACTTGATCATTTGTGTCTGTATAAGGTTTGCAAGTATTTTGTTGAGAATTTTTGCATCTGAGTTCATTAATGAGATGGGGAACAAGTTGCTTCCTTAGTTCATATGAACTACCTCTATCTACAACAGGCCAATAATCCTATCCTCCAGCAATCTGCCTGGCTGACGTGCCTGGTCCAAACCTTGTGCTTCAGCTGACACAGCCGAGGCAACCTAACTGAATGCGCCCAAGTTCCCTAGAGGCAAAAGGCCCACCGGTGTTTGGGCTGGCTGGATATCTTTGCCCCTACAGCTGCACAAACCAACAATCCAATTCTCTATCTGGCTGAAGTGCTCAGCTCAGCTTATATCCTGTGCCTCAGCTGGTCTGGCCAAAGCAAACAACCTCTACGCACAACAGGCCAATAATCCAATCCTCCAACAATCCACCTGGCTGATGCACCAAGCCCACACCCTGTGCTTCAGCTGACCCAGCCAAAGAAACCTATCTGAATGTGCCCAGGTCCCCTAGAGGTAACAGGCCCACCTGTGCTTGAGCTGGCTGGATTGCATGTCTTTGCCCCCACAGCTGCACAAGCTGATATATATATCAACTGAACATTGTTACAAATCTTACTTTTTTTTTTTAATGTAGGCACTTAGAGCTATAAACTTCTCTATTAGGACTGCTTTTAAAGTGCCCCATAGGTTTTGCTCTGTTGTATTATCATTGTCATTCAGTTCCAGGAATGTTTTTATTTCTTTCTTTATTTCTTCCTTGACCCAGTAATTATTCAGGAGAGTATTGTTTAGTTTCCATGTGTTCTTGTAGGTTGTAGGATTTATCCTGGTGTTGATACTGAGTTTTATTGCACTGTGGTCTAATAGAATGCATGAGATTATTTCAATCTTTTTGTATTTGTTGAATTTTTTCCTGTGTAGCAGTATATGGTCTATTTTGGAGAATGTTCCATGAAGTGCTGAGTAGAAAGTGTATTCTCTGGTGTTTGAGTGAAATAATCAATAGATGTCCGTGAGGTTCATTTGGTGTATTGTATCATGCAGTTAAAAGTCTCTCTGTTTATCCTTTGTCCTGTTGATCTTTCTAAGGGACTTAGTGAGGTATTGAAGTTTCCTTTATTAATGAGCTGGGGTTAATCTGTGCCTTGAGATCCTGAAGAATTGTCTTTATAAAGTTTGTTGCACCGGCGTTTGGTGCATATATATTCATGATTGTGTTATCTTCATTGTCAATTCTTCCTTTAATAAAGATGTAATGGCCCTCTCTGTTTGTTTTGATTTCTTTTGCCTTGAAGTCTATTTTGTCTGATATTAGAATTGCAACACCTGCTTTCTTTTTGGTACCATTTGCTTGGAATACTTTCTTCCATCCCTTCACCTTAAATTGGTGTCTATCCTTGAAATTGAGATGGGTTTCTTGTAGACAGCATATAGTTGGGTTTTGTTTCCTAATCCATTCTCCCAGTCTATGCCTTTTGATTGGGGAGTTTATCCCATTATTTAAGGTTATAATTGAAAGATGGATGTTGATTCCTTTCACCTTATTATCCCTTTGCAGTTTTAGTATCTGATTCTACTCCTACGGTTATGTTTTTATTAGTTTCTTTTCCTAGGTGCTTTAGGATGCTTGCTCCTCTCTTCTGCCCTTTGAATTGCATCAAGTATTATGAAGAGTTGGTTTCCGGACATGTATTCTATCATCTTGTTCATGTCATGGAAGATTTTTCTCTTTCCTTCAACTATAATCGACATTTTTGCTGGGTAAAGTATTGTGGGTTGGGATCCATAGTCCTTTAACACTGGGAATGCTTTGCTCTTCCTTTAGTTCTTTCTGAAGTTTGTCATTTTAACCCTCTAGGTCCTTTTTGAGTTTTTCATTCTCTCTCTTTAGTTCTCTGAATTCTTTATTTTATTTAATTTCTCTGCATAGGTCTGCAATTATTCTTCTAAAATCTGTTTCTTGGTTCACCTCCAGGGTGATCACATTGTAGCTATCTCTTACAGGGTTGGTAGAGCTTGGTGTGGAATTATCCTGCACCTTTCCCATGTTGTCCCTTCATCGTGTCCCTGGCATGTGGGTTTCCCTTTTGTGAGTAAAATCATATATTTTGAGAGAATCATTTGTTTTCTTCTTTGTTTTGTGAGTATTTTATGTATTCTGGAATTTAATGCTCTGTCAGATATATCCACAGTGAAGGTTTCCTCCCACTCTGTGGGTTTTCACTTCATGTCCCTGATTGTTTCTTTTGCTGTGCAGAAACGTTTGAGTTTAATAAGGTCCCATTTGTCAACTGTCAACCTTATTTCCTGCACAGCTGCTGTCTGATTTAGAAAGTATTTTTCCTATACCTATGTCTTGTAGGTTGCTGCCAATTTTTTCTTCTATCACCTTCAGAGTTATGGGTTTCACATTGAGGTCTTTGAACCATTTGAATTTGAATTTTGTACATGGCAAGTGGTATGGGTTTAATTTTATTCTTCTGCAAGTAGTGATGCAGTTTTTCCAACACCATTTGTGAAAGATGTTCTCTTTCCTCCATTGAGTCTTTTGGGCCCCCTCATCAAATATGAGGTGGCTGAAATTGTATGTGCTCAATATTGGATCTTCAATTTTGTTCCACTAGTCTACAGGTCTGTTTCTTTCCCAATACCAGGCTGTGTCTATGACTATATCCTTGTAGTATAGTTTGAAGTCTGGTATAGAGATACCCCCTGTTTTGCTCTTTTCACTCAGGATTGCTTTGGCTATTAGGGGTCTTTTGTTTTTACATATGAATTTAAGATTTTTTCCAAGCCTGTGAAGAAAGTCTTGAGGATTTGAATTGGGATTGCATTGAATCTGTATATTAATTTCGGTAGAATGGACATTTTTACTATATTAATTTTGCAAATCCACGAACATGGGGGTCTTTCCAACTTCTTATGTCTTCTTCAATCTCCTTCTTTAGGAGTTTATAAATGTTGTAGAGATCTTTGGTGTATTTGGTTAGGTTTATTCCTAATTATTTTATTGTTTTTGAGGTTATTGTGTTTGTGAAAGTCTCTTTGTATTCCTTCTTCAGTTGCATGTTGTTGATATAAAGAAAAGCTACTGATTTTTCTAGGTTAATTTTGCACCTGTCACTTTACTGAAACTCTTAATTATTTCTAGGAGTTTTTTGGTGGCATTTTTAACATCCCTTTGGTAATCTATCATACCATCTGCAAAAAGGGATAGTTTGACTTCCTCTTTTCCAATTAGTACTCCTTTAATTTCCTTTTCTTGCCTTATTGCCCTAGCAAGTGTTTCAAGCACTATATTTAAGAGGATTGGCGACAGGAGTCACCCTTGCCATGTTCCTACCTTTAAGGGGAGTCCTTCAAACTTTTCTCCATTTAGGATGGTGTTGGCTGTGGGTTTCTTGTATATGGCTTTGATTATGTTGAGGAATAATCCCTCCAGTCCAATTCTCTCTAAGACTTTAAACATGAAGGGATGCTGTATTTTGGTGAAGGCTTTTTCTGCATCAATTGATATGATCATGTGGTTTTTATCTTTCAGTCTATCTACATGATTTATGATGTTTACTGAATTTCATATGTTGATCCATCCTTGCATCTCTGGTATTAATCCAACTTGATCATTTGTGTCTGTATAAGGTTTGCAAGTATTTTGTTGAGAATTTTTGCATCTGAGTTCATTAATGAGATGGGGAACAAGTTGCTTCCTTAGTTCATATGAACTACCTCTATCTACAACAGGCCAATAATCCTATCCTCCAGCAATCTGCCTGGCTGACGTGCCTGGTCCAAACCTTGTGCTTCAGCTGACACAGCCGAGGCAACCTAACTGAATGCACCCAAGTTCCCTAGAGGCAAAAGGCCCACCGGTGTTTGGGCTGGCTGGATATCTTTGCCCCTACAGCTGCACAAACCAACAATCCAATTCTCTATCTGGCTGAAGTGCTCAGCTCAGCTTATATCCTGTGCCTCAGCTGGTCTGGCCAAAGCAACCAACCTCTACGCACAACAGGCCAATAATCCAATCCTCCAACAATCCACCTGGCTGATGCACCAAGCCCACACCCTGTGCTTCAGCTGACCCAGCCAAAGAAACCTATCTGAATGTGCCCAGGTCCCCTAGAGGTAACAGGCCCACCTGTGCTTGAGCTGGCTGGATTGCATGTCTTTGCCCCCACAGCTGCACAAGCTGATATATATATATATATATATATATATATATATATATATATATATTCAACTGAACATTGGTACAAATCAAAATGTTTCCCAGTCAAACCCAGTCCTTCCCCCTTGCCCCAAACCCCATCATAACTCATGTATTATGACATCCAAACTAAGCCCTATCCAGTCAAGCTCTCAAACAAAGACACCCATTTCTGTAAATAGATCAAATGGATTCTACTCAGCATATCTAAGAATTCTACGTAAGGCATACTCATCCACACCCAGCAGTACTCAGTCTGTTGTAATTCTCAGTCCAGGATCATTCCCCATCATTTTCTCATGCTCCACTTTGGAACCTTGTCCCAGTTAGCTTGGCTCCCATGCCTGATGCTGACATTGCCAGAAATTGACAAATCAAAGCTTACAGCTGAATGTAAGGTATGGTTTCTCCAGGTTTGTGCACCAGCCCTGCCTCTTACACACTCTGGTGGCTCTAATTCTTTGAAATTTGACTAGTTGTGGCCTTCTAGTTGCATTCCACTCTATTGTATAAGGAAGCTTTCCTGATGAGAATTGAGGGATTTGTTTTCTCTCTGCCCCATATGCTTCATGTAGATGCTCAACTATAGATGTGCCTCCTACAAATGAGGATCTTTCAGATGTATATATTGTGTGTCTCAGCAGTTGTGGGGTTCTATAGAAACCTGCATATATTACAGAGTAGGATTTTTGAATGGAGCATGATATGTTTTTCTATAAATATATGATTTCATAGTGAGTGTATGGTATGAAGTTTCATTTGTCTAGAAATATGATGCCAGTTGGGTTTTCTCTAGGCTCTATGCCATCTCCAGTCCTGAGCATTTGACTGAGTTTACATAGCTCTCATTTGTTCATTTCCATTGAGAGGGTTCCAATTTCAATTAGAAAGATGTTGACCATCCCCCAGAGAAACAGTATTTTCTTGACAAATGAGAGCAGGGACACATATAAGTTCACTGTCATTGTGATAGGAGCCACAAGACTGAGTAGAAGTTCAAGCCAGATAAAAAAATACTCAGGCTGTTCAAAGGAATTGGGCAAAGTGTTTTTTCCACCTGTAGCTGAGTACAGGAAAATTGATGGCTGCAGGGAGAGAGAGAGAGAGAGAGAGAGAGAGACAATGTTCTATAGAATGTGGTCCATGGTAGGTTGACTATGCTCCAGTGGATGGTCAAATCCCAGAGTATATGGGCTGAGCAAATTGAATCCAGAAAGCTTAAAAAGGTATGGCTAATTTGAACATAATCAAAATCTGTTGAAAGAAATTCTTTAACAAATAATTTAAAATTTCAGGCTCTGAAAACGAAACAAATTCCAATGAGTCTGTACAACTCTTACACATTCAACTACTTCATGATACAACCAAATCTGAGGACACATAGGCCTTAAAATGTAGAGTAAGTATTATCTATATTCAAGTAATAGAAACAGCTAATTTCTCATAAATATTGCCATAGAGAAGCTTCATAGGTGAGATTTTGGATAATTAAATTAAGTAAGAAGAGATCCTAAAAGTTCTATGTAGTGGTATTGTAAAGACAAGAAACAAGCAACCATGGTAATATCCATAAATATTTAAAATCAAAGGAAAGGGCAATAATAGTGATCCACAGTTAAATATCTAGGTAATCAACAGGTGAGAATAAGAAGAGGAATAATGATGATCTATTGATAATCACGGAGCTAAGAGAAGAATGGCAGTTACCTCAGGCTGACAAATGTGAGCATACCATGGAATGGTTTAAGGTTGACCAAATTTATGTATAGAGAGAAATATTTAGAATTAGAGATAACTACTTCTACTATGGCATAATTAATTATTATTTTGCTAGAGTTGTATATATTACTCCAAACCTAAAGTACCATATATTTAGGGAATTTTGGCCATGAAGGGTGTTTGAAACAATGATTCATGCTAAAATATAAAGAAAATGCCCTTGAAATTAAACATTTCACTTTATCCTGCTAAGGCCTACTATTTTCATAATTTATGCACAGGTGAAAGTTTGAATTTAAAAATCTGTAAATAATTCACCCACAAAAATAACTTCTTATCTGCTGGGTTTGTTGGTATATGACTCTAATCCCAGAATTCTGGAGGCAGAGACAGGTGGATGTATGTGAGTTCAAAGTCAGCCTCATTTACAAAGAGAGGCCAGGCCAGCTGTGACTAAAGGGGAATCCTCTCTCAAGAAGACAAAAAAAAATCTTTTTAATGTTCAGTTAAGTATCATCAATCTATTTGTAGCCAAACTTCTGTTTCAGTGTCCAGGAAGATTCCCCAGGAATGTGGACCTACCTGCTGTTTTTCTTGTGGCTTTGGCCCAAGGTGATAGGTAAAAAATACTGGACCATCCCATGGTAATACCATGCCTCAAACCAATTTTTTCTTCAAAGAGAGAAAGCTGGGGCAGAAATGATGATGTCATAATGCAGCACTGCTCATAGTTTCCACTTTCACTCATCTCTTTAATTTATGATCAACATTTCATCCCATAATAAGTAAATCTTGATTTACAATGTTCATCCTCTAACATCAACCGAGGCCCTAATTTCATTTTTGCATTAAATCCATGCAGGGGGTTGGTTATTCCAAAAAACAAGTGACACTGTTGTACCAGCACAATAGTATTCCTCTATTTTCCCTCTGTTCGTTATTGCACCTGGGAGAATTTCAAGCACTCTATTGAGAGGGAGTGGAAATATGGGAATCTCTGTCTGGTTGCTGATTTTAATGGAAGAGCTACCAGTTTTTCTCCATTTAAAATGATTTTGGCTATAGGTTGGCTGTACATAATTTTGATTATGTTCAGGCATGTTCCCGTTAGTTAGTTAGTTAGTCAGTTAGTTAGTTAGTTAGTTACATTTTTGAAATTACCTGTACTGAAACTTCCCTGCATCTCTGTCATAAATCCAAAATGATTCTAATGAATCATATTTTTTATATGTGTCTCTTTTGGGCTTATATCCCCATATAAGCACTTGTTCCATACCTCCATAACATGGTCACTGCAAAAATAAATAAATAAATAAAGTTTGAGCCCATCCCATCGTGGTGGCACACACCTTTAATCCTAGCACTTGGGAGGCAGAGGCATGTGGATCTCTGTGAATCACGTTCCAGGACAGCCTGGGCTACAAAATGAGTTCTAGGAAATCTGGGACTACAGGGACATCCTTTCTCAAAAAGACCAAAAATTAAATAAATAAATAAATAAATAAATAAATAAATAAAATAATCTCTGCTGCTTGTCGTTCTCTCAGCATGTGGATATGTGAAACTCCCAGAATCCTTCCCTGTGCTTTGCTTACAGTGTTCTAAAGCTGCTGTAGTTGGATGTCAAACAATTCCACATTTCTTCAGTAAATTGTGGCAAATAGCTGAGACAAATAATAAGTTGAATCAGCAATGCTCCCATTTTTTAATATAATTATTCATTTTATTAGTGTTTTCTCTTTACCGTCACAAAAATTGATAGAGAACTTCATGGAATGATGGTTATATTTGGTTCACAGGCTATGTTTTTAGGTTAGGTTTGGTGGAACAATCAGAAATAGGCTTGTATCTTTCCATCCGCCATTCACATTCATGGGTAGGTTGGTTCAATGTGGGAAGGAGTTGTCAATTTTTTTTCCTAATATGTATGCTTTTCTTAAGGTTCTGTGTATTCTCCCTGTAATGATAGTGGAGAATGAGTGCTATGAAAATGGACGAAAACATCTCAAAACATATCTGTGGAACAGTTTGACAGGCTGGAGATCAAGTAATTTGGCTTTGACATAAATTTTGATATAAAACGTAATTTGGATTTAATGATGAACACATATGTCAAACTCTATACCATAAATCAGAACTTCCTACAAATAACCCAGAAACCATTGAAAATACTTAAGGGATAGGGTTTTTTTTAGAAATTTTTTCTTATATTTGATATGTGGAAGAAAAGCTATAAGATGTAACACTAGACCACTCAATCACGGCATACCTTGCTGATAGGACTCCAGTTGAATACATTAGTCATTGGTAGTCCACTTATGTAAATGGCCCCTGTTTGAACTCTTATGCTTTCAATACCTATTCTTCCAGAACATGGCAATGGGAGTGCCAAAATTCACCTTTGGGCTGACTCTGCTAGCATTATTCTGGAATTGTTTAAGTTAAAGTCATTTTAGATAAAATATTATCATTGTGCATCTAGTTGGCAGGAATTATCAGGTCTTTGAAGAAACTAATTTTGAGAAGGAATGGAAGAGAGGAATGTATTTTATAATTTGTTAAAATGAAGTCCACCATTGACATTTGACTACTAAGAGCTTTAAGTATGAACGTTAAAATCTGTAATAGCAGTGATTAGTAGTCAGAGGAAGGAGGATTACAAGTTTTCAGCCAACTTGGTCTATGTAATGAGACTCTATCTCAAGAAAACTATGAGTGGTGATGTAGCCTGTCAGTGGGAGCATTTGCATAGCACATGAAAGCCCTGAGTTCACTACTCAGTGCTGCAAAAATAAAAGGCATTAACATCAAAACAGCTGTGTGATGGTCAGTTACAGAAATTAGCAGGAAGAAGTTAGTGACCTCACCAAACAGATTTCAGTATAGATATGTCTATTTGGTATGATCTCAAAGGAACAAGTTACAGATTAAATGACAGAGACTGACACTGTTATTCCACACCTGGTTGATATGCCATTGTTGCTCCCACACTCGAATAAGGTTCTCAGCAGGTATACTGACTTATGCTTCACTGTCATGAAAGACCCAGAGCTCATCTGTACAGGCAACGGACTTGTCTGCTTTCTTCAACATTGATTATATCTTGATTTATAAGCAAAACTTACAAAAATTTAATGTTTTGTGATTTATTTCAAAAGTAATACAGAAAATATTGCTGCTATCTTTGGTAAATAAAACCAATTTTGTATACTTTATTTCAATCTAATTAAAATGTGAATTTTGATTTAAAAAATTCATCAACAGAGAATGACATTGAGATTGGATATTAAAATCATGTCCTGCCCCAGAGTTTCACATGAGCAGCCTTCCACCATCTACATATTCTGCAGTCTTCCAGAAATCACCTGTAAATAACTGATGAAATGTTCATCCACATTAGTATATGTCATTATTTTCTTTCTTTTACTGAGATAAACAGTGAGCAAAATAAATATGGGAGGTTATTTGTTGTTCAAAGACCATAATGCAATGTCAAAGAAACCAAAATAAAAACTCAAGCCATGAACCTACAGGGAATAAATAAAGCAGAGATCATTCAAGACTTTTTAAATTTTTTTTCAAGATTTTTTTAGTGGCTGGATCTCCTTGCCCAGTTCAATTACCCTCCTTATTCATCTCAGGGCAACCTGCCCCAAAATAGCATGGCCCACAGTTGGTGAGCATTCCTTCTTCAATCTCCAATATGAAAATACATTATAGGTACTCCAGGCTCAGAAAATCAAATGTCATATGTTCTCTGTAGAGTATAATGCAATGTTTGAATTTTTAAATATGCATGATATTTGGAAATTTCAGAAGATAAAGAAACTAACAAGTGGTCATAGGAGTGTGAGGATCATCTTCCTGGGCTGGATGGTATAAAGTAATACTGTCAGTGGGGAAAGGGGAACATTAGACTATGAAAGGTGAGATGGGAGAATGGAAGGACAGAGCAATGGAGGGAGTTTGGGGAGGAATGAGGTACACTAAACGCCTTAGGCCAGGACATGTATAAACTTACCACTATAGACTCAATTTTGGTGGCACACGCCTTTAATCCTAGCACACGGGAGGCAGAGTCAGGCGGATCTTTGTGAGTTCAAGGCCAGCCGGGTCTACAGAGTGAGTTCCAGGACAGCTGGAGCTACAGGGAAACCCTGTCTCAAAAAGACCAAAAAAATTAAAAAAATAAAAAAAATACATACATTTTATTTATATTTAATATAAAGAGATTGAAATCACATATATCCTGTGACAATATCCTTTTCAAGGTATCACGGGTTAATGGAAAAACATACCAAAAATGGACTGTTTGTCTAGAAGCTGTTGAGCAGGGGTCCCCTAGACCCTCAAACAAAGTAGCCATCAAGCCAGTTTCTGGATTCTCACCAGAAATAGATGATAAGTCCCTTTTACTGAGGGCACTGTTTTCATGAACCATTCACCCAGCAAGGAGAATTCAAGCTGTTGCTGATTTCAGAACTACACCTCAACCTCAGAGTGTTCATATTGCTGGAAGTTGTTATGCATGCTATTAGAAGAAAAAAAACAAAATAATTTTATGCAGCTGTGAATAATATGAACTACAATTTTCCTGGTAAGTTAAATTCCTACCACTGCAACAGTGGCAAAACTATTTGGGGAGTAACCAATTAGTCTTTAATTCAGTTTAATGTTCACTTCTTAGCAAGGAGTGCATATCTGACACTGATATCAGGCTAAAGAACCAGAGGTTCTACAAGTCACAGGATATAGAAGAGAACTAAATATTAGTTTTCTATTTAATATTTATTGCAGAAAACTGAATCTTAATGGCTTTTTGTCATACACATCCATTAATGTATGTCTCACTAGAGAAATTTTCTTATGCATCACATGATGAGTAACACAAAAACTGACAACTGGAAAGTGCAGATAAACAAGCTTCTATAGACTGTTTGTTCCTGAAGAGGATACCTGATCAAACTTCTGCATGCAAAAACTCAGGAACCATTGCAGGAAAAAAATTATTCTCTTCATTCCTGGAAAGATCATAAGAGGTGATAGATGACACCAAGATAGCAGAGCTTCCAAAAAGTTGGCCAGTAGCTCATATGAACTCACAGCAATGGTGACCAGCATGTAGAAGTGCTATGCAAGATAAAACCAGAAAAACAAAACAGCATAGACAAGAGGAAGTGGATAAGAAACTTGAACCCCATCTTAAAGTTTTGTGTCAAGAGACGGCTGTTGAAAGAGGCAGAAGCAGACCCTTCTAAGCATGGCTTTCTTGGTAGTTTCTCCAGGCTAATCAGATACTGAAGGACATTTTGAGACATGAAGTGAACACTACAGGCCTTATACATTAAATTTTGTGGGGAGCAAGAAGGAGAGGTGGAGTCAGTAGAGAAGATCTAAATACTATGTAATTATATTGTTTGAAAATTCTAAAATTTAATTAAAGAGTATTTCAAAAGAAAAAAAAATGGTCACAGGACAATCTAAGGCAGGAAATTCCTCAGCTGAAGTTCTTTCTTCACAGTCCTCCTTGTGTGTATCCAGTTAATAAAATTTTAATAGTCTAGCCTAGAGAGACGTTTTCATTTCCATTTGAGTAAACAAGTAGGAAGAAGTTTTTTTTTTCTCTTTGTATATGAATGGAAAATATTTCCTATTGATTAACTTAAGCAAATGCCATCAAGCTCAACAGTCTAAAGCTTACCTTGTGGAGGACACTGTGTCCCTAAACATGTGAAGGATCAAATCTTTCCTATATCACATTCTGAGAAATCATACAGGAATATTATATTTTCATAATTTCCACCCCTTCCACACCCTCCTCCATCTACTGTGCCCCCTCCTTTCCTCTGAATTTATTATCTTTTTTCTGTTACATATACTTGCATATAATCATGAATCTGATTTTATTATATATATATATCTCCATATAAATAATGCAGCAATTCCATTTAATTTTACTCTGAATGTATATTTAGTGCTGATATTTTGGAATAAGATAACTTAGGGATTAGTGTAAATAAATCTGATTCTCTTGCCATCAAAAACTATTGACTGAATATAGCTCTTCCTCTTCAGCTGGGACCACTAGGAAAATCCCCACCCCGTATTTGTCATGTAAACTGCTTTTTACATTATCCAGGTTTTATTCAGCTACCACATTGTGCTGATATTGTGTAGAGTTCTTTAAAATTTACTATATAGAATTTGTTCTTCTGTACCATGCTTAGAGGAAGGCACCCCAGTGTCTCTTTGGAATGTGAGAGTTCTTTTATTTATGCTAACTAGACCACTAAACTATGTCTTCATTAACATGATGCCTTCAGGTAGACATCAACCAAGATTATCATTCATAACAGAAGAGTGGGTAATGACATTCACTATTATCTGAAATCTTGCCTACATTCTCAAAAATCTTGTTGTATACTAGTATCATGAATAAATTATTAACTATGATATGGGTTTAAAGTGTTTCTGAGACTGACATAGATGTAAACATATAATCATATCAGATGTCCTCATTTTTCCTGAAGCATCTGTGGAATATATGTTGATTCCTTTACTAACTTTTCCAAAACTTTCTACTTCTTTCTTAACAATCTATTAATACAACAATTATGACATGCTTCTATTTATACAATGATCTCGATTATTATCTCAGTACTGGTACTCCCCATAGTCTTTAAAAATAATGATGAAATTTAAAGGTCAGAGTAGAAGGAGAGCGCTTAGCATGTTTTTACAAAGTGTTGCTCACCAAGATAGAGGATACAGGTGAATAGCCAGGGGCTATGTGATTCCCAGAGTGTATAGATGCAACTTATTCAGAGCCAAGAAAAGACAGGAATCCAGAGCTGTTCTGATCACAGTGACATTGTGGAGTATAAGTTCTGTGATTTTCCCTACTGTGCATGTATCAGTGGTCTAGTCTGAAATGCCAGTCAGTCTTAGAAAATCTACATATTAAAAGACTTTAGGTCTAGTTCATTTTTGTCTCCCCCACATAGTTATTAACTTCCAGAGGGCTCAGCTTGTAGATATTGTTCCTCAATAGAATTTTCAGCATAGCCTAGATACAGGATTTTCTCTATTCTTGCAGACCCTGGGATGATCCTGTTTTTTCTTTATATTTTGCTCCTCCAGCAACATCTCCATATTTCACAGGACATGGATAGTCAAAGATGTTCTCAAGACATGCATTACAGCACTTACATGCATGCAGACTTTCTCCTGGGTATTTTTGTTCCCCTTTATGTTTTATCACTAGAAACAGTGTTGATTAGGAAATCATTTTTGTTCAAACCAAACCTACAAATGAAATCTAAAAGGTATGTACTTTCTATGTGTGAATGTGTATTTATGAGTTATTATTAATGTCTGTCTATAATTTCACTTAAGGGTAATGAATTATAATCAATGAATTGTGATGAATTGATATCTATATTTCCCCCTTTGTTTTAATCTGTAAATGTCCATTTTATAATTTTTATTATGTCAAGTTCTATATAGAGAGAAGAGAATTATGATCATTTCCATGCTGGCCATTGGATTCAATCTCAAGTTCAGGAAATGGATATGATAGATTTCATGATAATGTTCAAATCCTAGCATAATCTACCCTGGCAGTCATGGAGAGTAGCAGATAGATGAAAAAAAATATTTGCTGAATGGTCTGCCATTAGTGTTATACTCAAAAGATTCAATCTAGGTGCCAGGGCTATTGTTAAAATGTATTTTCCAGAGCTGCGTTTTTCTGATACCATACTTTAATAGTAACTTACAACACAAGTGTAATTAAACCAATGCAATCAAATAAGGGGCTAATGTTTTCCTTTGGGATCCTGATTGTTAGCTTATTTGAGTAAAATGTTACAATGCACAGACAATGGGTTTTATGCAACTGAATATCATGTGCCTGTAATTCTTCCTTTCTCTGAGTTATAATTATAGTGATTAATGACAGTTTATCACCTGTGAGTCTTTGCCTTTGCATGCCTTGTTGATAGGCATATTGAATAAGTCTGTAATTCACGTACCATATAATATTCACACAACAACAGTTGATGGTTAGACAGCATGCAATTTCTTTATATTTTGTCCTTAGCAGCTGCTTTTAACACAACCATACAATTTAAGAAGCTGTCACTGCCCCAGATGGAAGGGACAGAGAAGCTGCAGACATATTCTTTGTTTAATATTATTTTTATTTCTTCATTTTTAAGTTAATTTTTATTGAGAGCACTTCATACAACATTTATTAATCAAATTTAGACTCATTCCCCCATCCATACCCACACCTTACGCTCCCCTACCCCCCACCAGACCTCATGGATTCTGTCGTACATGTTAAATCCTGTGTTGCATCATTTTCTCAGTCTTTTGTAACATTTTTGATGCATGAGTTTATTGTTTTGGTCAGTTCTTTGAACAGCTCTCTTTTTTTGTTCGCATTAATTTCATATTATTCCAAAATATGCATATATACAATCCACACATAAATCAAGATTACAAATTCTGAAAATAAACTATTGGTTAATTCCAAAACACATTTAGAGATTCACATTTTAACAGTAAAGTTGCATGCAGGTACAAAGAAGTGTAACTTTACATTCTTTTTTTAAAATTTTATTTACTTTTTATGTGTATGACTGTACTGTCTGCATGTAGGTCTGTGAACCCATGTCGTGCAATGTTGCCGAGGTCAGAGGAGGGTGTCAGATTCCCCTGGAACTGGACTCAAAGATGGTTCTCAGCTGCCATGTGGGTGCTGAGGATCGAACCCAGGTCCTCTGCAAGAGCAGTTAGGCACTCTTAACCATTAGGCCATATCTTCAGCCCCCACATTCTATTTTTTAGAATATGAATACATATCTTCCATCCATATATGGTAATTACAATGTGTGAATACAAGTGGTAGGACAATTCTAGAGCCCAATAAGAGATTCATATATTAGCACAGTTGCTTTCAGATACAATGAAATATAATAGTAAAGTTTCTCAGTTTGCCTGGCAAGTGAGGATTTGGTGTTAGCATCCACAAATGAGGGAAACCATTCGCCTTTTTTTTTTCTGGGACTGTGATACTTCACTTAGCATAATGGCTTCAAGTTCCATCCATTTACTAGCAAAACTCGTGATGTCATCTTTCTTTCCTGTTGGATAGAACTCCATTGTGTAGATGTACTACTTTTTGTTATCCAGTCATCAGTTGAGGGGCATTTGGGTTGGTTCCAGCTCTTTGCTATTGTGAAGAGAGCTGCAATAAACATAGCTGTGTATGTGTCTTTGTGGTAGGATGCCTCTTCTGGGTATATACTCAGGAGTGGTATGGCTGGGACAGGTGGTAGGCTCATTCTGAGTCTTTCAGTGTTCTCTATACTGTTTTCCACAGTGGCTGTATGAATTTACATTCTCACCAGCAGTGGATGAGTGTTCCCCTTTCACCACAACCTCTCCAGCATTTGTTGTCTTTTGTTTTCTTGATCTTGGCTCATCTTATTGGAGATGATAACTTAGAGTGGTTTTAATGTGCATTTCCTTAATTATTAATGATGTTGAACACTTTTGAAGATGTTTTTCAGCCATATTTACTTCCTGGTTGTGTCTCTGTTCATCTCTTTGCTCCATCTTTTGAGGAGGTCATTTGTTTTCTTACTTCTTTGTTATTTAAGTAGTTTATGTTTTGGATATTAATGTTCTGTCAGCTGTATCAGTGGTGAAGGTTTTCTACCACTCTGTGGGTTTTCTCTTCACTCCCTTGATTGTTTCTTTAGCTGTACAAAAGCTATAGAGATAGATAAGGTCCCACTTGTCAGGTGATGTCCTTATTTCCTCTGCACCTATTATTTTATTTAGAAAGTCTTTTCCCATGCCTATGTCTTCTAGGCTGTTGCCGACTTTTTCTTCTATCACCTTCAGGGTTTCAGGTTTCAGGTTGAGATCTTTGATCCACTTGGAGTTTATTTTTGTACATGGCAAGAGGTGGGGTTTAATGGTGTTCTACAAATGGTGATCCAGTTTTGCCAACACCATTTGCTGAAGATGCTATCTTTACTCTATTGAGCTTTTTGGGCCTTTGTCAAATATGAGGTGGCTGAAGTTATATGACCTCAAGTTTGGGTGTTCAATTTTGTTCCATTGGTCAATGGGTCTGTTTTTTGTTTGCCAGTACCAAGCTGGCTTTAGGACTATACCCCTGTATTATAGCCTGAAGTCTGGTAAAGTAATCCCCCCAGTATTGCACTTTTCACTCAGGGTTGCTTTAGCTATTTGGGATCTTTTGTTTTTCCATATGAATTTAAGGATTTCTTTCCAAGTTTGTGGAAATGCTCATGGGGATTTTTGATTGGGATTGCATTGAATATATTAATTTGGGTAGAATGAACATTTTTTTATATTAACTTCCCCAATCCATGAGAATGGGAGGTCTTTCCATATTTTGATGTCATTTTCAATCTCTTTCTTCAGGGATTTAAAATTTTTGTTGCATAGGTCTTTGGTATCTTTGGTTAGGTTTATTACTAGGTAGTTTTTGAGATTATTTTGATTGGTAAGGTCTCCTTATATTTCTTCTTCTGTTGCTTATTGTTGGTGTAAAGAAAGGCTACTGATTTTTCTAGGTTTATTTTGTATCCTGCCACTTTACTTTAACTTTTAATAATTTATAAGAGCTTTCTGGTGGAGTTTTTAGCTTCCCTTAGGTAAAATATCATATCATCTGCAAAAAGGGATATATTTACTTTCTCTTTTCCAATTCGTTTCCAATTTAATTTTGCTTTCTCGCCTTATTATCCTAGCAAGCA
Source organism: Rhizomys pruinosus (assembly GCA_009823505.1). Lineage (NCBI taxonomy): Eukaryota > Metazoa > Chordata > Mammalia > Rodentia > Spalacidae > Rhizomys > Rhizomys pruinosus. The sequence goes on along the minus strand of VZQC01006177.1, from coordinate 500,783 downwards.
TTTCAAGTACTTTATTGAAGAGGTTAGGTAATACTGTGCAGCCTTGCCATGTTCCAGCGTTTAAGGAGAATGGTTCCAAATTTTCTCCATTTAGGATGATGTTGGTTGTGGGTTTCTTGCATATGGCTTTGATTATGTTGAGAAATGATCCCTCCAGTCCAATTCCCTCTAGGACTTTAAACATGAAGCCATGCTGGATTTTGTCAAAAGCTTTATTTGCATTGATTGATATTGTTCGGTTTTTGCCTTACAGTCCATTTATGTGTTTTATGATATTTATAGTTTTACGTATGTTGAGTCTTCCCTGCAGCTGTGGTATAAATCCAACTTGGTCATGATGGATGATCTTTTTGATGTGGGTCTGTATACGATTTTCAAGTATTTTATTGAGAATTTTTGCATCTGTGCTCATTAATGATATGGGTATATAGTTTTCTTTCTTGTTTGTGTCTTTGCCTGGTTTGGGTATAAGAATGATCTTGGCTTCATAGAAGAAATTTGGGATATTTCCCTCTGTTCATTTCCTTCTGAACAGATTGAGTAGTAATGGCTGTAAGACCTCTTTAAATGTTTTATAGAATTCTGCTGGGAAACCATCTGGGCCTGGGCTTTTTTAATTGGGAGGCTTTTTATTACATCTTCAATTTCTTCAAGTATTATGGGTCTGTTTAAACTGTCAGTCTCTTCTTGGTTAAGCTTTGGTGAATCCCTGGATTTCAGGCATTCATCCATTTCTCTTAGGTTTTCTCATATGATTGTCTGGATCTTCTCTTTATCTGTTGATGTTTCCCTTTTCATCATGAATGCTATTGATTTGGAGTTCTTCTTTCTTTCTTTTGGTTAACTGGGCTAGAGGTCGCTCTGCTGGGTTTCTGGTGGTTTTCTGGTATGCAAGCTCATGGCTGCCCACCCCAGGCATCTGCTACCCACTACTAGAACCACAGAGAGGAACTCTGTGCATGGATAGAGGGACAGTCATCAAGGCACACACTCATCACCCAGATAGGTTTCCGGCATTCAGGCTTCTGGAGGCCCATGCCGGGAATCTGCCCCTCATTACTAGAACCATAGAAAGGAACTGGGTGCATGGATAGAAGGACAGCCAGAGCCCCACACACTCACTGCCTGTGAGAGGGTCTGACACATGTGCCAAAGGAGTAACCCTCCCTCTCCCTAGCACTCCCCTTCCCCTGCTCAAGCTACTGTTATTGTGGTAGAAAGTATAAACTACTGGTGCTGTGGTATACTGTTGTGGGTAGGATCCAGCAGAGTCAGTGATTCAAGTCTGCACAGACAAAACTGAGGAAGAAACCAGCAAGAAGCAAACTGAGTGACCAACCAGTCCTCCAAATTAACATTTGAGATTATCAACAGAAGCCAAACAAAGGGGAAACAACAACAACAACAAAATAACAATAATGAACAAATACACATGCCAAAGACACAACAGAAAAACAACAATATGGGAAAAGCTCATAATAAATCCCCACCAAACTCAATCAATCATGTAGAAGATCCAAATGAGATCTCCCTGGAAGAAAACAAAGACACCGACCTTAGAAGAACAATTGTAGACATATTCAAAGACCATAAAGAACAAATCAGAGAACTAAATTGAAAGAATGAAAAACTCATGAAGGAACTAGAAGGAAAGAATGATAAACTCCAGAAAGAAATAAAGGGAGAGATAGACAAACTCCAAAAAGAACTAGAGGAAGAGATATACAAACTGTGAAAAGAACTAGAGGAAGAGAAATACAAACTCAGAAAAGAAATAGAGGGAGAGAATGACAAACTCCAGAAGGAAGTGGAAACATTGAAATGATCTGAGGCTGAAAGGAAAAAAAAGAAACTCACCAGCAAAGCAAGGAGCTACAAGAAGAGAATTAAAAGTTCCAAAAGGAAGTGGAAATACTGAAGAAATCACACAGTGAAATGAAAAAAGGAAATTGAACATTCATCCAATCAGCAAAAAAATGGGGAAAAGCCTCAGAAGCAGAATGGATGAAGCAGAAAAAATAATATCAGACCTACAGGACAACACAGAACAGCTAGAAATGTCAAGTAAAGATTATGAAAAATTTTAAAAAACAAAAGAGTGGAACAACCAGGAAATGTGGGAGTCTATGAAAAGAACAAACCTCTGTATCATAGGAAAAGAGAAAGGAGAAGAATCCCAAGAGAATGGTATTGATCAGAACTTCAACACAATAATAGAAGAACATTTCCCAAACTGAGAAAAGACAAACCCATATAAATACAAGAAGCACATAGAACACCAAAGTGACAAGACCAGAAAAGAAATTCCCCATGGCATATCATAGTTAACACAATAGATGCAGAAAACAAGGACAAAATACTGAAAGCCACAAGAGAAAAACAACAAGTTATATATAATGGGAAACCCATCCAAATCACAGTGGAATTCTCAGTGCAAACTACAAAAGGCAGAACATGGACAAAAGTATTCCCAGTGCTAAATTTGCATGCTTATATCATAGTGTTTTTTTTTAATATAGCATATTAGATAACAATATCTTGTAAAACAACAAATAATACATAAATGAACAATGATTTTAATAATCTTTTTTCTTCTTTGAACATTTCATTGATTTATACAACATAGATTGCTCATATCCCTCCACTTCTGTCTACTTGAAATTCCTTCTAGTGTTCTAATTCCATTTTCTTCTAGATTCAGATATTTGTATTTTATTTTTACTATTGATGTTTCTCTGAATCCAGTAAGTAATATCCATATGCATGGGAGTATGTGGCCAGGTACTGGGGCATGGAGGATCTCCAAGAAACACCAGATAAGGAGCTTCTCCCAATTCTCTGAAGACATAATCTGCCAATAGCTCCTAACATACTTTCTCCACCTGGCTCCGCTGCTTCTTCCTAGTTGCCATCGCTCTTCCCCCGCAGTGGTGGTGGCTGCACCGGCAGCTGGAGGCTGGGAGAGGCAGCGAGAGGCTGCGGGCTACATGGAGAGGGGCAGGTGCCCGAGCACTGGTGGAGCTTCCACCCTGGCTTCTGTCTGCTGGGCTGCAGTGACCCGCATCCTGCCCCGAGTCGCGCCCCGCCACAGGCCCTGGACCTCAGGGCCTCGCCACCGCCTGGCCCCTCTGGCCCGCCTGCAGGAGCTCATGCACCCCGACTCGCCTCTGCCAGACTCCCTGGCCTGGTGGCGGCGGCCCAGGCCGAGACCTGAGCAGCAGCAGCTTGAGTGGAGGCTGGAGCCCGGCTCTATGATGAAGTTCAAGCCCAACCAGAAGCGGAAGTATGACCATGAGGGCTTCAAGAAGCAGGCTGCATGCCTGTGCTTCAGCAGGGTGCAGGAGGACAAGGTGCTGCTGGTGAGCTGCAGTGGTTACCCAGACCAGTGGATTGTCCCAGGAGGAGGAGCCAGGCGGCGCTGCTGTGAGGGAAGTGTATGAGGAGGCTGGAGTCAAAGGAAAATTAGGCAGACTCCTGAGCATATTTGAGAATCAAGATAGAAAGTACAGAACATATGTTTATGTTCTTACAGTCACTGAAATATTAGAAGATTGGGAAGATTCTGTTAATATAGGAAGGAAGAGAGAGTGGTTCAAAGTAGAAGATGCAACCAAAGTTCTCCAGTGCCGTAAACCTCTCCATGCAGAGTACCTGGAAAAACTGGGGTGCTCTTCAACCAATGGGAATTCTACAGTCCCTTCCCTTCCAGATAACAGTGCCTTGATTGTGACTGCAGCACAGCCCTCTGGGATGCCATCCAGTATCAGATAGAGAGTTGGGAGCCCCTCCCCCACCACCCTTTTCCAGGGGAGAGGCTTCTCACTTTCCTTCCAGCACACCTGACTGCTACTGGCAAACCCTGAATTTGCCATGCAGGGATTTCAAATAATTTGCATGTGTTTCAGATGCTTCCAAGTATTTTAAAATTAACAACAAAATAGTGTATAAATATTTTAAGATGCCAAAGCCACGTGGAACTTTTTTATGCCTTAATTTAATCCTCTTCCCCAATATTATTTTGGTTTCGGATTTGCAGCTTTTTTTTTTTCTTTTCTTTTTTATCCACCTGACATCAGTCTATGATTTATTTTAACAGAACAAATTGTTTGTTGGGTGTTGTGCTGGATGGCTTTAGTGTCAACTTGACACATCTGGGTTGAGGGAGCCTCAATTGGGGAATTGGCTCCATTGGATTGGCCTGTGGCCACATCTGTGGAGTATTGTCTTGATGGTCGAGCAGTGTGGGGGCGGGCCCAGCCCACAGTGAGTAGTGCCAGGCGGGGCAGGTGTTTGTGTACCTTATAAGAAGGCAGGCTAGGCATGAGCCAGAAAAGCAAGCCAGTAAGCAGCATTCCTCCATGGCCTGTGCTTCAGCTCCTGCCTCCAGGTTCCTGCCCTGAGTTCCTACCTTGGGCTCCCTAAGTGATGAACTGTGACCCAGGAGATGTAAACTGAATAAACCCTTTCCTCCCCAAGTTGGTGTCGGACAGAGTGTTTTGTCACAGCAATGGAAGACAAACTAGGACAGGAATTGTTACCAGACGAGTGGGGTATTGCTGTGACAGACCTGATCTTGGGGTTTTGGGGAAGGATTGTGGAGGCATTTGGAACTTTGGGCTGGGAAGATCATTGAATGCCTAAAGATCGTTGCTGTGGTGCTTGGAGCAGTTTTGCTGAAGGAGTTGTAGAAGATGGAGGCCTGGCTTGTGAAGTTTGTAGTTTCAAAGGGGAGCAGAGATCATCAGGTCTGTGTAATCTGTGGGTTCTGGTCAGCTGGGGCTGAAGAATCATCTGTAAGTAACAAGAGACAAGAACCTGAAGTGAAAGGTTTGTTGTACTGGGACAATTGATGCTGGTTAGCTGGGGCTGAAAAATCAGCTGTAAGTAACAAGAGACCAGCATCACTGTGGTGAAATTTTCTGGGAAGAATTTCTTCAGGGTCAGCACACAGAAGCTATGTTCCAGAAGGGGCTTGAGCCTCCATGTCAAGCCAGAAGCAGAACTTGGTAACCTGTAAGAGTCTCCTATATGGTTCTGGTGTTGAAATTTGAGGGGGTCACAGAGCAGCCGAGGCTTGGCACTGTGTGAGGTCAGGAAAGACCATTGGTGGAAGTGCACCTCGGTTGCAGTGGAGACCCCAGGATTGCAGGGGTCATGGAGAGAAGCTGAGGCTTTGCACCAGGAGAGTTCAGAAGAGACCATTGGTGAAGGTGCTGCCTCAGTTTCAGTGGTGACCCCAGCTTTTTGGAGATTCCAGGACCATGGGACGACCAACAAGAGCAGCAGCAGGTGTGGAATGGAGTCAGCCTTGGTCTGCGAGATGAGCTGTGTGTTCCACGGATGGCCAAGTCGGAGAGGGGGAGCTGCCAAAACCCTTTGGAGCCCAGAAGATCATGAGTGAATCCCAGGTGTCCAGCCTTGAGCTACTTGCTGGACTTAGGTTTCGTTGAGAGTGCCTGATTCTTCCCTTTGAAATAAGACAGTACTTGTTTTGGATTTTACAGCAGCCCACAGTTAAGAGACTTTTAATAGACTGAACTTTTAAGCATTTGGACATTTTAAGGACTGTGGGGCTTTTAAGATTGTACTGTCTTAGGTTGTGATTAATGTTAACATCATACTTTGGGGATAAGAACTGAAAAGCTGGTGGTTTAATAGTGATGTGTTTTGTGTGTCAAGTTGACAAGGGGTCAATTGTGCTGGATGGCTTTAGTGTCAACTTGACACACCTGGGTTGAGGGAGCCTCCATTGGAGAATTGGCTCCATTGGATTGGCCTGTGGCCACATCTGTGGAGTATTGTCTTGATGGTCGAGCAGTGTGGGGGTGGGCCCAGCCCACAATGAGTAGTGCCAAGCGGGGCAGGTGGTTGTGTACTGTATAAGAAGGCAGGCTGGGCATGAGCCAGAAAAGCAAGCCAGTAAGCAGCATTCCTCCATGGCCTGTGCTTCAGCTCCTGCCTCCAGGTTCCTGCCCTGAATTCCTGCCTTGGGCTCCCTAAGTGATGAACTGTGACCCAGGAGATGTAAGCTGAATAAACCCTTTCAAAGTTGGTGTCAGTCAGAGTGTTTTGTCACAGCAATGGAAGACAAACTAGAACAGGTGTATTTCTACCCTTAAGTTTTTCTCATTGATAGCATCAACATATTGACCAAATCCTTCTGTTGGAAATTAATAAAAAGATATTCTTGTATTAAAGAAGTATTATATACCCCCCCAAAAAAAACTCATTTAAGAGGATCGTAATCTCAGTCCAGAAACTGCAGAGTTGGGCTGTTTTCATAAGGTTCAGTGATTTTTGACAAAGGACATCCATCTGCTATTTTCAGGAATTTGCCAACTCTTTGTCTGAATGTTCAGTTTGTACTATGTCCCCTCAAACTCAATAGTAATTCAACATGAACTATATAGAGCTGCTTATGTTTGGGAAATACTGTTAGCAAAATGCATGTAGTTGAGTACATCTCATCTGAAAGTGCTATCCATGAATTTATTTAGCAGGCTTAGTTGCCAGTTCCATTTATAACACTTAACACAGAATGCATCAGGACTACATTTCCCTCCGTGCTCTTTAGGACTTCATTTCCCTCAGTGCTCTTAAAATGCATTTTCAGTTTTGTAATTTAGTGACATCTCTTCAGTTCAAGCTTTGTTTAGCACAGGATGGGAATCTAATCTTCAATGCCAGTGGCTATGTCACAGTTGAATAAAATGGCCCTTCTTGTTTGGCTGTTCCAGGCTTCAGATGGATGGGGCACATCTGAGTGTGATTGCTAGTGTCCGTAAGTGCCTTTGTCATCTAGAGGAACTAGAATGTACATAAACCAAGAATTCATCATCTTTGTACTCAATTAAAACTGGCCATCCCATGTAGAGTATCTGTCCAAGAGCCCTGTACTTCCTCAGTGAGGTCAGGAGCAAAACGGGAGGAAAAAATAAAAAAACAAAAAACCTTGGACTAACTAACATATGGGGTGGGGAGAGTGAAAGGTTTTTTTTTTTCTTTTCTTTTCTTTTTTTTAAATATAGAGGTTGTTATCTTCTTGTAAATATTCTAACTGGCAAGCATAAAATAGAAAAAGTACAGTTAAAACAATTGCTTTGTAACTTAACCTTTAATTATATAATTGCTGCTAAAAATAGTCCTTACACTTCTAGAAAATTGGTGCCATTTTGAAAATGAGATTTTGTTCCATAAATGCAGCTTAATTAAATAAAAACATTAGTTTACAAATTAATGCTTTAAAAGAAATGAGTGAAGTAGACTTAACCAGTAATATTTCATTCTAAATTATGTAGTTTGATCAAACAGGATCATCCAGAATTTTTATATTTTTCTTTGTACAGAGGACATGTAGTCTGGGTGTTTTTTAAAAAGGAAACATTTTCAGTCCCACAGGTTGACACTTTGAATAGGTCAACAGACTTATGGTTTCTTTCTCAGTAATTTCTGAAATTTCTCTATATACTAAACACAACAGAGAAACTGGATTGTTTTGTATATAAGACTGCTTCCACCTGAAATGCTATCACAAGAACTTGGGGGGATTTATCTTGTATATGTTATTATTAGAGGTAATAATGCATGAACCTTATTTTATAAACTCTGGACTGTGTATTGCCCTGTGAAATATGTACAGTATTCATGTCAACCATCTCTTTAAAAAAGTTAGCTTATAAATATTGTGTTATTTCGTTGGTCAAACATTTGGACAGTGTCATGTCACCTGGGTCAGGATTTTCAGTGCCATCTAGCAAACCAATTGTCTTTAGTCTATGCAACTAGCAAAAACTAGTTTTTGCTTTCAATTTTATATGAGGATTTCTCTTCACTTTTCTGGATCTAGTATAGCGAAATTAAAGGCAAAGCCTAAGGTGATTTATTTCTCTTAATTAAAAGAAAAAAACCAACTTCAGGCAAAATAGTTGAATCTACTAAAGATAATAATGTCTACTATCTCAACCCTCCAAAGGCTGCAGTTTTGAGACTATTGTTTGTGCTTGTTTGTGGAGTAGTTGAATAAAATTGGGCAGCTAAAATTTTCAGTCCCATCTGCCTCCTAAGTAAAATAAAATAAAATAAAATAAAATAAAATAAAATAAAAGTTATTGAAAATTGCAGAAAAGTAGAAACTGCCCTTTGTGGTGGTGTTTTTGTTTGTTTTTGTTTAATGGCATTTTCTGACCAAGCCCATGCCATCTAATTTTCTGTCAATCACATTGTATGAAGCAGAAAAGGTGAAAAGAAATGTTTGTACACACTGAACTGCTTTGCATGATCTCATTTGAGATGGTCTCATTCTAACTGATGTAAGAATCTTGACTTTTTTACATTTGGAAACATCAAATAAAAATGGAAAAGAAAAAAAAGAAAAAAAAGAAAAAAAAACAAATACTTTCTATGCCTCTAAGGGCTTAATTAAATACACTAATGCATTAAAACCTTAGCATTTTCATAAAATGGATTCTGGCAATGCAGAATATCATTACCTCTCCCAAACTAAACCCCACTTGTAGTTTCTCCGCATGTATCTCTACTGCTATTCCTTGGTTCTCTGTGGATTTATTTTTTCTGCACATTGCAAAATATTAACAATTCTTACCTATGATATTTTGTGAAATAATCTCTCATTTCACCTTTAGTTTTCAGTTTTTGTTCCTTTATGAAAATCTCAGTAGGGAATGGTACATTTCATCCTTTAATATAGTTTCCTTTGAGGTATGGAATGGCACAGGGGAGCCTGAACTAAACTGGGAATCTTATCCCATGCCTCATCAGAACTCCCACCATGTGAATACCATTTGGAGGATTGGCATTATCTGAAACTTGAATGTCTGGTACAAAGAAATAATGATGTTATCATTTCAGCAGTAGGATTACATGTGTATGCCACATGGTTGACTTCTTAAAGTATGTTCTGTGAACAGAAATAATATCCTCACAGAGGTGTGACAAGCCATACACTACCTGAGCTACTGTCGTAACCCCTTACTGAATCATACTGAACACATGTGCAGTAGTGAATCCAAACTTTTCATGTATAAATTTAAGAATTTTGAAAACAATTTAGAAAATTTAATTCATTATTCACAACTCATAAGAATTCAAATTAGGGGGGCTGGAGAGATGGCCTAGCGGTTAAGAGCGCCGACCGCTCTTACAGAGGACCCGGGTTCGATCCCCAGCACCCACATGGTGGCTGAGAACCGTCTGAAACTCCAATTCCAGGAGAACTCCAGTTCCAGGGGAATCCGATACCCTCTTCTGACCTCCGCGGCATTGCACGACACGGGCGCACAAACTTGCATGCAGGCAGTACATTCATACACATACAGAAATAAATAAAATTAATTAAAAAAATTAAAAAGAAAGAATTCAAATTAGGAAAAATGAGCACGAAACAAATATCAATAACACAGTTAAAAACACAATAACAGTTATGTACATTTATAATATGTCAAAGCAGACTTCAAAATAAGACATAGACATGTACTTTCAAGTATATATAGAACATGTAACAAATGGAGGAAATTACTTGGGTGGTAGAAAAAATTTTTATGTAAGTTTTCTTTCTTTATGTAAGATTTTAAGCCACAGTCTCTGAATATGAATTTTGTCAATTTGGCTGTTCTGTTTGGCCAGCACAATTGTAGACCACTTTTGACTCTACTCATTTGAGCTGTTCACATATACAGGTTCTTGGAGTCAGAAGAGAATTCCATGCTTACACAGCATCTCTTTAGGACAAAACATTAAAATTTTGTGTCTATATTGACTTACCTCTAACTAAAATAACATGATATAAATCTGTGGCTTCAATAGGTATATGTTACAGAAGTATTTCACATTTTTCTATTCACAATAAAAATTAATCTCACTTTTTGGTACATAGAAGATTGAAAAAATTCAAATAACATCAGAGTACTGGGTGTGTTTTATGAAATGCACTCATATTAAGGCCCTAATCATATTTAGAAAACCTGCTGCATCTACACACCCCATAGCCTCATCTGTTAGATTACATTCATTCTGTCCTATTTAAGGACTATCTATTAATGGTTTTCAGATGCTTCTCAGTGCAAGTCCATCCAGTGGCTCTAGTCAGTCAATCTAGAATCACTTCCTTAAAATATCAAAATTGCCGGGCATGGTGGTGCATCCCTTTAATCGTAGCACTTGGGAGGCAGAGGCAGGCGAATCTTTGTGAGTTCAAGGCCAGCCTGGTCTACAGAGTGAGTTCCAGGACAGCTGGGGCTACTGGGAGACCCTGTCTCAAAAAGACCAAAAAAAAAAAAAAAAGAATATCAAAATTTCCTTACCCAGCAATAATTTGCTGCCAATGGATCCTTAGTGAAAGTTGGCACTTGCTGCCCACCCCCAATTTCTTTGTGATTGACTCACCATGTGCCTTGTGCACAGTTACCATTGCCACAACTTCATATGCACAAGTTCCATTTCCTTATGATTATGGACTAACAATTGCTCTTAAAATCTTTCTGCCTCCTCTTATGTTATGGCCCCAATCCATTGGTAGGTGAGTTTTTATATGGGTGCCCCATCCAGGGACATGTACTCTGCAGTCTTTTATTCACTACATCTTATTTAGTTGTTGCCTTCTGCATGAATCACAACTCTGTTGTGTGAGGAAGTTTTGCTGGTGACAGATGACACTTGTTATAGTATTCACTCTATCCCCTGTTACAGTATTTTCTATGAGCCTTACATGTAGAGGATGCACTGGAGGTGTTTCAGTTAGGCCCAATCATCTCTCTGCAACATATTTTCTTGTGTGTTATCAGTTGAGAACCCATGTGGCATGCTCTATATGTTGCACAAAGAAGCTTCTATGATTAATACTGTATGGTATAATTGTCTATAAATATAAGAATTAATTTTAAGCATTTGTTAAGAAATTTCATTTGCTTAGAAACAGAACGCAGATAGGGTTTTCTCTGTCATCTATGACCTCTACAGCCATGTGTATTCAGATATGTAAACAGTGCCACACAAGAGTTCCCTCTTTTGAGATGGCTTTAAATACAGTTAAGTAGCTGTTACCCCCTGGAATAAATGCCACTACTGTTCCACTATAGTATGTTATGACAAATATAGTTGTGGTTATTAGGATTAAAGCTGGTGTTGGACGATTGATCAATTTTATTCCTTAGTAGCTTGTAGAGTATCTTCTTAAACTATGATAGTTTTCAGGGAAGTAGTTTTCAGTTCAGTCTAAACCTTTGTATGAAGTATGCCCTCTGTTCAGCAATATCCTTTTGGCTCATGTTCTGTGGCAATTGCCTGTCTTATGTTGAGAGTCCCCAGAACTACCCTGATCAAGAGCTGTGAGAGTCTTAGTCAGACCATTCCTTTTAGCCAGCTGTGAAATTGTGAATGTGAAACAAGTGTGCAAAAATTTTAATTTCTTACCTTGGCTGAAGAATTTCCTCAATTTCATGAATGACCCTTCTTAACAATTTTTCCCATTTTAGATACCTTTGGAAAAACTACAAATATGTACTGGCTTGTTATTTTGCCATTCAAGAGATCAGTAAGAACTCACAACTCCTGCCCAATGTGACCTTGGGATTCCACCTCTACAATGCCTTTCACAGTCATCACAGAATCTTGGAGGGTGTTTTAACATGGCTTTCTGGAGAAAATGATGAAATCACCCTTAATTATAGATGCAAGACTCAAAGGAAAAATGGAGCTGCAATTACAGGAACTTCATCAGAATTTTCAGCTGAAATTGGAACGCTCTTGGAACTTTACAAAACCCCACAAGTAAGGGAGTTATTAATTTCAGAAATGTTATGATGTTCTCAATTTCACATGTTCACTTATGAACAAAGGTAAGATCCATATTTTATATTTCCCCCAGGATGATTATGACACACTCCAGTGAATTAAATGGTTTCTGCAATTGCCAAGTTTGAAAAGAGTTAGGTAATAGAGAATGATAGTTGGATAGTAGCAATCTCTATTGAGGTCTCTTCCTACGGTTAGAAGCAGTCTTCCTTCCACACAGAAAACTGAGTTTTGGTGTTCAGAGCTGCATGTCCCCAAATGTAATAATTCAGTTCTAAAATATATATTTGCTATGGTATGAATATCACAAAATATATAGAAAACAATGTCTCAAATAGTTAAACAAAGGCATGACATGAGCAATCAGTATGGAAAAATACTATGAGGACCATCACCAGTGCAAGTATTTCAAGGAAAGGATCAAAAATCCACTATGATGTATCCACACCATGTGCCCATTGCTACATTGCTCTCAATGAACTATTGATTTCTCTAAACAATTTCTGCACTTACATTTCTCCATTATCGAAGGTGTGTCCAAGAAAACTGTCAAAGACAAACTGCTGAAGATAAATTACTGTAGAAACAGGAACAGTTTTTACAATTTGATTCTGGAAAATGCATTTTAGTACACAAAACAGGATAATTATCACATTTTTTTAACAATAACGTGCCAAAAAAGATCTATCCAGGATATCTTTAGAGCTCATAGTTTACTGGAGGCATTAATTGTTGGGGAATGGCTCTTCCCTATACAGCATACATTTAAAAGAATAGGAAACAATGTGTTTCAAGGAAGCTTCATCTGATATGTATGTAGTTGATTCGTTCTGCACCCATAAGAAGACATGCAGATGTGTCCTCCTTGGTTGTCTATTCTAACATCCTGTTTTCAACTCATCTCTGATACAAAAGACACAGATGCCACTTAAATTCTACTAAATGCAGAGTCATTTCTTTCCTAGTATTTCAGAAATGAATGAGAAAACATCCTTACAGAATAATTCTTTCATCAAATATTCAGATCCGTGATCCCCTACAGACAGAATGCACTCACTCTCCGCAGTGCCTCATATATCCTGTGACCTGATCCATGTTTTTCTTTGCTTCTCAGGTAACATATGGACCTTTTGATCCTATCCTCAATGACAAGAACTACTTTCCATCATTGTATCAGATGGCTTATAAGGACAACCATCTAGTTAATGGGATGATCTTATTTTTACTACACTTTGGCTGGACTTGGGTGGCACTCTTTCTGTCTGATAATCAGAAAGGAGAGAGATTTCTCTGGGACATGAGAACAGAGATGGAAGGAAAAGGTATTTGTGTGGCATTTTTAGAAAAATTCCATTCTTCTAGGAATGATCTGGAAATATATAACAAGCTAGCAATTTCTTTAAGGAGAGAGTTCTATGTGAATGTGCATATACTATATGGTGACATAGAGCACCTTATGATGTTGATCATGGTACAAGTGTCGAATTATTCAACTGTGAAAGTGTGGATTGTGGCAAATCCCTCCTCAGCAGAATGTGAGAACATTTTCCATACACTGAGCCATCGAATTTATTCAGTCCATGGAAGTTTCATATTTTCACCACAGAAAGAGGACATTCCTGGTTTCAAATGTTTTCTGAAAACACTCAAGCCATCCCAATACCCAGAAGACTTTTACTTTCGTAAACTCTGGATTGACAATTTTGAATGCTCACCTCCTGGTCCTTTATGTGGAAACTATACACTCTGCCCACCAAATTCCTCACTAGAGTTTATGAAAGCAAAGACCGATATGTTGAGCATGTCTGAATCCAGTTATCTCATCCATAATGCAGTGTATACTGTAGCACAAGCCCTCCACGAAATGCTTTTGCAGGAATCTGAGTGGAGAAATCCAGGAGGTGAAGAGCCACCCAGTTTTCTTCCATGGAAGGTAAACTAGTACCATTAACTACATGAGGTTGTCACACAGTTTCAGGTAGAAAATAATTTATGCACATGAATCTGTATAGATATAAGTATTTTATTAATTATATGATAAACATTGTATGGGATATTTTGATCATTAGTAGCTGTACAACTAAGGCCTCCCAGGTCAATCTCACCTACCTACCTACACAAGTTGGTGTCATTTAATTTTACCCCATCCTCTTCAATATATATTGCTCAAATATTAATGGGTTTGAAACCTTCCCTGGATTGGGATGGTTGATATACCAAGTATCACACATTTCAAGAACACTAGTTGTTCCTTTCCTAGAAACTCTCAAATGACATAGATTCTCAGATAGCAAATTGAGTTCTTGCCCAACTCCCATTTGCAGGATGGCATTTCGTTTGGCATTGACTTGAGCATGTCTTATCCATTCTGTTTTGATTTCTGTAATGTTATTTTATTAAATTCCCTGTTGTGTGGAAAAATACTGTGTTCTAATAGTCATCCAACTATCTGACTATTATAGTAATTTACTCCCTTCCTAGATGCTTCATAAGTATTAGAGCATTATCTATCATATATATATATATATATATATATAAAATGAGATATATATATATATCATGTATATATATAATATATATTATATATATACATGATATATATGATATACATATGATATATATATGATACACATATATATCATATATATGATATATAAACATATATATATATGTTTATGTCTATTTCTATATCTACATCTCTATCTATATCTATATCATCTATATATCTGTGTGTGTGTCACATTCAAGTTTGAGTGCTCTGCATTCCTTATTCTCTTAATGTTGACCAGTTGCAGGCCACCTTGTTAATATGCATCTGCAAGGCAATCTTTTCTGATGAGAGCTGAGAAATGCACACACTTATGAGTATAGAAATAAGTAGTCATTATTTGTCATATATTATATATGTACCTTTTAGATTTCTCAATGATCTATGATTCAAATATGTATTGTCTTCAGGAACAGACTACAATCAAATTCTCTGTGGCAACATATCCAATGCCATTATATGTACTATGTGAGGTCTGGGGAAACCCATTGGCCAACAACTCAAAGAGAGCTAACTCAGTCTTCATACTTGAGTTTTACAGGCTAAAATAAGGGTTATAGATGGGGTATAGGCCCCTTCCAAATGAGTATCTCTATTGAATCAAATTCTATATATTCATATCTGTCCATTTTATAAAGATTCTAAAATATTAGGTTTCTATATGGTTTCTGCAAGATAAATTTACTGTTCATTACACCCCATTATATTCCCTTCTTGAAATTATTCATCCATTCCCCACCCAATTTAATCCTTCCTCACTCTCTCTGTGAATCCTATTTTATCTCCCATTCTTTGACAGATCCTGGCTCACCGATGACCTTGGATTATTTCCTTAACCCATATGTGTATTGCAAATTAATTGCTCTCATTTGTAAAAACTCATGCTAAAAGTCTCATATAAGTCAATTCACCCAATGTTCTCCTTTCTGGGTATGTGTTACCTCACACAAGATGATTGTTTCCAGTTCTATCCACTTACATGCCAATTTCATAATTTTCTTCTCCTGATCAGTGAATAATAGTCCATTGTGTAAATGTATCACATTTTTCTATTCCATTCATTGGGTGATGGACTAGCTTCTTTACTGCTATTGACAATTATAAATAGAGAAGCATGACAATAGATGTATTAGATGCTCTTCATTGCTCTGCTGGAACACAAAGGCTATGGCACTTTATAGAAGGAAGAGTTTACATGGCTTATGTTTGCAGAGAGATGGGGGTCTGTCATGGGAAGGAAACATGTTTAAACACATCTGGATCAAGAAGCTGAGGACTCACATCAGACAGAGGAATCAAAGAGCCAAAACATAAATGTGAAGTGACTATGAATTCTGCAAATCCACCCCTGCTAATGTGCTTCTTCCACCATGCCCATACAACTTAAATATCTGCATATAGCCCCATAAACTGGTGCCAAGTGGTATATGCACAAGTGGTATAGCAGGATTTGTAGTGGATCTACCTGTAGAGCTCTTAGGAACTACCATATTTGTTTCAATATTGGCTTGTCCAGTTTCCACTCTCTGTAACAATGAACAAGTATATTATAACCAGACACACAACTCACCATTTGTTGGGATTAATTTTTATTATCTTAAGAATTCTGATTGGAGTAAAATGAAATTTCAAAGATTTAGTTTGTATATGGTATTGTCAAAATATGTTGAATTTCTTGTAAGTGTTTTTAGTCATTTGTGTTTCTTGTTTTTAAATGTGTTTAGTTTCATGCCTCCTTTTTATGTTTTAAATTGAGCTTTCATACATTTCATACAACTGTTCTTAATCACATTTAGACAAACGCTCCACCTAATGGCCCCCATCTCTCAGCAGACTTCAAGCACTTTGCTATCCATTTTGTCTACTCAAACTTTTGTATCCAGATGTCCCTTTGAAATTTTTCCATTGTATTCTAGTCAGCATATTTGGAGATCTTAATTAAGGCAAACTTTCCTTCACCGAGCAGTAATCAGTCTCAAGTAGTTCTCAGTCAAAGGCCAGTCCATCACCCATTTCTCAGGATCCACTCTGGAACCTTGTCTGATGGAGTTAGCATGTGTTATATGCCTGATACAAACATTGCCACAAGATCACATGAGCTTCCCTTGGCCTCGTATCCCTGCTTACCTACATTCATGAACTAGCCCTGGCTCTTAGACCCTTTTCACACCTTCTTCCTCAATTATCCTTGAGCCACAGGTGGGTGAGGTTTAAAATAGGTGAACAATCCAGGGGAACATACTCCCATTCTTTGAAACATGGCTAGTAATGGCCTTCTGAGTCCGTTACAGTCTGTTATAAAAGTAAGCTTCACTACTAATGGATTTTACTGCTAATGATTTTCCTTCTGCCCCTAATTCATCTATTTTCTATGATACTTTGGTGAGGGGATCAGATTTACAATTATCACCTAGGATTAAGCATATTTCAAATGTATAGTCTCTGTTTCACCATTCATTGGGTTCTGCAATAGCCTCAAGACTTGTGTATGATATGTTTGTGTGTAAATATAAGATTCCACATTAAGGGTATGGTTTTGTGTAAATAATATTCCATATTAAGGAATCTGATTTATCTAGAAATATGACAGAGATAGGGTTTTGTCTAAGATCTATGTCCTCTCCATCCATTTGTATTTAGTTATTTAGTTATTTAGCTTACAGTGCCACCCAAGTGTTCACTGTGTGTCCCTTTCCTCCCCCTTTTGAATGAGTCATTTATTTTCTTAGTACTTTGTTTTCTGAGCAGTTTATATATTCTGGAAGTTAATGCTCTGTCAGATGTATCAGCAATGCGGGTTTTCTCCCACTTTCTGTGTTTCTCTTCATTTCTCTGATTGTTTTGTTTGTTGTACAGAGACTTTTGAATTTAATGAGGTCCCACTTGTCAATTGTCAACCTTATTTCCTGGGAAGCTGCTATCTGATTTAGAAAGTCTTTTCCTATGCCTATGTCTTGTGGTTTGCTGCCAATGTTTTCTTCTATCACCTTCAAAGTTGGTTTTCACCTTAAATTCTTTGATCCATTTGGAGTTGATTTTTGTACAGGGAGAGAGATAGGGGTTTATCTTTATTCTTCTACAAGTGTTGATCCAGTTTTGCAAACACCACTTGCTGACAATGCTGTCTTTCCTACTTTGTGTCTTCTTGGCCCCCTGTCAAATTTGAGGTGGCTGAAATTGTATGTGCTCAAGATGGGATCTTCAGTTTTGTTCCATTGGTCTACAGGTCTGTTTTTTTTTGCCAGCACCAAGCTGTTTTATGACTATAGCCCTGTAGGTTAGTTTGAAGCACCCTGTATTGCTCTTTTCACTAAGGGTTGCTTTGGCTATTCAGTGTATTTTGTTCATCCATATGAACTTAAGGATTTTTTCCAAGCCTGTGAAGAAACTCATAGGGATTTTAATTGGTATTGAAATGAATCTCTATATTAATTTGCATAGATTGGACATTTTTACTATATTACATTTGTGAATCCATGAGTATGTGAGGTCTTTCCATATTCTGATGTCTTCTTCAATTTCCTTCTTCAGGGTTTTAAAATTTTTGTTGAATAGATGTTTGGTGTCTTTGGCTCTGTTTCTTCGTATTTTATTGTTTTGATGCTATTATGAATGGGAAATTCTCTTTGTATCCCTTTTTCAGTTGTGTGTGGTTTCTACAAAAAAGGCTACTGATTTATCTAGGCTAATATTGTATCCTGACACAGTATTGAAACTCTCAATCATTTCTAGTTTTCTGGTGGAGTTTATTGCAAACCTTAGGTAAACTAGTTTGTCATGACATTGTGTCTAACCACAGTATTTAACTTATGGGAGTGCTTATTAGTATTTCTTATACAAGGCTGCTTGAGCTTTTGTCCAAACGTTTTCTAAAATATTATACAGTATTTCAAAGTATCAGGCTGGTGTAATGTAGCCTTTCTGGATGACTAACGATCATACTTTCCCTTTAAAGGTAGAAACTCAGCAAGGCTGCCCACTGTCACCAACCCCTTTCAAAATAGTGCTTGAAACATTTGCTAGGGTAATAAGGCAAGAAAAGGAAATTAAAGGAGTACTAACTGGAAAAGAGGAAGTCAAGCTATCCGTTTTTTCTGATGATATGACTGTTTACTTAAGCGATGGTAAAAACTCTACCAGAAAACTCCTAGAAATGATGAAGAGCTTAAGTAAAGTGACAAGATACAAAATTAACCTAGAAAAATCAGTAGCATTTCTTTATACCAACAACAAGCAACAGAAAAAGGAATTCCAGGAGTCATTACCATTCACAATAGCCTCAAAAACAATAAAATTCCTAGAAACAAACCTAACCAAAGATAGCAAAGATCTCTAAAACAAAACAACAAAAAAATTAAACCCTTGAAGAATGAAATCAAAGAAGACATCAGGAAATGAAAAAATCTCCCATGCTCATGGATTGAGAAAATTAATAGAGTAAAAATGTCCATTCTACCCAAAACTTTCTACATATTTAAGGCAATCCCAAATACAATCCCCAAGAGTTTCTTCAAAGGCTTGGAATAAAGAAAAACCCTTAATTTAATTTGGAAAAACAAAAGACCCTGAATAGCCAAAGCAACCTTGTGTGAAAAGAGGAACACGGGGGGAATCTCCATACCAGACTTCAGACTATACTACAGGGCTATAGTCATTAAAACAGATTGGTACTGGCAAAAAAGAGACCTGTTGACCAATGGCACAAAACTGAAGAACCAAAGGTGAGCACATACAATTTCACCCGCCTTATATTTGACAAAGGAGCCAAGAAGAAACAATGGAGGAAAGACAGCATCTTCAGCAAGTGGTGTTGGCAAAACTGGATCACCACTTCTAGAAGAATGAAATTAAACCCCTATCTCTCGCCCTGTACAAATGTCAACTCCAGATGTACCAAAAACCACAAAGTGAATCCCAAAACTCTGAAGGCTATAGAAGAAAAAGTTGACAGCAGACTGCAGGGCATAGGCATAAGAAAAGACTTCCTAAATCAGACAGCAGCTGAGCAAGAAATAAGTTCAACAATTGACCAATGGGTCCTCATTAAACTCAAATGCTTCTGTATATCAAAAGAAACAATCAAGTAAGTGAAGAAAAATCCCATACAGTGGGAGGAAACCTTCCCCACAGATACTTCTGACAAAGCATTGATTTCCAGAATATATAAAGTACTCAAAAAACAAAGAAGAAAGAAAACAAATGACCCACTCAAAAGATGGAGCAGAGCCGGGCATGGTGGCACCTGCCTTTAATCCTACCACTTGGGAGGCAGAGGTAGGTGGATCTTTGTGAGTTCAAGGCCAGCCTGGTCTTCAGAGTGAGTTCCAGGACAGCTGGGGCTACAGGGAGACCCTGTCTTAAAAAGACAAAAAAAAATGTAGCAAAGAACTTAGAGATTTCAAAAGTTAGGAATTAGAGATGGCTGAGAAACATCTTAAAAGTGTTCAAAGTAGCTAATAATTATTGAAATACAAATTAAAATGACTTTAAGATATCATCTCACAAGGCTGGAGAAGTGGCCTAGTGGTTAAGAATGCCTACCACTCTTACAGAGGACCCTGGTTCGATCCCCAGCACCCACGTGGTGGCTGAGAACCATCTGAAACTCCAATTCCAGGAGAATTCCAGTTCCTGGCGAATCTGAAACCCTCTTCTGACCTCTGCAGAATTGCACAACATGTGTGCACATACATACATGCAGATAGTACATTCATAAACATACAGAAATAAAAAAAATATCCTCTCACTCCAATAATACTGGCTAGTGTCAAGAAAACAAATGATACCAAGTGCTGGAGACGTTATCAGAAATGGGGAACACTCATCCACTGCTGGTGGGAATGTAAATTCGTACAGCCACTATAGAAAGCACTGTGGAGAACACTTCGAAGATTGGAATGAACTTGCCACATGACCCAGCCATACCACTCCTGGGTATGTACCCACAAGACTCATCTTGCCGCAGAGATACATGCACAGCCATGTTTATTGTAGCTCTCTTCAAAATAGCAAGGAGCTGAAACCAACCCAAGTGCCCCTTAATTGATGAGTGGATAGAGAAAATGTGGTACATCTTCACAATGCAGTTCTATGCTGTGGAAAGAAAGATGACATCATGAACATTGCAGGTAAATGGATGGAGCTAGAAGATATCATGCTGAGTGAAAAAGCACAATCCCAGAAAAACAAACGACCAATGGTATCCGTTATCTGTGGATGCTAGCACCAATTACCTAATTGTATGGCAAACTGAGAAATGGTAATCTCATCTGAAAACAATTGTACTATTATATTGTAGAATCACTTAAAAAAAACAAATAAAAAAATAAAAGAAAATAAAAATGTCCATTTTACCCTAATTCATATACAGATAAAAAATATAATACTTAATATTCATACCAATTTGGCCGAGGGACTTAAGGGATAACTTTGTTCCTTGCCCTTAGAGGTCAACTATATCCCAGGGGACTATGCATGGGAGCATCTCTTAAATTATCCTGCACATGTGAGTCACCAGTATTCTTGTGCAGGGAGGTCGTGGAGATCCAATAATGGGACTTCACCCACTGTACAATCTATGAAGAAGAAAGTCTATTCGTGCTTCAAAAAGGGAAGCCTGGCCTAGCAGGACCTGACTTTGTACTCGAGTGAATGGAACTGGTAAATGAAAAGGCGAAAGGAGCTAGGGGCTCCCTCCCTCCAACACAAAACCTGAGTACAAGATCCTCATCTGACTTTGAGAACACAGAAACCTTTGTTAATCTGAGCTAACAGTGTGGCCGTAAGCATCCCAAAGGGAAGTGTAACCAGAAATAAATTATTAGTAAGGTCTTAGAAATTTTACTTCAGGTATAAAACTTGAGGTCTTAGTAGAGAGAGAGAGAGAGAGAGAGAGAGAGAGAGCACAGTTGTTTTGCCTGTCTTACTGGCAAGTGCAGCTACCGGGAGGCTGCCACTGCTTTTGCCATCCTTCAAAGACATGTGACATAACTTTTCAAACTTCCAATATGGACTAAAGACTCTTGTCTCTCCAAGAATCCTCCAACCCTTCAGTGCCAGATGGGGACTGCTGAGACATCCAGCTTGTGGACTGAGCTACTACTGGAGTTTCAGCCTCTTCAGAGTATTGATTGTCATTGGTGGACTACGCAGGCTATATCATGGAGACTAGTACAGGAGGATCAAGACAAGACATGGTGCTTACTGGAACTCATTTGGTGACCATGGGAAGGAAAATGCCCAGTGTGGAGCACATGGGCAGGACTGATGGTTGCTTGAGCTTGCCAAGGAAGAGCCTTCAAACATGACATCTTTCAGCCTAATTAAAAAAAAAAAAAGGTCAGTAGGTTTGGTGGTGTGTGCCTTTAATCCCATCACTCAGGAGGTAGAGGTGGGTAGATCTCTGTGAGTTCAAGGACAGCCTTGTCTACAGAGTGAGCTCCAGGACAACTGGTACTAAAAAGGATATCTTGCTTCAAAAAAATCAAAACAAAAAACAAAAAAGGGCAAAAACTGGAAAAAATTAAAAATCATAAACTGAAGATGCAATAAGATATATGTGGCATTCATATATGCCTATTTTGGAGTGATGCAGTTTGGAAGGAACAACAACATGGAATGGGTCAAAGAACTGTCTGAAATGGTGAACTGCTCAAAACAGTAAACTTCTGCATCAAAAAATTCAATAGAGACTGAGTAAAAGATGAAAAACATGTTTGGCAAAATACATGAGCTCTCGTGGGGTAAGGGGGCAAGGAAGGGGGAATGGTTTTAAACTTGATTGGAAATTTTGTGTGAAATGCACAAAGCTTCAATAAAAATTGGCTTTGAAAAAATATAAAGTATTTTATTGATAATCTTTTCATCTACATTCCCCGGAGACAGTGATCCCTAAATTTATTGTTTTATGTTTGTCAGTTTTGCTATCAAGTAATAATAGCTTAAAGAAAGTATTTGAAAGAATTACTTCCTTTTCCATTTCAAGGCATTACTTCTAGAAGTGTTGTTGTTTGATATTTTTGAGGGTTTGGTAGAATTCTGCCCTGCATCCTATTGTCATCTGCTATTTTTAGAAGGAAAATTTTTAATTACAATTTCTGTCACATTGGATGTTATTGGAGGCTTAAAATATGAACTTTCCCTTGACCCTTAGGTGTAAAGATTTCTTTGAATATTTGCCACATAGGATTTGACATCTCACAGAAACTTATTCTGTACATTTGACCAGTTGAGGAAGTCTTTAATATTTTCTGTCTGTTGCAAAATAAAGCTTCTTTGATGAATGCTGAGGTGTATACAGTAAAAATGTCATTATCTAGAGATATTACAGAGATTGGATTTTCTATAGGATATATGACATCTCAACTCATCTGTATTTGAATATATTTATAGTATCATAAATAACTTTCCTTCATTGAGCAACTGTTTATGTCAAATTAGAATCAAGAATATATAAAAAATGCCACTAGTGCGCCAATAAAGTACTGGCAGGTACAGCTCTTCTAACATTTGTCAAGTTAGAGTTCAATTTAAAATTAATCAGAAGTGTGCAGTGTTATTTTCAAGTGTTTGGCAGACTGTGAACTGTTATTATTGATCTTGCTGTTGTTCAGAGTGGCAGATATGGACCTGATTCTACATAAGCTATCGAATCTGTGCATCACTTGGTTGAGAGGCTGTCTTTTTTCCAATATGTGATCTATGAATAGAAATCACAGGGCATACTGAAAGAAAGGAGCATTTTCTTAAAAATGACATTTGGAGCTGTGAATTTCTTTTCACCAGTTTCTTGGAAACTGTTAGTTGTATGCATAAGACATTAGGGTCACTTTTCCTGGGTACTCTTATCTTTCTGATGTTTTACACTGTTTCTGGGTGTGTAATTAATATGTGTAATGGATATATGTAATATAAACCTAACCTTTCATTTTTCCTAATGCATATTTTATAGTGAAATTTGGGACATTTCATTCCATAAATCTTAATCATATTTAGAAGCTATCCCCCATTCATATTTACCCATATCTGTCCCTTCATTAAATGTCATGCATTCTGTCCTAAATAAGGCCTATTAAGTAATATTTATAGTAAGTTGCACCATGAACCATTTGTCAAAGAAGCTTCTTTTTGCAACAGATGGAGAATAGTGTTTTGCAAATGTTCATGCAAATATAATGTGTCTGAGATGAACTGAGACCTAAGTGATAAATCTACAATGGAAACTCTATACCTAGGACTCATAGAACATATTAGAACAGGGACTAGAGAGAATACTAATCTGTTTCTCAACTCTCACCAGTGAAGCTTCCTCATGCAACAAAGTGTGACAGACACAAATAAACATAACTAGGAAAAAGGAATGCAAAACTAGCATTCTGTGCTCAGGACACACTACTCAGGACCCTGAAACTCCAATTTGTACACACTGTGTGGCTGCTTTAGATGAGGGGTGTCTTCTATGCGAATTGAGCATATAGATAAATCTATTACATTAGGGCAGTATTTCTTCATCTCTATTTCAAGGCTGTGTAGGTATTCATTACCCATCTTGAAGAGGTGTTTGGGGTACCATGCAAAACTGTTTTGCTTCACAATTTTGTGTCTCAATAGCAGTCATAGAGAGGAAATTTTGGAGTCTTCTATCCCTTAGGCACAAGCTCAGAGCTGTCCCCCCTGGGTTAATTCTCAATTGATGAAATCTGCTTCCAGCCACAAAGGTCAGGCTAGAACTCCTCATGGACATCACAGCCTCATCCAAGTTCTTCCATCTGCAGATTTGGCATAATCTGTTTCTTCTCTTCTTGCTCTTCATGACCATCTTTCTGGACCTTTGCAATCACACTTGCTATGAGGCACAATTGATGGTCTGTAACAGGTTATATTCTTTGTTTTAAGTTCTAGGATTTTTTAGTATTTCATTTTCTCTCAAGATGACATCTGTCTGCTGTTTTCTCAGTCACATAGGATAATAAAGTGGGGTTTTCCTTCATCGATATTTTTTATCAGAGTTTTCTCTGTCTCACTAAAATCCAAAGTTGGACTTGTGGATCATGACAACACGGGCCATTCCTGAGGACTAAATTCCCAATCTTCTGTCTCATCTATTCAATCAACATCCACTCTCTCTGCCAAGGAGTTGCTATGCTAGGACAGGGTTCTCTCTGTTTTCATGAATCCTTTCTTCCTGCATTTTCCCTCAATTTTATTCAATTTCATTTGTGAAATTTCATTCCAGGCAATTCTACTATGGGGTAAAGTCCAGCTCTTCTTATTTTATTTTATATTTTTAAATTCAGGAGCCTTTTATTTTGCATGGTCTGCATCTAGAGTCAGGTTAGAACTGAGTTTTGATGCACATCACCAGTAGGCAAGAACACACAACTGACACTACACTTCTTTTCTGGTGAGTCTATTTTATTTTTCTACTTATAATCACATATGCAGTAATAGTTTAGAGATTTGGGACATGGTGTGGCTACTTCCAGAGGTAGCAAAGGATTGTGTGTCTCTGGCTTGTAAGTCCTCAGCAGAACATGGCAGGCAGCCATTTTCATCTTGTTGAAGTTGTCATGTGTTTCTGGTCTAGACTGATCTTTCATTTCAGAAATATGATTAATGTACATAAGTTTGAGAATTACTCATTTGTAGTACAAATTTTTCTTCTGAGATTAGTGTCTTGGTTTACTTCCAGGGATATCTCATTGTTGGGACCTTCTACAGAACTTGTAGACTTTGGTGGGTACTTAATACAAGATTTTCCCATATTGATTTTTTGTTCCATTGTGTCGTTGGCATGTGGATTTTTTCTTTTGTTGTTGTTGTTGTTGTTGTTTGTTAGTTAGTTAGTTAGTTAGTTAGTTAGTTAGTTAGTTAGTTAGTTTGGATTCTGGTGCTAATCTCAAATGTCAATATGGAGGACTGGTTGGTCACTCTCTTTGCTTCCTGACAGTTTTGTCCTCAGCATTGGCTGTGCAGCCTAGAATCACTGACCCTGCACCTGCTGGATTTTCTCAATCCCAGAAAACCATAGCAACAGCAGTTTATCTTCTCCACCACAGTTACCAGTAGCTTAAATGCAGGGGTGGAGCATTGTTTACTCCTTTTCCCACACAACTGGATGTAACCTGCCTGCTGAATCTGCATGCTGCCTGTCTGTCCATCGACCTTTGCATACAGCTCTTCTTTCTGGTCTCAGAGTTGGGAGGTTGAGCACCTGGCCAGGAAGCAAGGCTGCACGGTGGATCCCACCTAGCCACAGAGTTTGCATGCTGCCTATCTTTCCCTCTATCCGTACACACAGCTCTTATTTTTGGACTCCCTTAGGTACAGGTTCAGACCTGTCCCACCTGGGTTAATTCTAAATTGATAAAATCTGCTTCCAGCCACAATGATCAAGCTAGATCTCCTCATGCATATCACAGCCTCGCCCAAGTTCTTCCATCTGCAGCTTTGGCATAATCTCTTTCTTCTCTTTTTGCTTTTCTTGACCATCTCTCTGGCCCTTTGCAATCACACTGGCTATGAGAGTCCCAGTTGTTGGTCTGTGACTGGTTACATTCTCTGTGGTTAGCTGTAGGGCTTTTTAATATTAAACTTTCTCTCAAGATGGCATCTGTCTGCTGCTCTCTTAGTCACATAGGATAAGAAAATGGGGTTTCTCTTCATTGATATTTTGTGTTAGAGTTTTCTCATTCTTACTAAAATGCAAAGTTGGACTTGTGGATAATAACAACATGGGCCATTCCTGGGGACTGAATTCCCAAACTTCTGTCTCATCTATGCAATTAATGTTCATTCTCTATGCCAGGGAGCTGCTATGTGAGAACAGGGTTCTCTCTGCTTTCATGAATTCTTCCTTGCTGCCTTATTTCCACTTTTATTCAATT
The DNA here is from genome assembly GCA_009823505.1 of Rhizomys pruinosus. Lineage (NCBI taxonomy): Eukaryota > Metazoa > Chordata > Mammalia > Rodentia > Spalacidae > Rhizomys > Rhizomys pruinosus. The sequence goes on along the minus strand of VZQC01006177.1, from coordinate 474,542 downwards.
TCCTTTGTGCACTTTCATTCCACGTAATTCTACCCTGGGGTAAAGTCAAGCTTTTCTCATTGTGACTATTTCATGTATGAGTATTTATATTTTCAGTATGTGGTATTGTAGATTTATTGAGCCTCTATGACTAGCAGGAGAGTGTTATAGACACAGCTGCATTCCTATAAATTAGGTGAATTCTCCAACGGAATTGGATTGCTTTATTATTAATTTTTTGGTGAGATTTGACCTCAAACCAATGAAAAGGAAATTATATAGATCAAAACATACATTAAATTTAAAACCTGAGGATTGGGGCTTTAAATGAATACACAATTTACTGGAATATATTATTGTCGAGCATGGATGTGAAATCATAACTCATTTGCAAATTATGTTTATCCCCAGCTTCATGCATTTCTTAGGAAACGCCCATTTCTGTCCATCACTAGAGACCACATGGCTTTTGATGAGAAAATACATTTTACAGAAAAATATTCTATAGACAACTTTGTGGTAGATCTGGTAAATAATGATGGTCACTGGCAGCTGGTGAATATAGGAGAGTTTGTCTATAGTAATTCACATCATCAAGAATTGGTCATGACCACAGAGGACATAGAATGGCCATGGCTATTCAATCAGGTATAATATCATTTCATATTTTAATAAATAGAAAATGTGAATAATGGCATACAATGTTTGTATGATTTGCTTGATTCAGTACTATATTCAATGTTTTAATCTGAAGTTAGTGATGGCTCTTAGCTGCTATGTGAGTGATGGGAGTCAAGCAGGTCCTTGGCAAGAGCAGCCAATTCATTTAATTGCTGAGCCATCTATCTATCCCTGCGAGTATATACTTCATGAAGGTACTTTTTATCTCTTTTATTTTTATCTTAAATGTAAAATTTCAAACTATTTAAAGACCAATTGTTTAAACATTGGCCATAATATATTGTCTACATTAAATATTTAAATAACCATAGTGAATATTGGGAAATTTATATCAATTCATTCTTTTCATGTTAATGGTATTAACTTTAGATATAATTTTACATATTTAATCCTTACAATATTCTCTATATTCAAATCATAAAAAATAGGAATGAGGTTTTCATCCTCTCATAAATATTGCTGCAGAGAAGTTCCAGTGATCAGATTTTGTATGGTGAAATTAATTTAAATAAAGAACTTAGAAACATATGTGGCAATGTCAATTGTATATAAAGACAACCAGCAAATAACCATAGTATTGGAAACTATGTAAAAACAAAGATAAAGTTAATAATCATCAGCCACGAGTAAATGTCTAAGTAATCAACATGTGAGAATAAGGAATGAAATACTGATGAACTATTGATGATCATTTTCCTGAGAAAGGAATGGCAGTTACCACTGAGAAATATGAGTGTAACAGGGACTGCCTTAAGGTTGATCACATATCCGTGCATAGATATTTTCTTGTCAGAGGTAAACATCTGGTCTGCTCTGGCATAGAAAAGTTACTAATGTTCTAATTCCATACATATTACATCAAAGCTAGTAATATATACTCAGTTAGTTTTGACCATAAAGTATGTTTGAGAAAAATACTCATGCTAAAATATATAGAAAATGCCCCTGAATTCAGACACTTCACAGTACATCCAAAATATCTACTACTTAACCAATTTAGGCAAACTAAAAAAATATAAATTCAATACAAATTTTAAAATTGTTAAGAAATTTACAAAAATATATTTTCTCTTTTCATTTTAGACTCCACAATCTGTGTGCAGTAAGAGCTGTGTTCCAGGGTTCAGAATGATTCCCCAGGAAGGCAGACCTACCTGCTGCTTTTCTTGTGCATTTTGCCCAGAGAGACACGTCTCCAATGAGACAGGTAGAAAATACTGAACTTTCCCACATAATAACTTCCCTTGAAGGTATTATTGACACTTCCAAATTCAAAGACAGAAGCCTGGGGCAGAAGAGATTGACTCATATTGCAGCAATGCTCACAATGTCCACATTCACTCAGCTTTCTTATCACTATGATCATTATTCAACATCATAGTAAGTAAATCTTGGTTTACAATGTGCATCCTGAAAAAGTCAATTGGGACCCTAATTCCTTTGTCTTTGTTTACCATCTTATATTAAGTGACACAGCATCAACAGATTTTTACTACAATCTAGGCTCAAAGATCCCTATGAAATATGAGTTGCACAGTGCCCAAAATAACTTGTGGCTTCATTGCTCTTGGATCCATTATTCATATTTGTGAATAGATAATCAAAGGGAAAGAGAATATAAAAAAAATACAATTATTTTGTAGTTTTCAATACCTGATGCAATAATTTTATCTTATAAGCACTATCAAGGATATAATATGCATATTTTCAATAAGAACTCTTTCAAATAGCACAAGAAATTATGGAAATATTTTAATATACTTTTATTGAAATTTTGTGCATTTTATACTTCCTAGTCATATTTATACAATCTCCCCATTTGTACAATCTCTTAACCCCCACTGGATTCCATGTAATCTGTCAAATATATTAAGTCCAATAGAGGCAAATTTGTGTCCTCATATGTTCTTTATTGTGAGTTCGTCCAGTGGAGCTCATGCTTGCTGTCACCATTGCTCTAAGTACATATAAACAACTTTACAGACACCTTGAAAAAACTTTCTTTTTGGTCCTCCACCTCCTGTAGCTCTTACAATCTTGCTACCCGTTTTCCACAATAGTTGCTGAGAAATGTCTAGGTGAGGATGAGGGTAGGGGAACTGGCCAAGGCCATGCAATCTGTAGACTCTTATTCTCAGCCTTTTAGACATTTGTGACCATTGGCGTTAATCACCTTCTGTTGCATGAGAAAGTTTCTCAGTGTGAGTTGACGGAAGACAATTGTATTAGTTTTCCACCTACTTCCTGATGCACTATGTTCCATGAGACTTAGGTGTAAACATACCACTGTAGATGTGCCACATTTCACAGACAATAATTCTCTGTGTTTGACCAATTGTGAAACTCTGTAGTAGCCTCTACCATTTGAAAAATGACACTTATTTCATGAGTGATGAGCGACCTATTTGTCTGTAAATGTTAAGACTCATAAAACTGTTTTCTTAGGGATATGACCGATGTAAGGTTACCTCTAATATCTATGAAATTACCAGCCATTTATATTTAGCGAGGTTTACAGTACCAAACATGTGCTACTTCACACTGAGAAGCATTTGTACATTTAAATAGCTATTTATTACCCCAAGAATTAAAAGTGGCACTATTGGATCAATATAGCTTGCTGTGGTGTTCATTGTGGTTTTTATGTCTTCATGCTACTTTTGAAATATTGAGAAGGAAATTAAAAGGTACTAATTGAAAAAAGAAGTCAAATTAAAACTTGACACTTGCTCCTAAATATTGAATTTCTGAAGGAGACCTGCAGCATCTAAACAGTGCACAGTCTTCCCAAATAGCACCCATATGTGGGGAAAAAATATAAATGAGACTGTGTGATGTAATATTAAAACTTAAACAAGCAGTTAAGAGGAATGTGTTCCTGAGTGTAGGAAGATCCAGTTTGAATTGTGGGCTAATTCTCAGCTAGCATGCCTCAGGGCACTGCTTGACAGAGGGTCTGACCTGCCCCACAGAAGAACAAGCAGGAGACCTACCTGAGTAATGCTGGGTGGGGCAGTGGTGTGTAGTGGCCCAGAGTTGGGGGGACTATGATTAGCTCTGTGAACAGATGTCATTTGGCTTATAAAAACAGGCTGGAGCAAGGAATAAATTTGAATTTCCAAGTAACATCATTGTGGAATTCCTGACCATCATTTTTTTTTTATTAATTATTGCATGCATAGAGGCCAAAGTACACCTGCACTTCATTCACATGGCCAGTTGGTTGGAAAGAGGTCACTGTGCAGACAACCAGTGTGGGTAACTGGTGTTGTTAGTGGACATAGGCTGAAGATAAGCCAACAGCCATCAGACTGGAAATTCCTCTTCAGGGTTCAGCAGACTCTGGGCAAATTGGAAGTCACTGCCAAGAGTGGAAAACGTGTCTCATTGTCCCAGGCTAAAGACCTCAGTTGGAAGTACCACTCAGGTTGGGTTACAGAAGTAACTGACTGACCTCTGCACCAAGGCGTCATTTCCCCACAGTGTGCACAAAGTGGCCACTGTGTTCCACTTCCCCATAACAGGACTGCTTAGTTCCTGTTTGGCACAAAAAGAAAGCTTCATACACCTGAATTTAAATTTTATTAAGAAATATTTAACAGGGATGAAATTAAGCAAACATTTTGTACCTTATCAGTCCAAAACTTATCTTGCATATGCCATTGGTGAACATGGACAAGCATGGAAAAAAGCAAATTCATACAAAGAAAAATTCAAGAGCTATTTTCTTGGGCTTACACTATATTTGCATTGAAAGTGTTTTCTTTGATTCAAAAATGAAGAGTGATACTAACCTACAGTTTGTACTTAAAACAGCAACCAATATCACACACTCTTATGAATGATAGAAAGTATTAGTATTTGAAACTAAATGCTGTTTTTCTCTTCTGCAGATGCACAGCAGTGTAGCCAGTGCCCAATCTTAGAGTTCCCAAATAATGCAAGAATCCACTGCCTGCCCAAGTCACTGACCTTCCTGGCGTTTGAAGATTCTCTGGGTATGGCTCTAGCTTTCACAGCTCTGTTCTTCTCTGTCATCACAGCTATGATTTTAGGGCTCTTTGTGAAGCACCATAATACAGCCATTGTGAAGGCCAATAACCGCACCCTCAGCTACATCTTGCTTATATCTCTCCTCTTCTGTTTCCTTTGCTCTTTGCTCTTCATTGGACATCCCAGCAGAGTTACCTGCATCCTCCAGCAAATCATATTTGCCCTTGTGTTCACTGTGGCTCTTTCCAGTGTTTTGGCTAAAACTATTACTGTAATATTGGCCTTCAAATTTATTAAACCAGGAAGAGCAATAAGGTGGTTGTTGCAATCAGGAGCCACTAACACTATTGTTCCCTTCTGTTTCTTGGTCCAAATTATCATTTGTTTAGTCTGGCTGGGGAATTCTCCTCCTTTCCTTGACACAGATGCAGTCACAGAACCTAGGCATGTCATCATTATATGTAACAAAGGCTCAGTCACTGCCTTCTACTGTGTCCTGGGATACCTGGGGGCTCTGGCTATGGGGAGCTTTTCTGTGGCTTTCATGGCCAGAAATTTGCCTGACACATTCAATGAAGCAAAGTTCCTGACATTCAGTATGCTGGTGTTCTGTAGTGTCTGGATCACCTTCCTTCCTGTCTACCATACCACAAAGGGCAAGTTCATGGTGGCTGTGGAAGTCTTCTCCATCTTGGCTTCCAGTGGAGGGCTCTTAAGCTGCATCTTTGCACCAAAGTGCTACATTATTCTAATTAAACCACAGAAGAACTCTTTCAGCATCTTAAAGAACAAAGGGCATTATAGAAAAAGCTGATGCACTGGCTTATTGCAAAAAAACCTGTCATGCTTTTTTGAAAAAAAATACATATGTATCTTGTACATATGTATCTTGTACTTTTATACTATGCTACTATGTAGCATAGTATAAAAACAGTCTTATTTGTAATTATGTTCCACCTATTTTGTCTGTGGATTCACACAAAACTAACATAGTCAGCCATTAAGGTTTAGAAACAAAAATCATTTTTCAAAATACTTTAAATCCTTAAAAAGTTTTGAATTATTAACATGAAGACACCAGAATTTTTTAAATTACATCACTCAATTAAATTTTGCTTCATATTCTCCATGTAATCCTGCAATGTCTTTAGCTTTATATATATAGCCTTTACGTTTATTATATTTTTACATAAGAGATGTTTTAATGTAGAGTGTAGGAGAAAGACATGTTTTGAGACAAAGTAACACATGTTCATGTGGAGTAGTCCTGGCCTCCTCCAGGCAGAGCTGGGATAATTTGTCATAATGTTTATCACAGTTTGGTGGCTATAAATTTATATCTGGGGGGCTGGAGAGATAGCCTAGCGGTTAAGAGCACCGACTGCTCTTGCAGAGGACCCGGGTTTGATCCCCAGCACCCACATGGCGGCTAAGAACCGTCTGTAACTCCAATTCTAGGAGAACTCCAGTTCCAGGGGAATCCAAGACCCTCTTCTGACCTCCGCGGCATTGCACGACATGGGTGCACAGACCTACATGCATACAGTACATTCATACACATTCAAAAATAAATAAAATTAAAAAAAATAAAAAAAAATTATATCTGGAAAAGTTAAGAAACACTTTTTTTTCTTAGTTTTCCCCCTCTCTTCAGATAAGAGATATAATGGGCTGTCTCTGGCAGTGCCTGGGGTGAAATTGTAATCTGATATGTTGAAATCAAGAGCCGCTAACTTTTTTTTCATTTTTTTAATTGATGCTTTGTGTATTTCATACATCATTTTCCAATTCAGTTCAGGCACATTTCACTTTCCCTTCCCCCCCACCCCACCCCACCCCATCCCAGATCATGCATTCTGCCATAACTGTCCTGCATCTTTCTCTCAGTTATTTTTTCATTTTTTAACAAGTGATAATTTATGAGTACAAGCATCCTTCATGTAAAAACAATTTGCAAGCAGTTGTGCCCAAACCCACACAGCCCATGGGTCCGACTGTCCAGCATGGGGGGCTTGTATGTTTAATCAAGTTGATCAAATGAGTATCCAGACTACATTGCTGTAGTTTCGCCATTCACCGCAATCACACCCCTTACATTCTACCACCACCCCTCTTCTGAAGATTGATCCCTAGGATTAGAAAAAGGGCAAAGGTGGATGAGAAGTAAAACAGTCTACTTTCTCTGGAGCTGTTGTATTGGACTCTGTTCAATTCTGGATGTTTCCTTTCATGGGCTGACTGTCCAGGAATAACCTTTCAATCCTACTAATGAAGCACAAGCAATTAGATATATAGGTATTTAAACAGTACTAATTGTTATGGTAGGTTACTTTGGTATAAACACAGATGTTTGGATGGTATGTTAATCCATGTATTACATTTTTTTCTGTTAAATATGACAGGGTCTTACTATGGCTTATAACATCTCCTAACCATTAGAGGTTGTAAGCTTGTGGCATCAGCCGTGGGTTATTCCTCCAAGAAGAGAGCTAATAGCCAATTAGATTTGGGCTATACAGCCATACGGCTGCTTCTGCTGACAGTATTTCCAGGCAGGTGAGGTGTAGCTGGTGATGACCGAGGAGTCTTGCTTGACTCAAGGAGACCCATATTTGCTTTATTGGTTTAGTGGCCTTTGATAACACTCTCTGGTATTTCAGAGACCATCTGTACACTTGCATGTGTGGTCTCAATACATATTTCCCATGTTTACATCAGGTCTTTGACAGCAAGGCCTTATTGCCTCTCTTCTTGCAGGTATCCCAGTTTAGAGGCAAGGAACCTTTATATTTTGTGGGGGCTTGGATAACTTGGCCAACATCTCCTTTCTTTTAATTTCTGTATGTGTATGAATATACTGAGTGCATGCAAGTTTGTGCACCTGTGTCATGCAATGCCGCGGAGGTCAGAAAAGGGTGTTGGATTCCCCTGGAACTGGAGTTCTCCTGGAATTGGAGTTTCAGATGCTTCTCGGCCGCCATTTGGGTGCTGGGAATCGAACCCGGGTCCTCTGTAAGTCCAGTTGGCGTTCTTAACCGCTAGGCCATCTCTCCAGCCCCAAGAGTCACTAACGTTTAATAAGACACATAGTGCATGTCCTTTCCCTGTCAATAGAGCTTCTAGAGAGCTTCCTAGAAAATTGCAAGTTTTCAACTAGGAATGGAGAGAGGATTCTAGCAGTTGTTAACTATGTAGGAATTCCCCAGTCTGCTCGAGGGAAGCTCCCAGGGAGATGGAGTCCCTTTCTCATGGCTTCATCATTTTCCATCTTTCTATTCTGTCCTGTCTCCCTGATAACAAAAGTTGGCAGAGTTGCCCCATAGCAGTCTGTGAAGGTAAATTTTGCAGAGCTCTATTAATGAAGTACAGTCCCAGGTCTGCAGGAGGTGAGTGGGAATGCTGTTTTCTCTCTCATTTTCCATGCAAATTGTCAGTAATATCAGCTGCTCTTTCTCCTTTTTTTGTCATCTGACGAATGGGTTCCACTGTGAAGCTATCCCTGGCCTCCCATTGAAGCAGCTCCCATTTTTTTTACCATATGGTTCTGTTTTATCTTACCTAAAACATACTTAATTTTCTCAAATTTTCATTAAATATTTTGCCTTTTATGGTCTTTGCCTTTTTATGAAAACGTAAATTTCCTGAGAGGAGTCCATTTTTCATTTTTGTTTTGCCATATTCCTATTATCTGGATAGAAACATGCAATTCATAACATAACCCATAAGCAGGTAGGGCATGAAAATGTAAAGGACAAAAACTTTTCCTTTCTTGACTACTGTGGCAGACATATGGCTTGGTCTGCAGCAGGAGTTCAAATCAGTTGTGGAATGAAATGCACTTGCTGTGCAGCAGGTGCAAGCTTTCCTTCCTGAATGGGTAAAGTTTAAACTTTCCCCACAAAGTCTGTGCTGCTTGAAACCTTCTGAGCTGCATGTCAACATCTTCAGTTTTAGCCATATTGTTACCGATGGCTGGATTCTAAGTGGCTAAATAAGTTAATATGATAATCCAACATATAAATGTAGCATGTTTTCCTTTCATCTATTAATGGACATATAAATCGACACCATATTCTGAGCACTGTGTGTATTTGCTTGTAGGTCCAATCTGAGATTGGAAACTGTCTGTGCTGCAGCACACTGTATTTTCTGTTAAATTTTTATGATATGCTATAGTTATATAAGTTTTGAAAAATTATGGAGTTTATAAAGTTACATGTTCCATATGTAAGATATAACTCCAAGAATATGTACTTCCTTAAAATTTAATAGTAGAGCTTATAATTGTTATTATATTATATTTTACATTTCAAAACCTTGAACATAAATAGTGTGTTCTGAAAATATGCTATTACTTTAATGAACTTCATACAGCGATGTGCAAATTTCTTGGTGAAATTCTCCTTCAACTTCTCCAACTACCCCCATCCAGTTCCACCCTCCACTCCCATAGCCTCCCAAGTTTGTGTCTGTTGTGGAGCTGCAAATGTGGTTTATCTACACAATGGAGTTCTATGCAGAGACAAAGAAAAATGATATCATTAACTTTGCATGTAATGAATGGAACTCAAAGCTAAGTGAAGTAACACAGTACCAGAAAATAAAATGATGAATGTTATCCACTCATTTGTGGATGTTCGCATCAATGCCCTAGTTGAAAGGGAAACTGAAAAAAGGAGGTCTGGAGAGATGGCCCAGAGGTTAAGAGCACCGACTGCTCTAGCAAAGGACCCATGTTCGATTCCCAGCACCCACATGGCAGCCAAGAGCCGTCTTTAAGCCAGGCTTAGTAGCACACGCCTTTAATCCCAGCACTCAGAAGGCAGAGGCAGGTGTATCTCAGTGAGTTCAAGGCAAGCCTGGTCCCTATAGTGAGATCAAGTCCAGCTGGGACTAAAGGGAGACCCTGTCTCAATAAATAAATAAATAAATAAATAAATAAATAAACGCAAACTGAGCAACAATAGTGTTACTTTTTTATCTGAAAGCAACTGTGATCTTATAATGGGAATCCTTTAAGGGGCTTTAGAATTAACTTACCACTTATTTCCAGACTTTGTAATTGCAGTATATGGGTGGAGAGTATGTATTCATATTTTAGAGTAATATAAAATTAAAAGGAAAATGTGAATTTAAAAAAATATTGTTCAATTAACATACAATTTACTTTCAGAAGTCATAATCGTGGTATATATGTGATGCATATATAGGCATATTTTGGATCAATACAAATGGGAGGGAAGAACAACAACAAAGGACTAGGTTAAAGAACTAACTGTAACAGGTAACTTTTGTCCAAAAGAATAAACGTCTGGGCTGGAGAGATGGCCAAGTGATTAAGAGCACAGATTGCTCTTGCAGAGGACCTGGATTCGATCCCCAGCAACCACAAGGTGGCTATGAACCATTTTTAACTACCGATCCAGGAGAATCCAACCCCCTCTTCTGACCACCTCAGCATTACACGATGCAGATGTACCAACCTACGTGCAGACAGTACACTCTTACACTTAAGAAAAAAGTAATAATAAAAAAAGAATATAGGGCTGGAGAGATGGCCTAGCGGTTAAGAGCGCCGACCACTCTTGCAGAAGACCCGGGTTCGATTCCCAGCACCCACATGGCGGCTGAGAACCGTCTGAAACTCCAATTCCAGGAGAACTCCAGCTCCAGGGGAGTCCGACACCCTCTTCTGACCTCCGCGGCATTGCACGACACGGGTGCACAGACTTGCATGCAGACAGTACATTCATACACATACGGAAATAAATAAAATTAATAAAAAAATTTAAAAAAAAAGAATAAACATCTGCAGAGAAAATTTTTAAAAAGACAGAAAAATATGCAAGACATGTATGGCAGAATGCATAAACTGGGGTCAAGTGGGGGCATGGAAAGGGGAATGTGTTTAATGAGGATGAAGAAATGATGTATGAAATACCCAAAACATCAATAACATACTGTATATTCAAACTAATTTTAAAATTCTGTATTTTTTACCCAAGAGTGGGTACAACTTGTTCTACAATATTCTGAATTCTCTACCCAGAGGGTGATCTTTATATGCATTGAAGATGTAATAAAGTCTGTCTTGAAAAAACAATGAGGAAATAAATGTGGAACTTTGTCATAATGCATCTTTTATGGAGGATTTATCGAATACTCTCAATGGTAATGAAACCATAAGACCACTGTAAACACAAACAAATGGTCAGAACTGGAGATGGTATAGAGACTACACAAAATCTATCAGGGTCATTTCTCTAGACAAACTAAATTTCTTTTTACTCCACACTACCTATGGATTCTTATATTCACAGACAAGCACATTGTATATCACTCATCAGAAAGCTTCTCTTTGCAACAGATGAAGGACACTTCACAATCCTACAACTGGTCGAACACAGAACAGATACATCTGAAAAATCCCCATTCCTAGGAGACACATTTATAGTTGAAACTCTACCTGCAAAATGAGGGGCAGGGAGTAAATGAGTGCATCCTTCAATTCTCATCAGTACAGCTTCTTACACAGTAGGTTCTGATGTAAATAGAAGGCCACACCTAGTCAAGCTTCAAAGATAGGATCCTCCAGACGGTGTATCCCTGGATGAGGCCCCTATATTAAACCTCAGCTACTCATGACTCAGGGACCATTGGTAAAGAGGGGTAGAAAGTTTGAAACAGACAAGGCTGCTGCATGAACGTATAGAAACAGTGATGTACAGTCAACACTAAGCTTGCACAAATCTATTTGTGGCAACATGGGTTCAGTCAGAGAATTATGCCAAATGGGACAAGGTCACAAAAGGGTACAAGAGAAATGGATGGGGACTGAGAACTACAAGATACTGAGTACTGTTGGGTAAGTAAGAATATGACTTACCTAAGATTCTTAGATATACTGACTAGACTATAGCAGATCTATTTCAACAGAACTACATCTGGGTTTGGGAGCTTGACTGGCAGGAAGGTATTGGGTATGATTGGGAGCCATTGTATGAGTTGTACAAATGCTCAATAAAAACATTAAAACATTTTACTTAATATTTTAAAAGTTTTTGAGATATTGTTTGGGAGCTTGACTGGCAGGGAGGGATTGGTTATTATTTGGAACCATTGTATGAGTTGTACAAATGCTAAATAAAATATTACAATATTTACTTGATATTTTTAAGAGTTTTGAGATATGGTCTCCTGGAAACTTCTGCTGGCCTGTGGCTCACTCTGAAGACCTGAGATCTGCCTGTATTTTTCTCCTGAGTTTCAGGATTAAGCCATGTACCACTATTATGGACCTAGTATTTTGTATTACTATTTATTTATTTATTTATTTATTTATTTATTTATTTATTTCATCTATAGATTTTTTCAAAGAAAATAAAAATTTATTCTGAGATCCATATATGAGTGACTACATTAATAACACAGTTTCACTAACCCAAATTCCATGTTCCAATGCCATAATTATTTCATTAAATTTCATAGTATAAGAATAAATAAAACTCATATATCAAGACACTTTTCAAATGTATTGGTGGAAATTTTTAGTAGGCATATATAATAAATAGAAATCTCATTTATAGACTGAAGATGCTCTCCAACAGCATTCTAGTGCTTTGATTAGTGGGAATTGCTTCTTCTTTTTAAGACTATATAATTTATTAAACACAAGAAGTTAATTCAGAAACAGTTGGGGAAAGAGTGACTATCATGCTTAAACTTCAAATTTATGGTCTTATATCTTAGTTATTCTGCATAATAACAACCAATGTCAATAAAAAGTAAATGTCCATGGATGCCATATGTTATCATTCTTGATCAACAGATCCTAAGATGGATGCCATTCCTGCCATTGATATTTTCGTTTCCTACACTGTTCTTTTTGGTACAGGTATAGATTCCTATTATAAGTTACCTTGATTAGACTCTTTTTAATAGTGTTTATGATTATGTTTTCAAAGGCTTATGCACTGAGAGGGCTCCATATGACTTAGAATAGATTTTACTGACTCTACTAACAATGTATTTGTATATATGTTTAACATTTTCAATGAGTTCTTTTTTATATTTCATACAACAGCTCTTAACAAAATTTAGACTACTTCCCCACCCATATCCTACACTGACGGGGCCATTCCTGAAAGGTTTACTGATTGACAAAGTTCCAGTGACCTGATTCGTCTGATTGAAGTCTGCTCTCCATCTGACCTTGGTTTTTAGTAATTCTTTTTATCATACTAATTATTATTTTTCTGACCTGCTTGATGTTTGTCTTTTTATCAATTAGTGTACCTGCTCTGCCTCAAGGAGTGGAAATGACACTTTTGCCTTTTCTAGAAATGAGTACTTTGTGAGAAATAATGGCACTGTGTACACAACTTTAAAGTATGATAAAATAGTAATTAACAATTCTACAGAAATTGTGTCATGCATAGATTGGCCAAGTAAACAAAGGAATTTTGATTTCATGGTCAAGTTTAAACTAAAAAGAGGTTCACTGAGGCCATGGATTCTAGTGATCTAATTTGAAGATTAATAGCCCTTAGAAAATCAAGTTAGGAGGAGATCAGGGATTTCCCAAGAAAACCTGAAGCACAGGAAGGAGCTGGGTGTTTAAGCCAGGCAGATCATTTGATTTCATTTAATTATCTTTGGCCTGATTGGCTTTTGTGGCTGTGGGGGTAGAGTTGTCGTCCCATCTGGTATAAAAGGTGGGTATACCAGCTGGGTATAAAAGGCACAGGTACCGAGGCACAGGCTAAACAGCAACACCCCCCCCCACCAACTGGCCAACTGGGATTGCTGAAGGAGTGTCCAAGTGGATTCTTTGGGGAACCTTCAGAACAGAAAGGGAAAAGTGAGTTAGACTTCTAATAGAAAGCCTAAAGCTTAGATAAGGCAACACTCCATAAGCAAAGAGAAAATGAGAAAAAAAAATCAACCAAACAAACAATGAAGGCATCTGAAGGATCCAAGCAAAGCAAGCCTCAACAAAGTGAAGAGGCATTTGGGATTCACATTGGAATATAGGCAAATATATGGCAGGGACATGAAGAAGAGACAACATGGGAAAGGTGCAGGATAATTCCATACCAAGCTCTACCAACGCTATGGATGATTCCTACAGTGGGATCCCCCTGGACAAAGATATTAGAAGTACAATTGTGAACATACTTAAATAATTACAAGATTATAAAGAGCAAAATGAAGAATTAAGGAAAGAGAATGAAAAACTCAAGAAGTATGTAGAGAGAATGACAAATTCCAGAAAGAAGTGGAAACACTGAAAAGATCCCATGTTGAAAAAGATAAAGAAACAAACCAGCAAAGCAAAGAGCTACATGAAAAGATTGAGAAGCTCCAAAAAGTAGTGGAAATACTAAAGAAATCAGAAGGCAAAATGTAAAAGGAAATCAAACAGTCATCCAATCAAGAGGAAAGGAATGGAAAAAGCCTCAGAAGTAGGAAGGAGGAAGCAGAACAAAAAATATCAGACCTGGAAGATAACATGGAACAACTAAAATCCTCAAGTAAAGATTATGAAAAATTTAAAAATACACAAAAGTGGAACAATCAGGAAATGTAGGACACTATGAAAAAATCAAACCTATGCATCATAGGATTATAGAAAGGAGAAGAATCCCAAGAGAATGGTGTTTATCAAATCTTCAACAGAATAATAAATGAAAAATTCCCCAAACTAAAACAGCCAAACCAATACAAATACAAGAAGCACATAGAACTGCAGACAAGATCAGAAAAGAAACTCTCCATGTCATATCATAGTTAAAATGCTAGATGCCCCAAAAAAGACAAAATTCTAAAACCCTCAAGAGAAAAATAAGTTACATATAAGGGGAAATCCATCAGAATTACAACTGAGTACTCAGTACAAACTATGAAAGAAGGAAGAAACTGGAACCAAACATTCCCAAGGTTAAAGGACAATAGATGCCAACCCGGGATACTATACCAAGCAAAAATGTTGATTATAGTTGAAGGAAAGAGAAAAATCTTCCATGACATAAACAAGATGATAGAATACGTGTCCAGAAATCCAAACCTTCAGAAATCACTTGAAGAAATTCAAAGGACAGAAGAAACGAGCAACCATCTACAGGCACCTGGAAAGAGAAATTATTAAAAGCATAACTACAGAAGTAGAAACCTGGACCAAAAATGCAAATGGATAAGAAGGTGAAAAGAAGCAACACACATCTTTCAGTTAGAACCTTAAATATTAATGGACTAAACTCCCCAATCAAAAGACATAGAATGGGAGTTTGGATTAGGAAGCAGTACCCATCTATATGCTGTTTACTAGAAACACATCTCTCCCTCAAGTATAGGCACCACCTTAAAGTGAAAAGATAGAAAAACTATTCCAAGCAAATGGTACCAGAAAGAAAGCAGGAGTAGTTACTTGAATATCATACAAAATTGACTTCAAAGTAAAAGAAATCAGAGGAAACAAAGAAGGACATTACAATTTTATCAAAGGGAAAATTGACCATGAAAATTTCACAATCATGAATATATATGCATTAAACTCATGTGCAACAAACTTTATAAAGACAGTTCTCCAGGACCTCAATGCACAGATTATCCTCAATACACTCATACTAGGGGATTTCAATACCCCACTGAACATTTTAGACTGGTCAACTGGAGACATAGGAACTGAATAATATGATTCACCAAAAAGACCTCACAGACATCTACCAAATATCCCACCCAAATAACAGAGAATACCCTTTCTAATCAGCACCACATGGAACATTCTCCAAAATAGACCACATACTGGGACAAAGAAAAAGCCTCCATAAATACAAAACGATTGAAATAATTTCATGCATTGTACCAGACCACAGTACAACCAAGCTCAATATCAACACCAGGATATGCACTACTTGTGGCTCATTTCTATGGTCTGATGTCCTTTTAATCATATGTGGCTGCAATCCACATGATATTCTTCCCTTCTAGAACCAGGTTGGCAGTCCCACAGGACTGTGAGCTTCAAAGCCTTCTCCTGCCTGCATGCTGACAGTCTCTAAGCTTAACTCTGCCAAGGAGGGGGGAAGGGATCACAAGAAGGTTACCAATGGGAAAAGAAGACAGGGACTTGGAGAAAATCTGGAGAGATAAAACTCTCTCTCCTTTATTCATGCCAGCAGTGTGTTTATATACCAAAAGTTACTGTACTCTGGCCAAGGAGGTGGGGGGGAGATAGAAGGTAGGGGCGAGCAACCTTGACACATACCTGGGGGCTGCAGAGCTCCTGTGTGTGCAACTGGTAAATTAGAGGTGCAACATTCTCCTCCATACCTCAAGGAAAGGGGCCATCTGGATCTGGAAATTGCAGAGATAGGCCAGGCAAGAAAACACTGCAATATCCCCAACATTCCAGAGCTATATATAACTCATAAAGACAACTGAATCCAGACAGAGATTTCAGATATTTTTTGGAGTTTATTTTTGGGACAGGTCTTATAGGTCCTTGCCTCAAGCCAGGCAAAGTTTCATTCCTACAGGCACTCCTTTGTGTTTTAATTAAAATGGAGTAGTAATATCATAGTTCTCTAGGAGATATTTTGGGATGATCTGATACTGCGCTAAAGACATTTGAGCTGTCTCCCCAAACTGGCTTTTGACAAACAAGAAAGTCAAATTTCTGAGGTGAGAATTAATCTTAACAAAAAGGAATATCATGGTGGCCTAGGGGAACTTATGTTGCAGGTAACAGAGCTTTTATTAAAATGATTTTTCTCTGAGGACACAGGCAGCAAAATGGCTACAGGCCAGTTTCTCTGACTCTCGAGTGCATTTACACTTATTGATTAAACATAGAACATGCACTGACCATAAGAGATGCAAAGAAACCCACTGATTATGTAACTTTGCCCTTGAGTGGTGGAACTCTAAAAATAACAAAGTAAAAGTAATACATTTTCTCCCATTAAAACATACAGGTATGTGAGTGATATATTCTCTAAAATAACATTGCTTGTCTTACACATAATGACATACAAAGACATACAGGTAAGTGATTAACATTGTTTCTAAAAATAGCATCATTTGCCCTACACATAAAGACAAACAAAGTTATACAGATATGTGAATGACATTGTTTCTAAAAATAGCATTGCTTGTCCTACACAGAAATACATACAAGGCCATACAGATAGGAGAATGACAGCTCTTCTAAGAGTAACATTCCTTACGTTACACATGAAAACATATAGATATTACTTGATACTCCTTTAATATAGATGGTGTTTTTTACTTGTACCTCCAAAGTATCAAGCCTGGCTGGAGAGTCTGTATATGCAACTACATTGATGGAGTTGACTCACAATTGTCTCCTGTACTATGTTTTTTCTTTAGCCAGCAGTCTCCAGGCTTTCTTTTGGGTGGTGGCATTGAGAAAGAGCAGTAAGGTATTTTTTGTTGTTGATTATAGCACCCAGTTTGTCTCATTCTATTTTCCAGCAGGAGGTTGGCTACTCAGGTCTGGCTTTTAGTTTATCCAGAGCCATGGATTATGCCTGGAGGCTAAGTAAGAAGCAGCTGGAGATGGCTTATTACAGAGCTGGAATGTTGGCTTTCATGGGTGACTTTTGCAATTTTACTGATGGAATATGAATAGTAAGAGCATAGGCAGTTAAGTAAAAATTATTTATTACACACTAGGTTGTGCTGCTGGCCTAGTACAGGTGGTTAGAATTACCATTTTTATATTACTGTAGATAGGAAATACCCCGTCATTTAAGTACAGAAACAGATGATTATTACCGTTCTTTTTAAGAATAACATAGATTAGTCCTTTAATTTTAAGTTTGAAAATTAAAATGATATATTAGTTTAGTACTCGAAATTTTCCATGGCTCTTTTAGAGCTGGTAGATTTATGGTGCCTTATTTTTAGCTTAATAAATGACAACTGTAATACTTTTTACTGATGTAATTCACTGTTGGGAGAAATCCCAGCCAGTATATTACCTGGCCTTGATACATATTTATTAGATGTTTGTGAGCAATAGAATATCCTTTCAAGGGATTTTATGTCTTTTAAAGTAAGAAAGAATATCAGCCATCATTTGGAGGGCATTACATTAATTTTACCTTATTTTAGGAGAATATTTTTTTGAAAACCATAGAACCATATACATCCCCATATGGGAACCTAGGTCTGAGGTTCATTGTTGATAAAGAGATGAAATACTGTCTTTTTAAAGCTAAATTGTCTTGTAGAAAAAAGAGGATGTTACGGATAACATTATAGAAAGACATTGGATATATATTAATGTCAAGGTGATACATGGAAATTTAGTTTGGATTAGAAATAAAAGTAACGGTAATGCATCCGAGTTAAATGGAGATATAAATCACTGTTGTCCACATTTGTTTTACATAAAATTTGTAGAGCAATAACTCTGGGATTGGCACATACAAATGTTCTCTATAGTTTCTCTGTTGTACAGTATCACCTTGTAGCATTCTCTTTAAGATGATTTAACATGAAAATTAAGTTTGCTCCCCAAGTTAATCATATATAGTCACCCAAAACAACATGGGTAAATTTGATGAAATCTGAGCCTAGATTCCGCCCTATAGTTATGTATAATACAACTGTCTTCTGGAGACGACCTCATCATTGTTCATCTTTTCCTTGTTCTTATGGGTGGGCAGGGCAAGGAGTCTCCTGCAATAAACCCTTTGTGGCACCTAGAAGGTAAGGTTTCATTAGGACTCATTATAAACTAGTAGTTACATGTAGGATCCACAGTAGGGTTCGATGTTTATGGCAATCTGAGGCTTGATTTGCCTTTGAGTGTTCAGACGGGTCAGCCTTTACGTTGTCACTTTTTGGTACATCCGACTCAATGCAAACCTGTATCATTTCTTTGCAGCCCGTGAAGTTGGTGACCGTTGTGTTCTGTTGCGAACATAACCATATCTTTTTCCCTATAGTTTCGTTTGCAGATTTTGAATTGCAAGGGTTTGATGAAACGGTTTCATGTCGTTCTGTATCCCCCCCCTTTTTTAGCGTAGGAGTCTCATGTTAGAACGTTGTATTATACATGACTATAGGGTGGGAGCTTCAACGGCACAGATTCATCAAAGCACCCATGGTGTTTGTGGGTGGGACTAATATGATAACTTGGGATAGCAGAACTGATTTTAAGTTGAAAGCAGTCTTAAAGAGCATGCTACAGTGCTATGTACAACAGCGGAACTTATAGAGAGAGAACAGTTGTATTGTGTCAAGCCCCAAAGTCGGCTCTAACAGATTTGCATTGTAAAGCAAAATTTGGGCAACAGCGATTCTATTATCTCCATTTAACTCAGATCATTACCATTTTTATCAGATTATGTACGCAATGTTGTTAATATACAAATGTTTACTTTTACTTTTTTTTTATTTTTGTATGTGTATCATTGTACTGTCTTGCATGTAGGTTTGTGACCCCATGTCGTGCAATGCCGCGGAGGTAAGAAGAGGGTCTCAGATTCCCCTGGAACTTGGGTTCTCCTGGAATTGGAGTTTCCCACGGCTCTCGGCCGCCAATTATGTGATGGGGTGAGCGGAACGGCGGTATTCCTTATGAAGAGAGGCGGCGCTCTTACCCTTAACGCTACGGCCATCTCTCCAGCCTTACTTTTACTTTTACTAAGACAAAACCCCAGTGTCCTGTAGGACAGTCGTTTAGGCGAAAGGGTACCTTGCTGAGCTCTACATCAATTAATATGCCTTAATGACATACACACCGGCCCCTCCTCCCACCCATCCCCCCTTTTCAATTCACCATTTCAGTCCCATTTTCTGATGCAGTCTTACTGTTGTTCTTTTAATATGCCTTCCCTCTCATATGAGTAACATCTCTTTTTATATGGGGTTGTTGGTACTAGATCCATATTTTGGAGGGGACACCATTTGTCGTTTGTTTTCTCTGGGACTGTGTTACTTCACTTAACATAACTGTTCTTCCAGCTCCATCCATTTACCCTGGACAAATTTCATGATGTTGCCCTCTTTTTACAGCTGAATAGTTTTCTATTGTATACATGTAAAACAATTTTCTTTATCAACTCATCAGTTGTGGGGCAACTGGGCTGGTTCCAGATTTTGCTTATGTGAACAGACTGCACATAACATAGTGTGCAGTATCTTGCAGTAAGTGTGTCCTGTGGGTTATATACCCAGGATTGGTGTGACTGGGTCAAATGTCAGGCTAATTTTGAGTCTTCCTAAGGGTTCTCCACACTGATTTCCCCTAGTAGGGGCTGTACAAGTTTACCTTCCAACCAGCAGTGGATGAATATTCACCTTTCCCCACAACTCTCTCCAGCCATTGGTTATATCATGTTCCTTATCCTAGCCCGTTCTTATTGGAGTAAGGTGCATACTCTTAAGATGGTTTTTAATTTGCATTTCCTTAATTATCAAAGATTGAACACTTCTTAAGATCGTTCTCGGCCATCTCTCACTCCTCCTCTGTGAAGTCTTTGTTTAGATCTTTGCTCCATCTTTTAATGATTCATTTGTTTTCTTCTTCTTTGTTTCTGAAGTTAGCTTGCTATACTCTGTAAAGTAATGCTTTGTCAGATAGATCTGCCTTCCTTTGCTTTTTCGTGTGTCGCTTTTCTTATTGTGTGAAGGGTTTTCCTCCCACTCTGTGGGTCTTCTCTTCACTTCCCTTATTATTTGTCCCCTTTGATGTACAGAAGCTTTGTGAGTTTCATGATGTCCCATTGTTAATGTCTCGATCTTATTTTCTGTTGACGCTGCCGTCTGATTTAGGAAGTCTTTTTCATACACCTATGTCTTGTAGTTGCTGCAGTTCTATTCATACCTTCCAGGAGTTTGGGGTTTACTTTGGGTCTTTGTCCCTCTGGAGTTGACTTTGTACAAGGTGAGAGGTAGGGGTTTATTTCATTATCCACAGTGGTGAGCCCGTTTTGCCCGCACCACCTTGCTGAAGATGTTGTCGTCTTCGTTTGGCTTCTTCTTGCCCTTGTCAAATATGAGGTGGCTGAATTGTATGAATGCTTCAGGTTTGGCTCTTCCGGTTATTCCATTGTTCAGGTTGTTTTTGTGCCCAGGCCCAGGCTGTCTTTATGCCTTTAGCCCTATAGTATAGTTTGCTGTCTGGTATTAGAGATTCCCCCCTGTCTTGCTCTTTTCACTCGGGTTTTTTTTTTTTTTTTTTTGGTGTCTTTTGTTTTTCTAAATGCAATTGAGGATTTTTTTCCCNGCTCCCCAACTGTAAATTGGAGACAACTATTGTAGAGGTAATCTCTTATAAAACCGGTAAAACTGCTTTCTTTAATTGACTACTAGACATGGGAACTGTGGAAGGGATTACTCTCTGTTCAGAACCAAATATAATACTAAAGTCCTAGGGCTATGCACTCAGGCAAAATATATTAATACAGGAGCTCTGACATCAGCAATGGATTGTTCTACCAGGTGGATGTTGGCCAGGGGATCCAAGGCCCCACAAAAGGTAAGGGCTCCTTGCCTCTAAGTTGGGATACCTACAGGAGGAGAGGCAATAAGACCCTGCTGCCGAAGACCTGACGTTAACATGGGAGGGATGTATTGAGACCACACATGCAAGTGTACAGATGGCCTCTGGAATGCCAGAGAGTGTTACCAAAGGCCACTAAACCAATAAAGCAAATATGGGTCTCCCTGAGTCAAGCAAGACTCCACCGTCAGCACCAGCTACACCTCACCTGCCTGGAAATACTGTGCAGCAGAGGCAGCCATGTGCCTGTATATCCCAAATCTAATTGGCTATTGGCTCTCCCCTTGGAGAAATAACCCATGGCTGATGCCACAAGCTTACATCCTCTACAGGTTAGGAGATGTTATAAGCCACAGTAAGACCCTGTCATATTTAACAGGGGGGAAAATTGTAATTCATGGATTAACATATCCAAACATGTGTCTATGCTAAAGTAACCTACCATAACTATTAGTGCTGCTTAAATACCTATATATCTAATTGCTTGTTCTTCATTAGTAGGATCGAAAGGTTATTCCTGGACAAACTGTCAGCCCATGAAAGGAAACAGCCAGAATTGACCAGAGTCCAAGTCAACAGCTCCAGAGAGAGTGGACTGTTTTACCTCTCATCCACCTGTGCCCCTTTTCTAAGCCTAGGGAACAACCTGCGGAAGAGGGGGCGTGGTAGAATGTAAGGGCTGCGATTGGGGTGAATGGTGAAACTACAGCAATGTAGTCTGGACACTCATTTGATCAACTTGATTGAACAAACAACCTGTCACCCCCCACTGGATGGTGGGGCTGTAGGTGTTTGGGCACAACAGCCTGCAGATAGGTTTTGCATGAAGGATGCTTGTACTCATGGATTATCACTTATAGCTAAAAATGAAAAAAAAAACTGAGAGAAAGATGCAGGACAGTTATGGCAGAATGCATGATCTGGGATGGGGTGGGGGTGGGGGGGGAGGGAAAGGGAAATAAGCCTGAACTGAATTGGAAAAATGTATGAAATGCACAAAGCATCAATAAAAACTAATTTAAAAAAGGAAAAAAGAAAAACAGAAAGAGCACAAATGAACAATCTAACAATGCAGCTAAAAACAGTTGAGAGACAACAACAAATGAACCCTAAATGTAACAGATATGAAGAAATAACAAAAATCAGAGGAGAAATCAATGAATGAGAAACAAAGTAAACAATACAAAGAAAAAATATTCAATGAATCCAAAATTTGTTTGTTTGAGAGAATAAACATGATAGACAGACCTCTAGCCCAGTTAATGAAGAGAAACAAGGAACAACTCCAAATCTATAGAATCCATGATGAAAGGGGAAATATCACAACAGATAATAATAAAATCAAGACATTCATACAGGAATACTGCAAAAACCTATACTAAGTTTGAAAACGTAGGAGAAATGGATAAATATCTGAAATCCTGGGAATCACAAAAGCTCAAGCAAGAAAAAATCTACAACTTAAACAGACCCATAATATACTAAGATATTGAAGAGCTATTAAAAAACCTCTCAACTAGAAACATTTCAAAAATATTTACAATAATTACTCAAATTGTTCAGAAGGATACAAATAGAGGGAATATTCCCAAATTCCTTCTATGAAGCCAGCATCACTGTAATACCAAAACCAGGCAGAGATACAACCAAAAAAGAGAACTATAGATCCATGTCATTAATGAACACAGATGCAAAAATTTTCAAGAAAATACTTGCAAACCACATACAGACGCACATCAAGAAGATCATCTGTCATGACCAAGTTGGATTCATAACAGAGATGCAGGAATGGTTCAACATATGAATATCAATAAATATCATCAATCATATAATTGGATTGAAAGACAAATCCACACAATCATTTCAATTGACGCAGAATAAGCCTTTGACAAAATCCAGCAGCCATTCATGCTTGAAGTCCTAGAGGGAATTGGATTGGAGAGATCACTTCTCAATGTATCAAAGCCATATACAGAAAACCAACAGCCAATATCATCTTAAAAGGGAAAAAGAACAAAAGCAATCACTTTAAAGGTAGGAACTCAGAAAGGCTGTCCCCTGGCATCACTCCTATTCAATATAGTGCTTGAAACACTTGCTAGGACAATAAGGGAAAAAAAGGAAATTAAAAGTAATTTAAGAGCACTAATTGGAAAAAAGGAAGTGAAGCTATCCCGTTTTGCTCATGATATGATTATTTACTTAAGGGATGGGAAGATCCAAACTTGAGCACATACAATTTCAGCCACCTCATACTTGACAAAGGGGCCAAGAAGACACAATGGAGGAAAGACATCAGCTTCAGCAAGTGGTGTTGGCAAAACTGGATCACCTACCTCTCACCCTGTACAAAAGTCAACTCCAGATAGATCAAAGACCTCAATGTGAAACCCAAAACTCTGAAGGTGATAGAAGAAAAAGTTGGCAACAGCGTACACGACATAGGGGTAGGAAAAGTCTTCCTTAATCAGACAGCATCTGCGCAAGAATTAAGGTCCACAATTGACAAATGGGACCTCATTAAACGCAAAAGCTTCTGTACTTCAAAAGAAATAATCAAGGAAGTGAAGAGAAATACCACAGAGTGTGAGGAAACCTTCACCATAGATACATCTGACAAAGCTTGATTTCCATAATATAACCTACTCAAAATACAAAGAAGAAAGAAAGCAAATGACACACTCAAAAGATGGTGTAAAGAGCTGAACAGAGACTTCAAAGTGAGGAATTAAAGATATTTGGGATACATCTTAAAAAGTGTTAAATTTCACTAATATTTAAGGAAATGAAAGATACAGCAACTTAAAATATCATCTCATTCCATAAGACTAGATAGGATCAAGAAAACATCTGATACCAAATGCAGGAGAGTTTTTGGGAAAAGGGAACACTCATCCACTGCTGGTGGGAATGTAAACGCTTACAACCACTATGGAAAGCAGTGTGAAGAAAAATTGAAAAACACAGAATGAACTTGTCAGCAGAGCCAGCCATACCACTCCTGGGTTCACAAGACTCACCTTACAGCAGAGATACATGCACAGCCATGTATATTGCAGCTTTCTTTGCAGTACCAAAGAGCTGGAACCAACCCAAGTGCCCCTAAACTGACGAGTCGATAGAGAAAATGTAATACATCTACACAATGGAGTTCTATGCAGTGGTAAAGAAAGATGACATCATGAGCTTTGTGGATAAATGGCTAGAGCTAGAAGCTATCATGCTAAGTGAAGTAACAGTCAACAAAAAACAAATGAGAAATGGTATCCCTCATGTGTGGATCCTACTGCCAATTACCTAATTGTATGACAAACTTGACAACGTTAATGTGATCTGAAAAACTGTGTTCTTATATTGTGAATCCATTAAAAATAAATAGATAGATAGATAGATAGATGATAGATAGATAGATAGATAGATAGATAGATAGATAGACAGAGAGATAGAGAGATAGATATTAAATTAAAAATGGTACTTAGATTTTGGGGAAAAAACCTTTATAAATTTTACATTTTAAATTAATATGTTTAGTAGTAGATTGTAATAAGGAAAGATAAAACTATATGATCAAACTTAAATTCACAAAGTTATAGTTGAATCTAGGTGTTTTGAAAAAGCTAAAGTTAGTTCTGGACAAGGTTTATTTAATAGACATTTAGTTTTTTTGCAACAATATTCTGCACATTATGTAATATTTAAAATTTTATTTTTTAATAAAAAATAAAATACCTATATTAAATAAAACTAGCTAAATATCATTATTACAAAATTAGTAATACACTTAAGCTAACTGGGAATAAAAATTGTTATTAATATTTGTTTTACTGCTAATTTGAACTAGATTTTCAATAATAGTTTTAATTAAATTTATACAAGTATTCTCTAATTTTTTATGTATTGTATAATATTACCTGTGATGATTCTTTACCTATGAGATAATGTGTCTTAAAAAATATTTGGCTTTGCTTCCTTGAATCAAGATTATACAGTCCAATAAGAGATAGTTTAAATGAACTTAGTGGACCATTACAACTTGATTCCTTTCTATGGGTATGCAATAAAAATATTAGATATCAAAAGCAAAAGTCTAGAAAACAAAAGAGACTTTCTCATTCTTGCTGCTAATACAAAAAAGGGTACAATAATAAAGCTCCATCTGAAGATGCAGTTTACAGAGAACTCTCTATTCTAAAAGTTTTGATAATTTTTAAATTTTAAAATGGGTCATGACAACCCCAATACTTTAGTAACATGGGAAGAGGGTTTGCATATACGTTACCAAAAGGGTGCCTATGAAAAAAGTTCTTGAACCGTGGAAATTGCCCAAAAGACACCAACAAAAGAATTGACCCATTTAAACATAAACAAGCAATGGGAGAAGTCTGAGAAAAGACCACTTCACAGGAAACCAACACACAGGGTGATACATATGTGTTCCTGCTGGCATCTCTTTTGGTTAAGAGTCAAGTATTTTGACAGTGGCTCCTTATGAGACTTGTTTGGCAGCTTTAACTAACAGGCTTTAGATCTGTTGAAGGGATGTCTTCCCCCCAAAAAAATATTAGTGCCCCAAAAGTTAATTGGCTGTTAAACAACACCTTGGCATTGGGGAGGAACACAACATGCAGCTGATAACATTGCACCCTATATTGATGAAGAGAGATTATAGGCCACAATAGAATTTTCACTTCATCCCTTGGAGCAAAAGACACAGTTCTTAGATTAAGATATCTAAACATTTATGCATTTACTCATATCATGACGTGTCATGATGAACAATGTTGTTTATGTGACTGTACTTCTTACTATATTGGTTTTGCTAGTAGAATTAAGAAAGGGAACACTGGACGGGCTGACAACCCATGGAAAACAAAGCATGGATAGACCTGAGAGTCCAATGTGCCACTTCCAAAAAAAAAAAAATAATAATAGACGGCTTTTCTTCTTACCCACTCTTGCCCCTTATCTCAAAACCTAGGGACCGGGGCTGGAGAGATGGCCTAGCGGTTAAGAGCGCCGACCGCTCTTACAGAGGACCCGGGTTCGATCCCCAGCACCCACATGGCGGCCGAGAACCGTCTGAAACTCCAATTCCAGGAGAACTCCAGTTCCAGGAGAATCCGACACCCTCTTCTGACCTCCACGGCATTGCACGACACGGGTGCACAAACTTCCATGCAGACAGTACATTCATACACATACGGAAATAAATAAAATTAAAAAAAAAAAAAAACAAACCTAGGGACCACTTGCAGAAAAGGAGGCACTTCAGAGGGTAAGTGTTGATAGGATGGAGATAAATTGTGAGAACACAGAAAATATGGACTGGACATTCATTTGGTCAATATAATTACACCTGCAGTGTAGTATTCAGTATGCTGAGAATTACAAATGCAAAGAGTTTGTCCCTCATCTAACTAACTTTCTCTAGGCTGGCAAGACCATACGAGCAGCTGAGTTGCAGACCTGGGCAAATCACAAGGCAACAGAAGAGAGCTGGAATGCAAAAAGTACATAATCCATAACCCTGCCCCCAATAAATGATTCCAAAACAGCTCACCCTCTGTCTACATTCACCTGATTTCCAGGGTCTGTGTCTTGACTCTGCACCTCTCACCCCCTTATGGTCGGACCATGAAATTACCCAGCAGTGCTGGGGGATTGTCTACATCTTGTGTTCAACATGGTTTTCCTATCTCCCGGTGCTGGTGAGGCACCCCCTTCCTTGATCGGTTGGATGGTTCAACATAGGTAAATCAATAAGTATCATAATACACATAAATGGACTGAAAGACAAAATTACACAATCATTTCAATTGATGCAGAAAAAGCCTTATAAATAAGTATTATAATCATTAACATATATCCACCAGATCCTTCATAAAAAGACTACTACAGGACTTTAATACACAGATCAACCTCAAGTTAGTAATAAAAAGTGGCTTCTTTTTCCCACTATCTCAAATTGACAGGCCACCTGGAGAAAGAATAATCAGAGACCTCTGATCTAAATACCATGTATTAAGTTGGCCTAACAGATACTTAATGAATATTCTACCAAAAGACCAAAGAATATACTTTACTTTAGAAGTCCATGGAAATTACTCTAAAGTTTAACACATATTGGGGCACAAAGCAAAGACTTAACAAGTACACAAATATTATAATAATTCTTTGTATTTTTGAGACAGAGTCTCCCTAGAGCTCCAGCTGGCCTGGCCCTTACTCTGTAGATCAGGCTTGCCTTAAACTCACAGAGGTCTGCCTGCCTCTGCCTCTGCCTAACAAGTGCTAGGATTAAATGTGTGTGCCACCAAACTAGGCAAAAAATTATATATGTTCTATAAGGCAGCCACAAAATAAAGCTTATAATCAACAGTAAAAGAAGAAATGTTACCTGTACTTGTAACTACATTACAATGGTAGTTAAAAAATGTGTAGGTCAATTTAAAAACTGTCTTACTAAGGAAGTTTATAGTTGTAAGCTCCTATATTGATTAATCAGATAGAGGACAAATAATCAAATTAAGAGTAAAGCTGAAGAATTTGGAAAGGTAAAAGTAAACAAAGTTCAAGCCTGTGATATTTGAAAAAATAACAAAATTAGAGAAGAAATCAATAAAATAGAAACAAAGTTAATAATAGAAGGATCACTGATTCTAATATATGAGTCTTTGAACACATTAAGAAGATGAAAATAATCATCTGTCCATTTGACCCAAATAGAGAAAAATCAATTGTACAAAAGGGAAAGACCACAACAAAGATCAGAACTATCTACAACATTATGAGTATACTTTAAGGACCTATATTCTTTTTCTCATCTCCAAGAAATTTACCTCACCTTTTAAGTTAGATATTATCCCAAGGTGAAAAGAGGCTAGAAAGTAATACAAGTAAATGGCACTAAGAAAGGAGGAGTCACTGTGCTAATACGAGGAAAAATAGAATTCAAGGCCTTTGGTTGTGTTTCATATGTGGGATATTTGATCCCTAGGTGATCATCTTTGGGGTGAATATACAGGCTATTGCCAGGCCTATGTGGTGAGTTTCTGAATATCTAGATAGATTTGGTTGGCCAGAGACTACCCTGGGAATTGTATTGTCACTTTAAATTTTTATTTTGTGGTAATGTGTTTGGGGGAAGTTCCCTGATCTGTATGATGGATACAAGTATTGCAAAGGTTAGTAGAAAATAAGATATTTGTACTGGATTGAAATAAATGGGATTATAAAAACACAGGTTTGTATTTGGGTTTGGGACCAGCTTAAATATGTATGTGTGCAGGGGTGTTACTACTTTGGCCAGTGTGCCAGTACCTTGTTGACCAGCTGCACACCTATGACTCTGTCTAGGTGCACCAACTCCTCGGTGCACTCTGGAACACGAGCTGGGTGGTTCCAGGGCTGGTGAAAGGCCCCCAAAATTCAAAGCACTTCTGCCTTACTGTAGGAATGGAACTTTGCCTGGCTTGAGGCAAGAACTTGTAATACCTGTCTAGTAAGACCTCCGAGGAGAGTTATCTGATATCTCCGTGGGCATTGAGTTGCCTCTGTGAGTTATCTGTATCTCTGGAAAGTTTGGGATATTACAATGTTTTCTTGCTTCACCTATCTCTGCAAAGTTCCAGGACTGGATGGATACTTCCCTTGAGGCATTGAGAAAAATGTTGCACCTCTAGTTTACCTGTTACACAATCAGGAGCTCTGCAGCCCTGATTAGAGCCAAGGTGGCTTGCCCCTCCCTTCCACCTCCCACCCACTTCCTTGACCAAAGCACAGCAACTTTTGGTATATAAGCACACTGCTGGCATAAATAAAGAGGGTCTATTCTCCTGGAGCTTGCCCTCTTAGTCTTTGTCTCTATGTGTCTTTCTTTCCTTGTCTTTCTAGTATATTGGGTAACTTTTTTTGAGGTTCCCCTCCCCCCTCCTTGCCAGTGCTAAGCTGAGAGATATTCTGCCTGCAGGCAGAAGACAGCCTCAAAAAATGCAGGGAGGGATGAACGGCAGGTGGATATTGGCCATGCATGACTAAAGAACTATTCAGACAATTATTAAACTCCTAGAGCCTGTACCCCGAACATGAAGCTTGGACTCTCCACCAACAGAAGGAAGGAGGAATAAGGTATTTCCATGAGCTGCCTCTCTCAGCATTTTTCCTCCCACATGAGAGGAAAATCTCTGAGGGTGTTAGCATAAAAAGTAGAGAAGTAACCCCCCTGATGTAGGATTCAGGGTAGCAGCTGGGATAGGCCTATTTCTGTGGAAAAAGTTCTTTTTCATGAGAGATTAATCTTTTAATCTGCTTTCAGTATCACTCCTCTACATGACCAGCTGTGGTCTCTTTCTGCAGAAAAAAAAATCTCCTTTCCATTAGAGGTTAATCTTTGAACTGTCTCTTTCCCTAACCACTATAATTTCCTATCTTTCTTTATCATGGTTAACAAACAGTCACACCTATCAAAAACCAAGTGGCTGTGGCGGTGGCTCTGCTATATCCTGAGCTAACAAAGGGGCCAGCAGCATGCCCCAAGAGAATGGAGGAGGGGGAGAGCTTGGCTGAGGTTTGATAGGGCCCAGAGCCAAGTGGGAACAGATGAGACCGTAGTCAAGACAGCAGCCAGGCACAGCCAGCAGCCACAAGGACCCTCACTCAGCCTGTGCAGTCACCAATGCCGCTGCCACCTCCTCCAGCAGGAGTCTGTATGCTGCCCCTTTCTCTTTAAGAGACAGGAGCACCCTCATTCTTAGATACAAAAAAAATTATAACAGACCAGTCAGGACTATCACCATCTTTTACAGGCATTTCCGTTAATGTATCCCCAAATCGAAGCTGCAAAAATCTATAACCAACATAATTTCTCAGGAAAGAAAAAACAAAAAACAACAACAAAAAAAAGTGCAACCAGTTTTGAAGGTAGAACTACATTTCCAAGAATTCCTTGGGCCTGTCGCAGTCATGACAACTTGCTGTTACAGGCACTTTTCATTTCCTTTTCTTACAGACCAAAAGACTACATTTTCCAGGGTACTTCACATATGTTTCCAAACATAGATTGTATGTTTCCAGGTTTTCTTATTTCATGTTTTTCAAAAAATATACAGAGAAAATGTTCCTTTAAACAATTATTGTGTTCTTTCTTATAATACTTATTCAGAAGTAAGGTAATTGTACTGATCACTGCACATAAATTTTTATCTCAAGATAATATTTGATAATGACCATTTAAATTCTGTTGCATGCTCCTCTAAATCTGATACCTGGGTACCCAAAACATCTTTAAAAAAGTCGTGCACAACTGATCAATTAACAAGTTCTAAGCATTTCAAAATCAATCAATTCAGGATCCTAAAGAATTCTAAAATGTATTTAAGGACTTAAATAATGTTGGAGTCTTTTAGATTTGTTTTCATTTCTAAAATTCACAGGCCCCCAGATCACGTGGTCTGTAACCTAACATACAGCAGAAATAACAAGCTATCTTAATGAAGATTTTCAAGCCACCTTGGTCTAACAAAAATTAAAACTAATTTATATTTGTTAACAAATATTTGCCATTTTTAGGTTTTGGTTAAACACTATTTTGTGTAATTTTTCTATTTACATAGATTTACTAAAGGCTAACTCTAAAACCAAAATTGATTTTTCCCTAACTCAGGTCTGCCAATGTATTTAGATGGCTA
Source organism: Rhizomys pruinosus (assembly GCA_009823505.1). Taxonomy (NCBI): domain Eukaryota; kingdom Metazoa; phylum Chordata; class Mammalia; order Rodentia; family Spalacidae; genus Rhizomys; species Rhizomys pruinosus. Next base: position 443,666 of record VZQC01006177.1, on the reverse strand, counting down.
ATAAATTAATTGACTTATAACAGGTAGATATAAAATTGTGCAGATAGTAGTTCTAAGTTTTATTAAGTATGCACTGTCACCTACTGGGTGTGATCCACCAAGACTCAATAGGATCTGCAGAACCCATTCTGTAAAATTTATACCTTAAGGTTATACATGTAAAAATTGTAATATATGTAAAGTTTAAAATTATATATGTATAAACTTTATTTCTACAGGATCCAATCTTAATTAGGTAACTTAATGATCACAATGTATGTTTAATCAAGGATCCTCTAACTTATTTTTACTAATGTTCAAACTCTAGTCACACATTGGATAGTGATAAACTAAGTTACTTATGTTGTTTAAAAATTTGTTCACACTTAAATGTATGTAAACTACAAGTGACTTTTACTTTTAATTCATGCTAAATTTCCAGGTAACAGCCTTGACATTAATGTATATCAAATGTCTGTTTATAATGTTATCTGTAACATCCCTTTTTATCTACAAGATAATTTAGTTTTAAAAGACAGTATTTCATCTCTTCATCAACAATAAACCTCAGGACATTGGTTCCCTTATCGGTATGTATGTAATACTATGTATTGGGCTGGAGAGATGGCCTAGCGGTTAAGAGCGCCGACCGCTCTTGCAGAGGACCCGGGTTCGATCCCCAGCACCCACATGGCGGCCGAGAGCCATCTGAAACTCCAGTTCCAGGAGAACTCCAGTTCCAGGGGAATCCGAGACCCTCTTCTGACCTCCGCGGCATTGCACGACACGGGTGCACAGACCTGCATGCAGACAGTACATTGATATACATACCGAAATAAATAAATAAAAAAAAAAGAAAATACAAATATTCTCCTAAAATAAGGTAAAATTAATGTAATGCCCTCCAAAAGATGGCTTAACTTCTTTCTTACATTAAGAGACATAAAATCTCTTGAAAAGACATTTTGTTTCTCAAAAACATCTATTAAATATGTATCAAGGCCAGGTACTACACTGGTTGGGGGGATTTCTCCCAAATAGCAATTCATCAGTAAAAAATATTACAACTTTCTTTTATTAAACTAAAAATCAGGCCCAATAAATCAACCAGGGCTAAAAAGAGCCATGGATAAATTCAAACACTAACTTAATAAATTATTTTACTTTTCAGACTTAAAATTAAAGGGCTATCCTATGTTATTCTTAAAAATAATTTTAATAAGGCTTCATCCATTTATCTACTGGAATGATAAGCGAGGTATTTCCTACCTACAGTAATATAAAAAAAATGGTATATCTAACCCCCTGTGCTAGGCCAGCAGCACAACTTAATATAATAAATAATGTTTACTTAACTGCCTGTGTTCTTACTATTCATATTCCATCAGTAAAATCACAAAAAGGCATCCCTGAAAGCCAAGATTCCAGCTCTGAGATAAGCCATTTGCAGATGCTTTTTATTTTGCCTCCAGGCATAATCCATGCCTGCAAAATGTCTCCTACATGACTATGACATTACTGCTCCATTTTAATTAGAAAACAAAGGAGGTGGTCTAGGAATGAAACTTTGCCTGGCTTGAAGCAAGAACTTGTAAGACCTGTCCAGTAAGACCTCCAAGGAGAGTTACCTGATATATCTGTAGGCATTCAGTTGCCTCTGTGAGTTATCTGTAGCTCTGGAAGGTTTGGGATAATACAATGTTTTCTTGCTTTGCCTGTCTCTGCAAAGTTCCAGGACTGGATGGCCCCTTCCCTTTAGGCATTGAGTAAAATGTCACACCTCTAGTTTACCTGTTGCTCAAACAGGAGCTCTGCAGCCCCCCGATTAGAGCCAAGGTGGCTTGCCCCTCCCTTCCATCTGCCCCCTATGTCCACAGCAACTTTTCGTATATATGCACACTGCTGGCATAAATAAAGATATAGTCTCTTCTCCTGGAGCTCACCCTCTGATTCCGTGACTATATGTCTTTGTCTTTCCTTGTCTTTCTATCCCATCAGGTAAATTACTTGAGGGCCTCTCCTCCTTCCTTGCCAGAGCTAAGCTGAGAGATTATTTGCCGGAAGGCAGGAGACAGCCTCGAAAAATGCAGGGAGGGAAGAACAGCATTTGGATGACGGCCACATATGACTAAAGGACTATTAAGATGATCATACAACTCCTACACCTTACTGGTGCTGCTCTGAGTCCACATTGGTGCTTTTTGCAACCTGAGCTGGGAGGTTCCGGGGGTGGGTGTAGGGCCCCTAACCAAGGAAATTGTGCCTTACCTGCACTGTGATGAGTCCATGCTGGCACTCTCTTGTCCTCCTCTTTTGATTTGAGCATTTGATATTGATCCCTCAGAACCACCCTCTTGCATCCACTTTTAGTATAAAATTGAGTATAAATAAATCTTTATTTGTATGCTTTATTTTCACAATATTGAAAGCAGTGTTTTTTTTTTTTCTTATTTCTGAGAATTACTGAAAAAAGAAGTCCATTTGCCTTTATATATGTGATATTCTATGTCTAAGGAATCAAAGTGTAAGTGTCTATGAAAAGAGTACAACCTGGTTTCTAATTGCCCATTTAAAGAAAGAAATAGTGTTTCAATGGCATGCATAGTGGAGGCTGACTTTCAGCCACAGTTCTGAGAGAATTCCAAAGTAACAGATTTAGAGTCTGAGTCTATTCTTGACCTTAAAACAAATTAAGAGACAGACTGTCTAGTAATGTAAGCATAAGCATCATGTGACAGGCTCATGTCATATATTGAACCAATCACATTCAAATGCATTGCATTCTAATGGAATAAATACTACACCAACAATCTATTCCCTCTTCAACTGTCTGTTCCCTCACAAATCTTCCTTCTTCTTTATATCTACTCTACCAATCACAACTTGTTCATATATGGTTTGTGCTTATTCATGTGTTTGTGATAGCCTTACTGGGTTCTATACATTTAAAAATACCCTGATGTTCCATACCCCAGAACCCATCAAGGTTCAATATCTTTTCAGGGAGGAGTGGAATTTAGAGTGTCTTCTGCTCTCATGATAGAATATTTATTGGCTTGATCTTGTGCTAGACCTTTGGAAGCAATTGCAGCTCCTATCATTTCATTAGTGCAGTGGTCCTGTCATATGGAACAGACTTATTTTTTGTCTTCTTGACACAGGGTCTCCTACAGTTCCATTTATTTTCAGGTTCTACTACATCTTCTGCAATTTTCTCTTAACTCTGTGGGAAGGAGTGAGGTATAGATGTCCAATTTGTGGTTGAACACTCAATAGTCACTTTTCTTTGCATTTTGATCACATGTTATTTTTCTGAATTAACTGCTTAATTAATCTACTTCACTAAGAGATTAGTCTGGCCACAACTGAGAGCTGTATTAATTTATAGACACAGAAAAATGAATGACCATATCTGAAAGCATCACAGTATTAAATTCAAATGAGACCACATTTCAAAATTAATAAAATCTCTTTCATCTAACAATACAAAGTAAAAGGTCTTTAAATGTTTTAATTATTTAATTTAACTATTATGTGTATGAGTGAACTGCCTGCATGTTTGTTTTTATGTGCACCCATGTAATACAATGTCAAAGGAGATCAGAAGAAGTCATAAATATGGAGATATACATGGTTGTTAACCACCATAGGGGTTCTGGGAAAAGAACATAAGTCCTCTTCAAGAGTAGACAGTGCTCTAGACAAGTGATCCATCCTTCCAGCTTCAGAAAGCACAATGTGTTTAAGAAAGAACTTTATGGATATATTTATTTGCATCTTAAAAAACATAAGGAAACGTGCACATTGTCTCCCAGATATTCTTGGGTCCATTCTTGCTCTAATGCCTCTGCATCAGGTCTCTGGACTAGCTTATTAACCAAGACTACCTAAACCCTTTAGCATAAAGTGTAGTCCTCACATCTACATTCCTCTGGTTCCAGATTTTCCTGACATAGACTGGTACTCCTACAAACCTTAAAAATTCCCAGCTGGGCATGGTGGCACACGCCTTTAATCCTAGCACTTGGGAGGCAGAGGTAGGTGGATCTTTGTGAGTTCAAGGCCAGCTTGGTCTACAGAGTGAGTTCCAGGACTGCTGGGGCTAGAGGGAGACCCTGTCTCAAAAAGACCAAAAAAATTCTCCAATACATCTCTATTCTACTCCCTTGTATCCTCAGCAAACCCATTCTGTCTCCCTGTTAGAAATTGGTGTCTTGCTTCAATTTCTCTACCTCACATCTCTGGACTAGCTTGAAGTCTGGTAAAGGATCACTAGTCCTTACACTGTGTTGAGCTATCAGAGTCAAAGGCCTGTGGGAGTACAAGCTTCACAGAAATAGATTAAGAAATCCTCAATTTCATAGCTGCTTTCTGTTGAAAGCCATCAGGTTTGAAGGAAAGCCATGGAATAAGAATCTGCTGTCCTTATCAACAACATGGAGGATCAACAGCACCCCCTTACAAAGAGTGCCCATCAACTGGTGCTTAACAAGAAATGGCCTAAGGAGTCACCAGCTCTTGGGCTAGGTATCTAGAGATAATTTTAAGCTATGGCCATTTAAAAGCTTTCTCTTAAATTTTGTATATAAAATCTATTTATTTAAATTCTGTCTCTGCATGCTCGATTAAGATATAATATTTTTGCTTAAATTCTGGGTAAACTAAACATATTTTAAGTAAAAATGTGTGCACAATTCATTAAATAATTCATTCATTCATCAATTTAAGTGTTCTAGGTATTAAAATTCAGTTTTGGTCTATTAAATATGTTACACTTTAAAGGCTTTTCTCAAAAACTAAATTTAATGTATTAAAAATTGTTGGGGAAAGAAAAAAATGGTTTTTATTCATAGGCTCCTTAATGACACGTGGCTTGTGCTCTGATGCCACCTGCCTGCCTGCTGTGTGCACACCAGACACTGAAATGAGCATATGGCTTCTCTACTTACTTTTTAAAGAATTTATTTGAAATAACACAGTCTTTTAATTTCAGCAATCTCGGGGCAGAGACAGATGGATTTCTTTTTTTATTATTTAATTTTTATTGATGGTTTGTGCATTTCGTACATCATTTTCCAATTCAGATCAGGCATATTTCCCTTTCCCTTCCCCCCCACCCCCACCCCATCCCAGATCATGTATTCTGCCATAACTGTCCTGCATCTTTCAGGTTTTTTTTTCCCTTTTTTAGCTATAAGTGATAATCCATGAGTATAAGCATCCTTCATGCAAAACCAATCTACAGACTGTTGTGCCCAAACCCCCACAGTCCCACCATTCAGTGGGGGGTGACAGGTTGTTTGTTCAATCAAGTTGATCAAATGAGTGTCCAGACTACATAGCTGTAGTTTCACCGTTCACCCCAATCGCAGCCTTTATGGGCGTTTTAAGGATGGTCAGGTCTGACAAAAAGTGCTGGCTCTGATAAATTGTTTCTTGATAACTATTAGTAAAAATTCTCACTAACAATATACATTATAATCATGGTTCAATTTAAATGAAAAGGTTCTTAAAAACTGTTTTATATTTCTTTTTAAGTATGAAATAATATAAATTCTTTCCCAAGTTTGTGTACATGTGTGTGTGTCTCTGTATTTTAATCTCTTATAATTTTATAGTTTTTTATCTACCAAGTCAACTGTAAAAACAGGATAAATAAATTCAACTCATAAAGACTCTTTTATATATTTTTGCATAACACATTTTAATTGGGATTATATAAAATTTTAGTATGTATTTATATACTGTTTAAATATAGCAAAGGCTGACTCTGGCTTGGAACTGGCCCTTCCAACCTATCAGATAAATCAATTTCAACAAATGTTATGATTGTCTGTCTATATTTTTATTGTCTTTCTTTATGAGTAACTAGTAAAATCACAATTATGTAATAAAAATGGAAGTATTTACCCGGCATATGCTGACACCTACTGGTTTTGCTCCTTCAACACTTGATACAAGGTGTGGTGGTTTGTGAATGAGAGTGTCCCCAATAGACTTTAAGTATTCAGACATTTTTATACCCAGTTGGTTGCACTGTTTTGGGAGGTCTTAGAAGATGGGGCCAAGGTGGAGGAAGTATGTCATTGGGGGCAGGCTTAGTGAGTTTAATAAGCCTTTCAGTCTCCAGTTCTCTCTCTCTCTCTCTCTCTCTCTCTCTCTCTCTCTCTCTCGACTTCCTCTGATCATTGTGAGATGTGAGCTTCAGCTTTCTGCTCCAGCCACAATCATCATGCCTCCCATCACACTGGATACTAATTCCCTGAAACTGTCAATGGTAAGCTTAAATAACCTCTTCCTTTTATAAGTTCCCTTGGTCATGGTGGTATCACAGAAAAAGAAATGTGACTAATAAACAAAGATTCCAACAGGTTCTTGTAATGAGTGTAATAAAATTTTTAGTCTTTAAGGATATGTTAGTTTTAAAAATTACCCCTTTTCATTGGAGTTTCAAAGGTCCAGGGGATTTGGGCCAGATTGGTTGTTAAATGGCTGAGTCCATTGGATGAACTGTTTGCTGGTTGGGTGATGGGTGTTGGTATGTACAGTGTTAGGATACAGTTGAGATTTTAGAGCCTAATGTATCCACACCTGCACATCAATTAAAAACTCAACAATCAATGAAGAATATAACCAAAATTAGTGTTCTCAAAAGAACAATTCTGAATAAGATCAGAGAAACTAAGATTTTGAGGGAATTTAAGAAGCTTATTAACAAGTAAATCTGGGACCTAAAAGAAGAGAGGTATAAATTGAAAGGACAACGATAAATTGTGGAATGTAATTAAAAAGATAGAATCCTTGAAGAAAATACAAGTTGAAATGACAAAATCAATGGAACATTCCACAAACAGCTTGGGGACAATGGGAAAAACTCTTAATAATGGAATGGATGAAGTGGAAAATAGAATATCAACACTGGAAGACAATATGGAAGAATTGGATAAATCAAGTAAAGATTATGGAAAAAATATTAAAAAATCACTAGAATGGAAAATCTAGGATCTGTGATATACTATGAAACCCCAAACCTATGAATTATAGGGATAGAAGAAGAAGAAAACACACAGAATAACGATATGGCCCAGGACTTCAACATAATTTTAGAAGAAAATCTTCCTGAGTTAAAGCAAGATATGACTATAAAAGTATTAGAAGCACATAGAACACCAAAGAGACAGAGCAGAAAATAAATTCTCCATGCCCTATCATAAAAGCAGTAGATATTCAAGGCAAAAAAAGAATAGTGAGGGCTGTAAATAGAAACAAAATGCTACCTACAAAGAAAAAACTAACAGAATTACAGCTGATTTCTTAATGCAGCTGATGAAATCTAGAAGAGCCTGGTCTAAAATATCCCAATTTCCAAAAGTCAATAGATGCCAACCTAGAATATTTTTACAGCTAAAATATCTTTTATAAATAAAAGGGAAAGGAACATGTTCCATGATATAAATAAATTGAAAGATTCCTCTTGAATAAGCCATGCCTGCAGGGATTACTTCAAGAATTACAAAGAGCAGATGGCAGGGATGACTATAACCAATTAACAACAGAAAACAAATGATACTACCACTAAGGAAATAAAAACCTAGTGTAAGGATGTACTAGGAATCAAAATGATTAGATGAAATTTCATTCTCTCAACAACAATTTTAAATTTTAATCAAATGAATTCTCCAAATAAGAGAGAGTAGTAGAATGGATTAAGAAACAAAACCCATCTTTCTCCCCCCTTCTCTTTTCTCCTAGAAACTTACCTCTCCTTTAAAGATATATATTGTCCCTAGGTTAAAAGAGGGGAAAACTAATACAAGTAAATGACACTAAGACATATTAAGTAGTCACTATATTAATACTAGATAAAATAGAATTCAAGGTCTTTAGTTGAATTTTGTATTTGGGATAATTGATCACTAGGTGGAACACCTTTGAGGAGGAAACACAGATATTTTCCAGGCCTATGTCATGTGTTTCTGAGTTTGAGGAAATATTTAGTTGGCTGGAGCCAGGCCCAGGACTTGTAGGGTCACGTACATTTTTTTTATTTTTTGCTGAAGTGTTTGGGGGTGTGCTGGATAGCTTTAGTGTCAATTTGACACACCTGGGTTGAGGGAGTCTCAGTTGGGGAATTGGCTCCATGGACTGGCCTGTGGCCAGCTCTGTGGAGTATTGACTTGATTGACGAGCAATGTAGGAGGGAGTAGCCCACTATGGCTGGTGCCACCCTGGACAGGTTGTTGTGAACTATATGAGGGTAAGCTGGGCATGGGCCAGGGGAGCAAGCCAGTAAACAGCATTCCTCCATGGCCTTTGCTTCAGCTCCTGCCTCCAGGTTCCTGCCATTGCTCATTGCCCTATAGATGCACTCCTTCCATAACTTCAGAAGCAAGCCTTCAGAACCTGACCATGTGGATGTTTGGAGAAATGTAGAAGACTCTTGAACTTTGGGCTAGAAAAGCTGTTGAATACTTTTAGCAGGGCTTAATGGGCCATTCTAGTAGAAGCCTGGAAAAAAACCAATGCTGCAATAAATGTAGTTCCAGAGGAAAATAAAGACTTAATCAGTGACTGGGATCTTTTATCAAAGAGTCTGGCCACAGTTTGCCCACAGTCCAAATGCTTGCCTGATGCTAAGTTGAAAAGCAATGGACTAATGAGTTTGGTGGAGGATATTTCAAGACAGCCTAATGTAGAAATGGTGGCGTGGCTATTAATGTTGAATATTATACTGATCTACAGTGAAAAGGATCAAATGTGGCAAAAAGAAATGCAGACTGTACAGTTTGGTTCTGAAAAGTACACTAGGAAGATTAAAGGTGTGGCCAAGGCATGTGAAGGAGAGGCTCCCTTTCATAAGGAGGTTAAAGTTATTAAAGAGAGGCCTAGATATTTACAAGCAAACCATGGAAGAAGTGTGATTAAGCAAGGCATCAAGATTTACAAGAAAACAACAGAAATAGTACCTTCAGGGCAAGACCACACCCAGCTAATCCTTCAAACTTTGAAAGGAATTATCCTTTCTGGAATAGTTTTCTGCTCCAACAAGTCCAGGGCAGAGAAAAGTTGCAAATGTGGTTGAAATAGGCCAGGGTCCATCCTGTCCCACACTGTGTAGTCTCGCCGGCAAGAACTTCACGTGGACAACAGGATTCTTCTGTGGTAATATTTATTGTGCACAGCTCTTTTAGGAGAAGGACCCCGAAATGGGGCAGAAGCACCGTTTATATAGCAGTCCAGAGGGTTCGGGTATGCTCTGGATTGGTGCACCGTCCGATGCCTCATTAGCATGCCCAAGGCGCGGGCCCAGAGAGCGCGGGCCTGGGAGCACAGTTTGCCCAATGCAAAGGCAACGGTGGGAAACAGCTTGTAGTTGTTCTAGCAACTCAGGAAGTCTGCGCCACCTTAGGGCATGGTACAGCACACATTGTGTGGTAGGCTGCCAACACCATCCCAAACTTGCAGCCAAACTTGGCAGTTTCATTCACACGGTGCTGGCTTTAGAGGCATGAAGTTTGCAAGAGTGAAGCCATTATCAGTTCTTCCTCCATGGTTTCAGAGAGCGTCCAGGGTCAGGCAAATTGCAGCAGGGGTGTCTCTGAATAAAGAAGGACCTGATAGGCCATGGTGTGAAACTGTGAATGTGAAGCCTGGTTGGCAGCGGAGACTCCAAAAAGACATTCGAGATGCCAGAGCTGTGAGATATTTGCCAAGGAGAGCTGTATACAAGGAATAGTACCAGCCTAAAGAAGAGATCCTTGTTTCTCTCAATCCTAGAAGAGCTGAGCCATCTCAGCCCTTTGGAAGTAAAGTCCCAGAAGTCGCTCATGGAACTAATGGACTTGGTGTTTGCCCTGCTGGTTTTTGGTCTTGGTTTGGTCCAGTATTTCCTCACTATGTCTCTATTCCTCCCTTTTGGAATGGGAATGTGTATTCAGTTCCACTGTATGCTGGGAGTATGTAATTTGCCTTTTGATTTTCTATGAGCTTATAGGTAAGAGATTAGCCTGTGTCTCAGAAGAGAATTTGGAATATAGACTTTTTGAATAGAATTGAGAATGGTAAAGAATATGGGGACTTTTAGGGTTGGACTAAATGCATTTTGCATTTTATATGGTCAGGAGCCTATGGGGGCCAGGGAATGGAATGTGGTGGTTTGAATGAGAGTGTCCCCCCATAGGCTTTAAGTATTCAGACATTTTGTGTCCAGTTGGTGGCACTGTTCTTGGAGTCTTAGAATGTGTCGCCATGCTGGAGGAAGTACATCATTGGGGGCGGGCTTAGTGAGTTTAACAATCCTTGCTTTCTCCAGTCTCTCTCTCTCTCTCTCTCTCTCTCTCTCTCTCTCTCTCTCTCTCTCTCTTGATGGTGTTTATTGCGATATGTGAACCTCCACTTTCTGCTCCAGCCACCATGCCTCCCACCACAATGGACTCTTAATTACCTGGAACCATTAATCATGAGCTCAAATAAACTCTTCCTTTTATAAGTTCCCTTGGTCATGGTGGTTTTATCACAGCAAGAGAAAAGTTATTAGAAGAGAAATTGATACCAGAGAGTGGGATATTGCTGTGACAGACCTGACCTTGGTGTTTTGGGGAAGGATTGTGGAGGCGTTTGGAAATTTGGGCTGGGAAGATCATTGAATGCCTAAAGATCATTGCTGTGGAGCTTAGAGTGGTTTTGCTGAAAGAGTTGTAAATGATGGAGGACTGGCGTGTGAAATTTATAGTTTCAAAGGGAAGCAGAGATTTTCAGGACTGTTTAATCTATGTGCTCTGGTCCGCAGGGTCTGAAGAATCAGCTGTAAGTAACCAGAGACCAGAACCTGAAGTGAAACTGTTGTTTTACTGGGACAATTGATGCTGGTTAGCTGAGGCTGAAAAATCACCTGTAAGTAACAAGAGACCAACATCACTGTGATGAAATCTTCTATGAAGAAATTCTTCAGGGTCCACAAAGAAGCTGTGATCCAGAAGGGGCCTGAGCCTCCATGTCAAGCAAGAAGCAGGACTTGGTAGTGTGTAAGAATCTCCTATATGGTTCTAGTGTTGAAATTTGAGGGGGTCACAGAGAGCAGCTGAAGCTTGGCACTGTGAGAGGTCAGGAAAGACCATTGGTGGAAGAGCACCTCGATTGCAGTGAACACCCCAGGAGTCATGGAGAGAATCTGAGGTTTTGCATCAGGAGAGGTCAGAAGAGACCATTGCTGAAGGTGCTGCCTCAGTTTCAGTGGTGACCCCAGGTTTTTGGAGATGCAAAGACCATGGGATGACCACCAATAGCAGCAGGGGTGGAATGGAGTCAGCCTGGGCCTTCAAGATTAGCTGTGTGTGCCACGGATGGCAGAGTCAGAGAAGGGGAGTTGCCAATACCCTTTGGAGCCCAGAAGATCCTGAGTGAATCCCAGGTGTCCAGCCTTGAGCTACTAGCTGTACTTTGGTTTTTTTTTTTTAAGTGTGTCTTATTCTTCCCTTTGAAATAAGATAGTACTTGTTTTGGATTTTTTACAGTTCAGTCCACAGTTAAGAGATTTTTAACAGACTGTGAACTTTTAAGTGTTTGGACATTTTAAGGACTGTGGGGCTTTTAAGGTTGTATTGACTTAGGTTGTGATTAATGTTAACATCATACTTTGGGGACAAGAACTGGAAAGGTGGTAGTTTAATAGTGATGTGTTTTATGTGTCAAGTTGACAAGGGGTCAATTTTGCTGGACAGCTTTAGTGTCAACTTGACATACCTGGGTTGAGGGAGCCTCACTTAGGGAATTGGCTCTAGTGGACTGGCCTGTGGTCAGATCTGTGGAGTATTGTCTTGATTATAGAGCAATGTGGGAGGGAGCAGCCCATTATGGGTGGTGCCACCCTGGGTAGGTTGTTGTGAATTGTATAAGAGGGCAGGCTGGGCATGGGCCAGGGGAGCAAGCCAATGAACAGCATTCCTCCATGGCCTGTGCTTCAGCTCCTGCCTCCAGGTTCGTGTCCTGAGTTCCAGTCTTGGGGTCCCTAAGTGATGAACTGTGACCCAGGTGATATAAGCTGAATAAACCCTTTCCTCCCCATGCTGGTGTCAGTCAGAGTGTTTTGTTACAGCAATTGAAGAGAAACTAGAACAGGGGGATCCTCTCCATTTGGCTAGATGAGCATAAATATTGCAAAGTTTAGTAGAAAATAAGATACTTCTACTGGATTGAAGTGGTTGAGTGTTTCTGGATTGGAATGATATAAACATTATACCATTTTACTAATAGACTTAATCAAACAATAATTAAACAGAGTTGTGGCTTGGTTTTGGTATTATTTATAGCCTGTACTAGACGTCCTGTTGAGGAGTAGGATGAAAAAAGCATAGACAAGTAACTGAAAGATGTTTTTTGGTCTCTGTCTATTATGCATGTGTCACATTTGATATCTGTTATGCCCATTTCAAGGCAACTTGACTCAAGAAAAGCTAAGCTTGCTTCCCTGAACTAGTGGCATGCACCCCAGAAGGAAGCAGTTTGGACAGACTTGGTAATTTTTTTCATCTTAATTCTGGTCAATAGCTATGTTCCCTTTTATTGGAAAACCACAAACTGGGGTATGGAGTTTGAGAAAGTAAAGATACAACTTCTCTTTGTAATAAACAATTTATATTTAAGATATGCCTAAACTTCTTTCAATTTCTCTTATCAACTTTGCCTGCTTATCCTTTGGTGTTAAATTTCTTCCAGTCAGTTTTTATGCAAGACTTCTTAGGCTTTTCTTCACATTTTATCTAAATGTAATTCAGTAATTAAAAGTGTCAGGTTGGTTTAACCTAGCTCTTTTTGATTCTTTATGCCCATACCTAAGGCCCATACTAATTTGGCCAAGGGATTTAAAGGACAATTTTGTTCCTGGCCATCTGAAGTCAATTGGTCTCAGGAATTTTGTATGGGGGACTCTCTTAAAATGTTCTGCAGATGTGAGTTACCAGCCTTCCTGTGCAGGGAGGTCTTGGAGATCACTAACAGAACCCTAGGCAGTGTCCAGTCTATAAAGAGGAATTCAACATAGAAAAACATAAACTTGTGCTCCAAAGGGAAGCTGAGTCTAGCATGACCTGACCTTGTCTTCTGTAGATGAATCTGGTTAAGAAAGCCAGAGTGACTCAGTCACCTCCCCCCAAAAAATAAAACAAACAAACAAACAACAACAACAACAACAAAAAAACGAGTGCCCTCTGAAAACTAGTACATCAAGTCACCTTGAATAAACAAAGTTTTGTTAATCTGGGCTAATTATGTGGACTTAAGCAACCAAAAATCAGTACAACCAAAGGTACATAGTAAATATATATCTTTTAGTGCCTGAAAAACTGTGCCTCCATATATTGGCCATAAAGTTATATAAAAAAATGTTAAACAAGCATAAAAACCCTAGATTTTTGGCTGTGATTAACAAAGTAGGGTCACCTGTAGCCAAATGACATGTCCATTATTGTTGCTAATTAATACTCACTAACTAATTTTTTTCTTTCTTTCAAGTAACTATCTACGTGGAAACTCATATGCTATTAGAATTCTTTTTTTTTTTTTTACATTTTTTTTTTTTTTTTTTTCTTTTTTTTTGTAAATTTTTTTTATTGATGGCTTTGTGTATTTCATAATCATTTTCCAATTCATGTTCAAGCAATATATCCTCCCCTTCCACCCACCCACCCTACCCCACTCCCAGATCATCGCATTACTGCATAAGTTTCATGCATTTATCTCTGCTATTTTTGTATTTGATTATATGGTATTATCATTTTTTTTAAACAATAAGTGAACATTTGTGAGTACAAGCATACTTTCAGGTAAAACCAATTTGCAAGCAGTTGGTGTGCCCAAACCCACAGAGCTCATGGCCCACCATCCAGCAGGGGGGCGGTATGTTCAATCGATGATCAAATGAGTGTCCAGTCTATCTTGTTGTAGTTAAAAAAAATCCATCTTTCAATTATAACCTTAAATATTAATGGGCTGAACTCCCCAATCAAAGGCATAGACTAGGAGAATGGATTAGGAAACAAAATCCATCTATATGCTGTCTGGTGAAGCTATTAGAATTCTTAAAAAGCAACTACTGAGGGGCTGAAGAGATGGCCTAGCGGTTAAGAGTGCTGACCGCTCTTACAGAGGACCCGGGTTCGATCCCCAGCACCCACATGGCAGCTGAGAACCGTCTGAAACTCCAATTCCAGGAGAACTCCAGTTCCAGGGGAATCTGAGACCCTCTTCTGACCTCCGCGGCATTGCACGACATGGGTGCACAAACTTGCATGCAGACAGTACATTCATACACATACAGAAATAAATAAAAATTAATTTAAAAAATGACTTAAAAAAAAGCAACTACTGAGTTCAAAATAATTCATTATTTGAGAATTGAATTCTTGATCATAGCCAGGATGACTAGGATAATATGAAATCTTAATGTGGTTTAATTTGCATTTCTGCAATTACTAATGAGATTGAAAACTTTTTAAGATGTCTCTCAGCCATCTTCTTCATTTGTGAAGTCTCTGTTCAGCTCTTTGCTCCATCTCTTTTTGGGTCATTTGTTTTCTTGATTCTTTGTTTTTTGAGTGATTTATATAATCTGGATGTTAATTCTTTGTCAGATGTTTCGCCGGTGAAGGTTTCTTCCCACTATGTGGGGTTTCTCTTCACATCTTTGATTGTTTCTTTTGCTGTACAGAAGCATTATAATTTAAAGAGGCCCCACTTTTCAATTATTGATCTTATTTCCTGTGCAATTGCTATCTTGTTTAGAAAGCCTTTTCCTACAACTATGTCTTGTAGGTTACTGCCAACATTTTTTCTATAACTTTTAGAGTTTCAGGTTTCACATTGAGGTCTTTGGTCAATTTGAAGTTGATTTTATAGTGTAAAAAGGTAGGGGCTTAGTTTTACTCTTCTATAAATGGTGATCCAATTTTGCCAGTACCATTTACTGAAGGTACTGTCTTTCCTCGATTGAGTTTTCTTGACCCATTTGTAAATATGGGGTGTCTGAAATTGCATGTGCTCAAGTTTAGATTTATAATTTTGTTCCATTAATACAGGGGTTTGTTTTTGTGCCAGTACAAGATTGTTTTTTATGACTGTAGCCCTATAATACAAATGAAGTCAGGTATAGTACCCACTCTGAATTTTGCTCAGTGTTGCTTTGGCTATCTGGGGTCTTTTTCATATGAACTTTAGCATATTTTTTCGAGGTCTGTGAAGAACCTTATGAGACTTTTAATTGGTATTGCACTGAAGCTATCTATTATTTTGGGTAAGATAGTCATTTTATGGATTATTGGAGAAAACTCCAAAGGAAATCAACATGGAATGGAAAATCCAATAAGCCAATTGGAAACAAGAGAAGAAAGCCTTACTAGCAGAACAAATGAACCTCAAAACAGACTATCAAGACTGTATGACAAGTTTGAAGATCTGGACTCCTTAAGCAAAGATGGACCCCTTGAGAACTTTAGAGAAATTTGAGACACCATGAAAAGTCCGAATCTATGAATTATAGTCACACAGGAAGGAGAAGTACATCTCGGGCTGGAGAGATGGCCTAGCGGTTAAGAGTGCTGACTTCTCTGGCAGAGGACCCGAGCTCGATCCCCAGCACCCACATGGCAGCTGAGAACCATCTGTAACTCCAATTCCAGGAGAACTCCAGTTCCAGGGGAATCCAACAACCTCTTCTGACCTCCGCGGCATTGCATGACATGGGTCCGCAAACCTGCATGCAGACAGTACATTCATACACATAAATAAATAAATATTTTTTTTAAAAAAAGAAGGAGAAGCATATCACACCCGTGTAATTGAACAGATCTTCCAAAGAGTTCTGGAAAGAAAATATTCCTAAATTAAGGCAAGTGTTACCTACAGTGAGTAAAATTCACACAGAGTATTAATTAGACATTACCAGATAAGGAATTCCCTCTCACATATCATAGTAAACAAATTAGATATACAGAACAAAGATAGGGTAGTGGAAGACACCAGAAAAAAATAAGTTAGAAAAAAAGGAAAACCCATAATATTTACAACTGACTTTTCTTTCTTTCTTTTGTTCTTTTGGAGGCAGGGTCTGCCTGTAGCCCCAGCTGACCTGGAACTTGCTCTGTAGACCAGGCTGGCCTTGAACTCACAAAGTTCCGCCTGCCTCTGCCTCCCAAGTGCTAAGATTAAAGGCGTACACCAACACACCCAGCAGAAAACTGACTTTTCAGTGCAAACTACAAAAGCCAGAAGAGTCTGGACCAAAATATTTCCAGTTCTAATTTACCAATCTGAAATGGATGCCAACCAAGGATATTTTTTTTTATTTATTTTTATTTATTTCGGTATGTGTATGAATGTACTGTCTGCATGCAGGTGTGTGCACCCGTGTCGTGCAATGCCGCGGAGGTCAGAAGAGGGTCTCGGATTCCCCTGGAACTGGAGTTCTCCTGGAATTGGAGTTTCAGACGGTGCTCAGCCGCCATGTGGGTGCTGGGGATCGAACCCGGGTCCTCTGTAAGAGCGGTCGGCGCTCTTAACTGCTAGGCCATCTCTCCAGCCCAACCAAGGATATTTTATCCAGCACAACTATCTATAATGATCAAAGAGAAAAAGAAAATTTTCTTGACACAGTAGCTTGATATAATTCATGCCTACGAAACCACATTACAGAACATTGTGTAACTATGAAAAAACACTGAGAAGCATTGTCTTAATTTATCCTTTATTGAGGATTTTAATTTGGAAAAAATTGGTATTGTGACATCAGTGGATGATGCTAAATGGAATGTAGATACTATCCACGTATATCCTCTTGTGGATGTATGTAGTAATTCTAAATTGCTTTAGAATTTATTATTTAACTTTATGTATGTATTTATTACATTATTTATTTTGGGAAATGAAATTTTCCAGGTGTATAAGAGATAGTTTATGATGGAGCCAAATATGAGTGATTAAGGCCTGGGAACACAGTTTCATGTTACCTGAAATTCCATGTTCCAATGTGGTAACTGTTTCATTAAGTTGTATAGTAACAGAACAAAGAAATGTCGTAAGTCAAGACATTTTTAAAATGCCTTGCTGGAAACACTAAGCATGCATAGAAAGCAAAACTATAATTTCAACTATTGGCCTCAGATGTTATCTAATCACAATCTTAGGCGTTAATTGTTGATTCCTGTTTTTAAAACTATTTGTCACAAGATGTGAATTCATAAACAAAGGTGGGTAAGAAGTGGCTATTTATGGGCCCAAAGATATCCTAGAAACCTGGGTCTGTAGGGTTCCATGTCACCATTGTCAATAATGTGTAAATCAGTTTGGTTAACCTTGCAGGAAATTCAGCTCAAGATGCAGGAATTTTATCTGGAGCTTACTTTTGCAGTTCTCCCTTCGATATACTTATTTTTATTTGATGTGTATGGGGGTTATACCTGCATGTATTTAAGGGCATTCGTGTTCCGCAGTGCCTGCAGAAGAGAGCAGAAGTTGTATGATTCCCTTTAACTGCAGTTACAGATGTTTCTTATGTCATGTGGGTGCTGGGATTAGAACCCTTGTCTTCTGCATGAGCAGCTATTGCTGTTAACCACTAAGCCAAGTCCCCTTTTGAAAGCTGTGCTTTCAAAATTTATTGTTGGAGCCAGGCGCGGTGGTGCACGCCTTTAATCCTAGCACTTGGGAGGCAGAGGCAGACGGATCTTTGTGAGTTCAAGGCCAGCCTGGTCTACAGAGTGAGTTCCAGGACAACTGGGGCTACAAGGAGACCCAGTCTCGAAAAGACAAAAAAAAATTATTGTTGGTACTGTGTTCCTGTTGCTTCAGCAATGGTATTAGGTGTGATTAGCACATCACATATACAGACATTATATTTTGTCTTGGCCATAGAGAGGTAACACGTGAGTAAAGGGAACAAAGTTCATGATTAAAGTTATATGTTAAGATTTTCCTGTAAGAGTTGATTATTTGGAGTCCAAGGCGTATATATTTACACTGATTATATTGTTTTCTTTAAGGGAAGTTAAATTTAGTTTAAATGGCTATCCAGTAGAAAAAAACGTTTTAAATGATCTTGATCCATTTGTTTTGATATGGACAAGATGATTAGCAGTTGAGTTTTTTGGGGAAGAATATCTGAGAGAGGCATTGCACCAAAATATTCCTATGGTTTCTAGTTTTTTCATAAACTAATGAGTCCAATTTTTTCTACCAGTACACTCAGGAATGTGGGGTAATCAACTCGATGATGTGCAATACATGATTATCTACAATGGCAAGTACACCATAAAACATCCATGCAATAGTGGCAATTTTATCTTCGGGGAAATCAATGGCTAAATAATTGGACCTAAATCCCACTCACTGGGAGGAAACTCGTGTGGTAGTAAACATAGCCAGAAGAACACAATTTGAGAGCTCATAGATCCTAGATAAATCCCCAAGGTAGACACTTCTGTAGGCTAAGGTAACATCTTGCTAACTACAAAAGAGATATCCTTATATTTACAGGCAAATATCCCAGACTCCACTAAGAAAAGAAGCTTCTTTTGAACCAGATGAGAATAGTACTGAGTCCCACAACTAGAAATGCATATAATTAACTATGAATTTTTCATGCCTAAGCAAAACATCTGCAATGCAAGTCTTGCACAAAAGCCCCAAACAACATAGAACAAGGGCCCAAGAAGACATTAATTTCCACTTATTCCTCCTTAATGAAGCTGCCCATGCAATAAGAGGCCAGGAACTCAAAAGGGCAGGAATGGCCAAACCGTGGAGTTTAGGAGTCTACATAGTGTGGTTTCATGGACAGATCACATATATTCAACTTAATTTCCTCAGGGTTCAGCAAAGATGGTAGAAGAAGAGCCACAATGATTTTCAGGCCCAGCAAGGTGGTGTAGACCAAAAGGAAATGAATCATATGAATTCTTGTGATCCAGATCATATGAACCTACAACATTGGTATCAGGATGCACAAGACGCGTGTGTTTGGGTGAAGAAGAACTGGCCCTTGTCAGTAAAGGGACTCCGGGTAAGTTCACTAGAGCTCAGAGCATGAACTGGCACTGAGTAATGGGTGGGGAGTTTAGTTTGGTGCATTGTTCCCTATCAAAACTGACAGAATGTGTGAACTCTGGGGGGCCTGTGGTAAGGTGCCAATTGAGAACCAAGTATAAAGGCTGTGTTAAGATCCAGTTGAATTGGGAGCTAGTCCTTATCTGGCAACCCTCAGGGCACCATGTGGTTGGGAGTCAGGGGATTTCTCTGACCCGGTTCCAAGAAGAAGCAGACAATGTGGCACAGGTGCATGATGCTGGGCCAGGCACTTTGGAATCTTGGTGGATGGGTGATGGGTATGTATACTAATTTTAGAGTAATATAAATTTAAAAGGGAAAATTTGAATCCTGAAATATGATTTCGAGTAACATATAGTTTATTTTCAGATGACATAATTTTAGTGTAGGTGATATATATAAATAAATAAGTGTATGTGTGTATATATTTGTGTGTGTGTGTGTTGAAGCAATACAAATTGGAATAAACAACGAAAATGTACTGGAACAAAGAACTAACTGAAACAGTAAAGTTCTCCCCCAAACAATAATCATCTGCTTTGACAAACTTTTAAATGTCTCAGAAAATGATACAAAACATATATAGCAAAATGCACGAACTTGGCTGTTTTGGGGGCCATGGAAAAGGAAATAGCTCTAAAATGATCTGAGAAATGATGTATGAAATTCACAATACTTCATTAAAATATATGTAAAAACATACATTAACTTCTATGTACCATAGGAATCTAAAGTTATATTTCTTTGCACCTGCCTGGAAAATCACTGTTAAAATGTGATTCTCAAATGTGTTTTGGAATTAACCCATAGCTTATTTTCACACTCTATCATTGTGGTATATATGTCAGGTGTGTATATGCATATTTTGTAATAACATAAAATTAAAAGGAATAAGAGCAACAGAAAAAAAAATAGAAATAAAAATTAGTATCAGAACTAAACTGAACTGTTATAATCCTCAAACTAAAATGTGTACTTTTATCTTTGATCATGAACTTGAAATTCTAAATCAAAAGAAGAAAAGAAAGAAATGGACTCAATGGATGAACTCATACTGAGGGACATTTGAAGACACAAACATGGCTCAATTCATGACTGAATACATGAAACCTGATGAGGTGAGTGTTATAGGAAGATGAAACTAGGGAAATGGGTCTAAATGTGATCAAGATGTATTAAATGCAAAAAAGTCAATTAAAAAGGCCTATTGATTTTAATTTGTGTTCCTCTAATATTCTTTGGGGGTGAGTCTATTCTGCATAGTTTGGCTAAATTATATGGAATGAGGAAGCATTGTTGATGCGAGTTGAGAGACGATAACTCTCTTAGTTGGTGTACAATACTAAAATGTCAGATAAGATATTTAAAACACAGATTAAACTCTAACCCTATAAAATTATTTAACATAGCATTACTAAATAAATTTGACACTCCTTCCTCCAGCAGGTATTAGTTGTCAATATTTCATCAGATATTCCTGTGAATTTTGGCTCATTTCACCCCAAAGTGCAGTTGTCTTTCAACCTTGGGTTTCTGTTGCTTTTGTGAATGATGTCACCAATGCCATGGCTCCATATGTATAAATATCCTATTGCATCCTGAAAACACAGTTTTCTTTTATTCCTACACAACCTATCATAGTTTTTCCATCCATTCTTAGGCAATTGTTCCCGAGTCTTAGTAGAAAGTGTGCTATAGGTGTATGGTTTAGTAATGGGAACACCAGCGCTTCCTCCTGTGAAGCATACAATAAATCCATGCAGAGAGGGTTTGGTTATTAAAACAAAACATGTGACACTATTGTTCCAGTGAAATAGTACTCATTTATTTTCCCTCTGTTCGTTTAATTGTTCATGCAATTAGTTCAAGCATTATATTGAGAGGAAGTGGAAATATGGGAATCCCTGTCTGGTTACTGATTTCGGTGGAAGTGCTTCCAGTTTTTCTCCCTTTAATGATGTTGGCTATGGGTTGTTTGCATATAATTTTGATTATGTTCAGGAATGTTCCCTCCATTTATTTTAATATATTTTTTTACATTTTTGAACTTCCCTGTATTGAAACTTCCTTGCATCTCTGGTATAAAGTCAACATGATTGTGATGAGTCATCTTATTGATATATGATTATGTTTGGCTTTTATAGTCATATAAGCACTTGATCCATAACATTATAACATGATCTTTGCAATAAATAAATACATGAGTAAATAAATAATAAAAATTAATTAATTAATTAATTAAGTTGAAGACTGGAGTGGTGGTTCATGACGTTAACCCTCACACTGGGACACAGGTGGATCTATGTGAGTTCAAGGACAGCCTTGTCTACAAAGTGAGTTCAGGACAGCTGGAAATAGAGGGAGACCTTGTCTCAAAAAGATGAAAAATAAGTAAAAAAATAAGTAAATAAGTAAATAAATAAATAAATAAATAAATAAATAAATAAATAAATAAATGACATGATTTCTCCTCCATGACTTTCTCTGAGTATGTGGATATGTGGAACTTCCAGAATCCTTCCCTGTGCTTTGCTTACTACATTCTAAAGCTACTGTAGTTGCATTTCATACAACTCCATCTTTCTTCAGTACATTGTGACAAATGACTGAGACAAATAATAAGTTTAATCAGCAAATCTCCTCTGTTTTTTGGTGTTTTCAAGACAGTGTCTACCTGTAACCCCAGCTGTCCTGAAATTCACTCTGTAGACCAGGCTGGCCTTGAACTCACAATGATCTACCTGCCACTTCCTCCTGAGTGCTAGGATTAAAGATATTTTAATATTATTTTTCTTTATTATCAGTGTCCTCCCTTTACTTTCACAAAACAATCAATAAAGCACTTTATGGAATGATGGTTATATTTGGCTTACAGTGTATGTTCTTATGGTAGGCTTGGTGGAACAATCAGAAACAAGCTCGTATCTTTCCAACTGCCATTACAATTCATGGGTAGAGTGGTGCATTGTGGGCAGGAGGTGTTGGCGTCCTGGGCTGGTGGGAGGTGCAGGGGCAAATATAATTCCTCCAGGCTACTCACAGCCTTTAGGGCCTGTTCCCCAGCCCTGCCTCTGCCTGCTTGCCCCTCCTGACCCTCGAGGCTTCTTCTGCAGTGCCTTGATGACCTGGCCAGCAGGCCTGGCTCCATCCCTGCCTCTGAGGGGTGCAGCTTGGTTATTTTATTTTATATCTCAAAATTAATGGAAGCAGATAATTTTGAAGTCAATGGGAGAGTCCTCATAGGACAGTTCCTCAAGATAATGCAATACCAACACTATTTGATCTTACCAGAGAGCAGACACCAAAGATGGATACAAGAATTGAGTGGGGCTGGAGAGTTGGCCCAGCAGTTAAGAGTGTCACCTGCTCTTGCAGAGGACCCGGGTTTGATCCCCAGCTCCCACATGGAGGCTGAGATCTGTCTTTAACTCCAGTTCCAGGGGAATCCGATGCCCTCTTCTGATCTCCATGGCATTGCACCACACTGGTACAGAAACCTACATGCAGACAGTACACTCATACACACAAAAAATAAATAAAATTAAAAAAAGAATTGAATTAAGAGAAAATAAGAACAACGAAACAGAAAAAAAAAATGATGACACCTCTGAACAAGAATATGAAACTAGCAGGAAAGCTCAGAACCCCAGTTCAGAAGGGAGTAACTAGCAGGATTTTTATTTTTTTTAACTTTAACCCAAGAAGAGGAGGAAAGCAAAGGCTATCTAAAGTACTTATTTGAAATTTTGATTCTCATGGGAAAACCAAACATACCTCTGGATGGGCATGAAGCTGATGTGATCCCCGAGGGGGTCTTTACTCCTGATAACTTACAAGCACTTCTAGAATGCTGGATAAATTCTGGTGAAGAGATCTTGAGAAAGCAGTTTTGAGTCAACAGTAATCAACACGTTATTCTGTTCTAAAAAATAGCAGAAACAGATGCTGGAGATCTGTGAGAGCAGCATTGGGAGAAAACAGTCAGGGAAAATAGTAAAGTATGGGGGAAAAATGACAGAAGGCACTGGAAAGATGGCTTAGTGGTTAAGAGCACCAACTGCTCTTGCAGAGGACCCGGTCTTGATTCCCAGCACACACATGGTGGTTGAGAAACGCCTTTAACTGCAGTTCCAGGGGAGTCATTCTGACGCCCTCTTCTGACCTCCGTGGCTTTTATAGCCATATAAGCACTTGATCCATAACATTATAACATGATCTTTGCAATAAATAATGAGTGCACAAACCTACTACATTCATACACAAAAAAAGGAATAAATTTTTTTTATTTTTCTTTTATTAATTTTACTTATTTCTGTATGTGTATGAATGTACTGTCTGCATGCAAGTCTGTGCACCCGTGTTGTGCAATGCCACGGAGGTCAGAAGAGAGTCTCGGATTCCCCTGGAACTAGAGTTCTCCTGGAATTGAGTTTCAGACGGTTCTTGGCCGCCATGTGGGTGCTGGGGATCGAACCCGGGTCCTCTGTAAGAGCAGTCGGCGCTCTTAACCGCTAGGCCATCTCTCCAGCCCCGGAATAAAATTTTAAAAAAGAACTGACATAAATTGGCCATTCTCAGTGGATACGCAGACATGGTGCTTTTGAAGTTCTGGTGAACCACTTACAAGCACTAGTTTTATGTTTAGATGGCATAAACAGTGACACGAACACTAGTGGAAGGAGTTTGTTGCTAGCTGAGCATTTGTACAGAATTTGATTTCATTGTTGTTACCATTGATCTTTTTTAAAAAAATTATTTATTTTTGTATGTATATGAGTGGACTGTCTACATGTAGGTTTGTGCACCCATGTCGTGCAATGCCACGGAGGTCAGAAGAGGGTCTCAGATTCCCCTGGAACTGGATTTCTCCTGGAGTTAAAATTACAGACGGTTTTCTGCTGCCATGTGGGTGCTGGGGATAGAACCAGGGCCCTCTGCAAGAGCAGTCGGTGCTCTTAACCGCTAGGCTATCTCTCCAGCCCACCACTGTTCTTAAAAATGTCAATATGGCCTAGTGGTTAAGAGCACCGACAGCTCTTGCAGAGGACCCAGGTTCGATCCCCAGCACCTACATGGCGGCCAAGAACCGTCTGAAACTCCAATTCCAGGAGAACTCCAGTTCCAGGGGAATCCGACACCCTCTTCTGACCTCCGTGGCATTGTACGACACTGGGTGCACAAACTGGCATGCAGACAGTACATTGATACACATATAGAAATAAATAAAATTTAAAAAAAGTCAATATTCATTTGCAGTTTTGGTCAAAATCTTCTTTACAGCAAAAGAAACAATCAGGGCCATTTAGAGAAACCCCGCAGAGTGGGAGGAAATCTTCCTCAGTGATTCATCTGACCGAGCATTAATGTCAAGAATATATAGACTACTCAAAAAACAAAGTAGTAAGAAAACAAATGGCTCTCTCAAAAGATGGAGTAAAGAGTTCAACAGAGACGTTACAAGTGAGGAAATAAAGATGGGTGACAAACATTTTTAAATGTGTTCACCATCGCTAGTAATTAAGAAATGCAAATTAAAACCACTTTTAGATATCATCTTACTCTGATAAGACTGGCTAGATCAAGTGATACCAAATGCAGAAGAAGTTGTGGGGAAAGGGGAGCACTCATCCACTACTGGTGGGAATGTAAATTCATACAACCAGTATGGAAAGCAATGTGAAGAACCGTTAAAAGAGCCTACCCCTGTACCAGGCATACCTCTCCTGGGTATATACCCCTAAGACTCATCCTACCACAGATATACATATATATCCATATTTACTGCAGCTCTCTTCAAAATAGCCAAGAGCTGGAACCAACCCACGTTCCCCTCAGGCAGTGAGTGGATAGAGAAAATGTGGTGCATCTACACAATGGAGATCTGCGCAGCAGCAAGAATAAAAAAGATAACATCATGAACTTTGCAGGTAAATGGATGGAACTAGAAGATATGCTAAGTGAAGTAACACAGTCTCAGAAAAACAATGAATTGTATCCCTAATCTGTGGATGCTAGCACCAAGTACCTAGTTGTCAGGCAAACTAAGCAATGTTAATATTATATTCCTCTTTTGAAAGCAACTGTGCTCTTATAAGGTGAATCCCTTAAGAGGTTCTAGAATTAACCTAACAGTTATTCTCTGACTTTGAAAACTTGGCATATGGCTGGAGGATATTTATGCATATTTTAGAGTAATATAAATTTAAAAGGGAAAATTTGAATCATGGCATATGATTTGGAAATAACATACAGATTTTTTTCACTCAAAATAATTTTAGTATATGTGAGACATTTTTTGAAGCAATGCAAGTTTGAGGGAAAAGCAACAACAAAAGAACTGGGACCAAGAACTGACTGAAACAGTGAAATTTCTCTCCCAAACAATAATCTTCCATTTTGAAAAACAAACAAAAATCCTTGGAAAGTCTCAGAAAAAGATCCAAGACATGTACAACACAATGCATAATCTTGGGTGAGGTCAGGGGTATGGAAAGGGAAATGAGTCTAAATTGGTTTGAGAAAAAATTCATGAAAAAGTTTAATGACAAAAATATATGCAAAAAGGCTTATCCTTTACAAGGGCCTCTGGGAAGATTCTCCAGGGACAAACTTCTGATGTCTACTTAGTAGCCAGTAGCTTGACTACAGTACTTCAATCCCTCAATGAGGTCATGAAAAACATTGCAGTTTGTCATGAGTTTTGGTTTGAGGAAGCCACAAATTTAGCAACTAAACTTGAAATTAAAAGGAATCTCCCAGGAAAATTCTGTAGGGCTCAGCAATGTAACCTGGAATCTCAGATAACCTCTGAGAGTTACTATAAAGAAAACCTCAATGTTCCAACATTGGAGCCCATTATTCAAAAATTTAATGATATATTTTCTGAACAGCACTTCAAAGCCCTGAAATGCTTGTCTCTGGTGCCTTCAGTCATGAGACAGCTCAAATTCAACAAATCAGATGAACATCATGCTGGCATGTACAGAAGTAACATACTAAATACACATACTCAGCTGAGCTGCATTGTGGGAGAATCAGTTGGAAACACAGAGGCAAAGATATAGAAACTCCATCCACTATTTATGAAGCCCTTCATCTGCCTGATATCAACTTTTTTCCTAATGTGTATGCTTTGCTGAACGTTCTGTTTATTCTCCCCTTAATGTAAGTGGAGAATGAACGCTATGAAAATGGACAGAAGTGTCTCAAAGTATACTTGCAGAACACTTTGACAGATCAGAGGGCAAATAATTTGGCTTTCCTGAACATAAATTTTGATACAAATCATGTTTTGGAATTAATGATGAACACATATGACAAATTCTATACAAATAAATCATTATTTCCTACAAATAATTCAGAAAACATTGAAAATACCTGAGATTATTTTTAGAATGGGTTTTTATATTGGGTATTTGGAAGGAAAGTTCTAAGACCACTCAATCACCGAATACCCTTGCTGATAGGCTTCCAGTTGAATTCATTAGTCATTGGTAGTGCCCCTTTTTGAACTCTTATGCTTTCAATATCTATTCTTCCAGAGCATGGCATTGGGAGTGCCAAAATTCACCTTAGGGCTGTCTCTGCTAGTGCTACTCTGGAATTGTTTTAGTTAAAGTATGTTAGATAAAACATTATCATTGTGGATCTAGTTGGTAGGAATTATCAGGTCTTTGAAGAAATGAATTTCGAGAAGGAATGGAAGACAGGAATGCATTTTATAATTTGTTAATGAAGTCCTCTATTGACTTTTGACTAGTAGGAGCTTTAAGTGTGATCTTTAAAATCTGTAATAGCAGCACTTGGAGGCAAAGTCTGTAGGATCAGAAGTTTTCAGACAACTTGGACTATATAATGAGACTCTGCCTCAAGAAAACAAGGATTGGTGATGTAGCTTAGCAGAGGAAGCATTTGTCTAGCATACGCAATCCTGGGTTCACTCCTCAGCACTACAAAAACAAAAGGCAACAACAGCAAATACAGCTGTGTGATGGAGAGTTACAGATATGAGCAGAGAGAAGTTGCTGAGCTCACCAAGCAGATTTAAGTATAGATTTGTCTACATGGAAGAAGCTCAAGGGAACAAGTTACAGACAGAAAGGCAGAGCCGGGCACTTTCATTCCACACCTGGTTGATAGTCCATTTTTGAGCCCACACTTGCATAAGCTCAGCAGGTATACTGACTTCTGCTTCATGGTCATGACAGAACCAGAGCCCATCCATACAGGGAACTGACTTGCCTACTATCTTCATTCTTTTAAACCATTATTATATCTTTTGTCTCATCTTGATTTATAGGCAAACCTTACAAAAATAATTTTTGTTGTTTATTTAAAAGTAATACAGAAAATATTGCTGTTATTTTGGTAAATAAAATCAATTTTGTGTAGCTTATTTCAATCTGAATTAAATGTGAATTTTGATTAAAAAATCATAGATAGATAATGACTTTGAGATGGGGTATTAAACCCACGTCCCTCCCCAAGAATTTCACATGATGGGCAGCCTTCTACAATCTACATATTCCACAGTCTTTGAAAAGATCATCTGTACTTAGCGGATCAAATGTTCATCCACATTAGAATGTTGGTAATTTTCTTTCTGTGAGAAACAGTGAGCAACATAAAATGGGAGAATATATATTTTTGAAGACCACAGTGCCAAGTCAGAAAAACAAAACAAAACAAAACAAAACAAAACAAAACAAAACAAACAAAAAACCAAAATAGGAACTCAAGCCATGAACCTACAGGGAAGAACTGAAGCAGAGATCATGCCAGATGGTTTCTTAGTGGCTGGATCACCTTGTCCAATTCAGTTACCCAGTTTATGTATCCCAGAGCAACCTGCACAAAAAGAGCATGATCCACAGTTGGCCTGACATTCCTGCTTCAATCAGCAATTAAGAAAATCCATTACAGGTATCCCAGGCTCAGAAAACCAAATGTGGCATGCCCTCTGTATAGTATGATGCTGTTTGAATTTAGCAATAGGCATGTTTTATTTTGAAACTTCAGAAGATAAAGAAACTAGTAAATGGCCATAGGAGGATGGGGATCATCTTCCTGGGATAAGTGGTAGGAAGTAATACTATTATTGGGGAAAGGAAAAGTTAACACTATGAAAGGTTAGATTGGGGAATGGAAAGACAGAGCAGAGGAGGGAATTTGTGCAGGAAAAAAGTACACTAAAAGCCTTAGGCCAGGACATGTATAAATTTACCACTATAGACTCATATCAAAATATACATATATTTTCATAATATAAAGAGTTTAAAATCAGATATATCACGAGACACTCTCCTTTTCAAGATATCATTGTTTAATGAACAAATATACCAAAAATAAACTGTCTCTCTAGAATCTGTTGACCAGGGGTACCCTCAAACAAAGCAGTCCATCATGCCAGTTTTTGTATTCTCACCAGAAATACATGATAAAACCCTATTGTTGAGGGTACTGTGTTTATGAACTATTGATTCAACAAGGAGAAATCAATCCATTGCTGACATCAGAGCCACACCTCAATTGCATATTGTTCATATTGCTGGAAGTTGTTATGAATGCTATTAGAAGCATTAGAAACAAAATCTAATTTTATCCAGCTGTGAATCACATGAACTACAATTTTCTTGGTAAGTTATATTCCTAGCAGTACAATGGTGGCAAAATTATTACGGGATTAACAAAGTAGCCTTTAATTCAGTTTAATGTCCACATTTTAGAAAGGAATCCATATCTGAAACTGATATCAGGATAAAGAATCAAGGCTCTATTAATCGTAGGATACAGAAAAGAACTTAATACTAGTTTTCTATTGAATAGCTTTTTGTCCTACACATCCATTAATGTATGTCTTAACAGAAATTTTCTAATGCATCAGATGATGATTAACACAGATACTCACAACTGGACAAAGTGCAGAGATCAAGAGTCTTTAGAGTGTTTATTCCTGAACAAGACACCTAATCCAACTTCTACATGTAAAAGCTCAGTGATTGTTGTGGGGGAAAATGATTCTCTTCAGTACTGGAAAGATCATAAGAGGTGATAGATGACCCTATGGAAACAGAGTTTCTAGAAAGTTGGTCAGTTGCTCATATGAACTTACAGATATGGTGACCAGAATGCAGAAGTGCCATGCAAGATGGAGACAGAAAAATAATACAGAATAGCATGAGGAAGTGGGTAAGAAACTTGAACCACACCTTAAGGTGTTGTGTCAAGAGATGGCTGTTTGGAGAGGCAGAAACAGACTCTTCTAAGCCTTAGATTCTTGGTAATTTCTCCAGGCTCCAGTGGATGAACAGATACTGAAGGACATTTAGACATGGTTTTGACTCTATAGGCCTTACACATTAAATTTGGTGGGGAGCAACAGGGAGTGGTGGAGGCAGGAGAGATGATCTAAATACTATATAATTATATTGTTTGAAAATTCTAAAATTTAATTAATGGTGTTTAAAAAATTTTAATTAATGGTGTTTTAAAAAAGATGATGTGGGCTGGAGAGATGGCCTAGCAGTTGAGAGCGCCGACCGCTCTTGCAGAGGACCCGGGTTCGATCCCCAGAGCCCACATGGCGGCCGAGAACCGTCTGAAACTCCAGTTCCGGGAGGACTCCAGTTCCAGGGGAGTCCGACGCCCTCTTCTGGCCTCCGCGCCATTGCACGACACGGGTGCACAGACTTGCATGCAGACGGTACATTCGTACACATACAGAAATAAATAAAATTAATTAAAAAAAAAAGATGATGTGCCTCAAAAAATATTGACAGGGCAAGCCTAGGCAGGAAATACACCAACTGAAGCTCTTTCTTCCCAGTCCTCCTTGTATGTGTCCAGTTGATAAAATCTTATTAGTCTAGCCTAGTGTGACATTTTCATACAAATTTGAATAAATAAGTAGGAAGTTTTGTTTCTCTCTTTGTATATGAACAGAAAAGATTTCCTATTGTTTAACTTAAGCAAATGCCACCAAGCTCAATAGTCTTAAGTTTACCTTGTGGATGACATTTTGTTCCTAGATATGTGAATGATTAAATCTTTCCTATATCATATTTTGAGAAATTATACATGAATACTGTATTTTCATAATTTCTACTCCTTCCACACCCTCCTCCATCCTCTGTGATGCATTATATATGCATAAATAAATAAATATATATTTATTTATGCATATATAATGCAGTAATCCATTTAATGTTGCTCTGTGAATGTATATTTATTGCTGATATTTTGGAATAAGATAACTTAGGGATTAGTGTAAATAAATCTGATTCTCTTGCCATCAGCATCTATTGACTGAATATAGTTCTTCCTGTTCAGGTGGGACCATTGTGTAAATCCTCACACCATATTTATCATGAAAACTTCTTCCTTCATTTTGTAGTTTTTATTGAGCTACCACATTGTGCTGATTTCCTGTAGAGTTCTTTAAATTTTTCTGTACAGAATTCCTTCTACTGTAATATGCTTAGAGTAAGGCACCACAATTTCAGTTTGGAATGTGGGTTTTCATTTATTTATGCTATGTAGACCACTAAACTATATCTTCATTTACATATGTCCTTCAAGAAGACAGAAACCAAGATTATCACTATTAATAGTAGAGTGGGTAATGACATTCACTATTACCTTAAATGTTGCCTACACTCATAAAAATCTTGTTGTATACTAATATCAGGAAGAAATTTCTAACTATGATCTGGCTTTAAAGTGTTTCTGAGACTGACACAGAGCTAAACATATAATCATTTCAGATGTCCTCATTTTTCCTGAAGCATCTGTGGAATATATGTTGATTCCATTAAAAACTTTTCCAAAACTTCCTTGTACATTCTTAGCATTGTAATAATACAACGACAATCTACTTCTATTTACTCAATGATCTTGATTATTTTCTCAGATCTTGGTGCTCCCCATAGTCTTTAAAAACAATGAGGAAATTTAGAGGTCAGAGGAGAGCTCTGAACATGTTTTTACAAAATGTTGCTCACCAAGATAGAGGGTGCAGGTGAATAACCAGGGGCTATGTTATTCCCAACGTGGATAGATGGAACTGATTCAGAGCCAAGAAAAGACAGGAATCCAGAGCTGTTCTGATCACAGTGACATTGTGGAGTATAAGTCCTGTGATTTACCCAAGATTTTCCATTCTGTTCATGTATCTGTAAACTAATCTGAAGTGCCAGCCAGTTTTGAAAATCTACCTATTAAAAGACATTAGGTATAGTTCATTTTTCTCTGCCACACACAGTTATTAACCTCCAGAGGACTCAGCTTATAGATACTATACCTCAAAAAAATTTTCAGCATAGGCTAGATAAGGATTTTCTCTATTTTTGCAGACCTTGAGATGTTCCAGTTTTTTCTTTATATTTTTCTCCTCTAACAACATCTCCATATTTCACAGGCCATGGATAGTCAAAGATGTTTTCAAGACATGCATTACAGTACTTACATGCACGCAGACTTTCTCCTGGGTATTTTTGTTCCCCTTCACAGTTTATCACTAGAAACAGTGTTGATTCGGAAATCATTTTTGTTCAAACCAAAACTACAAATGGAATCTCAACGGTATGTATTTTCTTTGTGTGCCTATGTATTTATGAATTAATATTCATGTCTGTCTCTAATTCCACTTAATCATAATGAATTATATTCAGTAAATTGTGATGAATGAATATCCATGTTTCCCCCTTTGTTTTAATATACAAATGACCATTTTACATTTTTTTATTATCTCAAGTTCTATATAGAGAAGAGAGATATGATCATTTCCATGCTGACCATTGGATTCTATCTCAAGTTCAGGAAATGGATATGATAGATTTTGTGATAATGTTCAAATCCTAGGAAAATCTACCCTGGCAGTCATGGAGAGTAGCACATAGATGTGTAAAATATTTGCTGCGTGGTCTGCTGTCAGTGTTATACTCAAAAGACTCACTCTTGGTGTTAAGGCTATTCTTAAAATGTATTTTCCAGAGCTAAATTTTTCTGAAACCATACTTTAATAGGACCATACAACACAAGTTTCATTGAACAGATGCAATGAAATGAGGGGCTAATGCTCTCCTTTGGGATCGTGATTCTTAGCTTATCTGAATAAAATGTGACAATGTACAGACTATGGGTTTTATGGAACTGAATGTCATGTGCCTGTAATTCTTCCTTTCTCTGAGTTATAATTATAGTGATTGAAGACAGTTAATCACCTGTGAGTCTTTGCCTTTTGCATGCCTCTTGTTAGGCATATTGAAAAGTTTGTAATTCACTTATTATATAATATTTACACATCATCAGTTCATAGTGAGACAACAGGTGATTTCTTTATATTTTACCCTTAGCAGCTGCTCTTAACACAACCGTATAATTTAAGGAGCTGGCACTGCCCCAGATGGGAGGAACAGAGAAGCTGAGGATATATTTTTAGCATATATTCAATGTACAAATGACAAGGATTCAGTATGTTTCTTTTTTAATATCTTTATTGAAATTTTGTGCATTGCATTAAAACAGTTCCAATTTAAATTAGACACATTCTGCTTTCCATGCCCCCCACCCCACCCAAGTTCATGAATTCTTCCATAAATGACTTGTATTTTTTTCTGATCATTCATAAACTTTTTCTATGCAGATATTTATTGTTTTGGGCATAAGTTTAGTTTTTTATCTGTTGTATGCCCCAGTCTTTTCATTGTTTCCTCCAATTCTTATTGCTTCAATATATATATATATATATACATATATATATATATCCTATACTAAAATTATATCATCTGAAAATAAACTATATATTATTTCCAAATAATATTTGATAGTTCACATTTTTTTTCCATTTTAAATTTATATTACTCTAAGATAGGCCTATATACCCTCCAATCATATACCAAGATTACAAACTCTGAAAAAGCCAGTAAGCTAATTCTACAGCCTGTTAAGGAATTCACATTATAAGAGCACAGTTGCTTTCATAAAAAGAGATATAAAAAATTAACAAATTAACAGTGCTCAGTTTGCCTTATAACTAGGTGCTTGGTGCTTGCATCTACACATGGGTGATACAATTCATTGTTTATTTCTCTGGAATTGCGTTACTTCACTTAGCATAATTTCTTCCAGTTCCATCCACTTAACTGCTAAGCTCATGATGTCAATCATCATTCTTTACCACTGCATAGAACTCCATTATTTAGATGTACCACATTTTCATTATGCTCTCATGAACCCAGGGTTCTGTACATTTTCATATATTTCTTTCATGCAGTTATCGTCTGCCTTTGCTGTCCTTTATTCCCACCTTTCTGCATCTTGTTGTCTTCTTTGTGCCCATTTTTCTGCTGTGTTTTTTTTTTAGAAAACAGTCTCACATATGTGAGAAATGCTTACATTTCTCTTACTCCACTTGGCTTGTTTAACATAAATTATGACATTTATTTTTGTGGATTTCTTATCTATTCCCGTATTTTCAGTCTTTTTTGAATGAATACAACCACATGGTGATTGATATCAAGCTTCTTTCTCAACTGTTCATGGACACTGAGGTAAAACTCTACATGGGTACCTTATTCCCTCAACATACAAACATTGGCTATATTTTCTTGATGACAGTACTTCTACCTGGATGAGTTAGAAACTCAAAGTAGTTGTACTTGCATTTACTGTTTGGTATGCATGTATCCATGTACACACTGACATTTTGATCTTTTTATGAGAAATGCCCTTTCAGCTACTTTGTCCATGTAAAGGTTTAATATTTGATTTCTGGTTATGTGTATGAAATTTGTATATTAAACTTTTGTCAAAAAATATACTGATATTAGAATAGGCTGTTTAGAACATAATTTCAGCCTACTTGTTACTCAATCACATATGAATCTGGCTAGACTTGGACTATCATTGTTGTTTCTTTTTTGTTTTAAATTTCAAAATAACTTTTAATGAATTTACTCCATAACCCTTCTTCCTTTTATTTTTCTTTATAATGAGCCAAACTGCTGCACAGATTTACTCTTGTCCATGGTTCCTATATTTGAATTCACAGTATAGGCAGCAGCTCCTTTTATTTACTAGCTTGAGCTGGATAAAACTTCTAGATGAAGAAAATGCTCTGTGACAACTGGCCTGAGGTTAGTGTGAAGAAAATGGTGATCCCTTCAGACTTATTACAAACCTGGAGTCTACACACCCTATGCATACATCTGCCTTTAATGCGGAAAGAGATGTTTTTGAAAATACTTATGGTCAAAATATTCATGGTACCCTAAGATTTATTTTCCTGAATTGCTGTGTCCAATCAGTATGTGTATGACTCTTCTCTCTGGGTACAGAAGTCCACATTCATATGCAAATGAACTTATTTTCACTAACAAGAAACACATCAAAAACATAATTTCCACCCTGTAGGCATTGTCTTACTAGTCATGTGTAAAGCAGTTCTATATTTTCATGCTTATGTCATAATGCTTTTTTTTCCAATCTGGCATACTTAGATAACAATATCTTGTTTAATAACAAATTATACATAAATGAACAACAATTTGTATATTTTTCTTCTTTGAAAATTTCATTCATTTATATAATGTGTATTGCTCATATACTTCCATTTCTATCTATGTATCATTCCTTGTAGTGTTCTAATGCCATTTTCTTCTAGATTCAGATATTTATATTTTATTTTTACTATTGTTAATTCTCTGAATCCAGTAAGTAAAGTCCATATGCACAGGAGTTTGTGGCCAGGTAATGGGGCATGGACGATCTACCAGAATCACCAGATAAGGAGCTTCTCTCATTCTCTGAAGACATAATCTGCCAATAGCTCCTAACATATATTTTCTATGCAAAATATTAATGATTATTACCTATGATATTTTATGGATTAATCTCTCACTTAACCTTTAGTTTTCAATTTTCATTCATCTCAGTAGGGAATGATACATGTCATCCCTTAATATAGTTTCCTTAGAGGTATGGAATGGCACATGGGAGGATGAACTAACCTTGGAATCCTACATCATACTTCATCAGAACTCCCACCATGTGCGTACCATTTGGAGGATTGATGTTATCTGAAACTTTAATGTCGGGTACAAATAAATACTGATATTATTGTCTCAGCAGTAGGATAATATGTGTATGCCACCATGGTTGGCTTTTTAATGTTTGGTCTTTGAATAGAACTAATGCCATCATGGAGGTGTGACAAGACATACACGACCTGAGCTACTATATTTACCCCTTACTGAATCATACTTAACACATGTGCAGTGGTGTACCAAAACTTATTTTCATGTATAAGAATTTTGAAAACAATTTAGAAAATTTAATTCACTAGTCAGAACTCATAAGAATTCAAATAAGCAAAATTGAGCACCAAACAAGTTTCAATGCCACAGTTAATGGTCTAGGTACATTTAAAATATATCTGCACAGACATCAACATAAGACATAGACATGTATTTTCAACTATGTATAGCACATGTAACAAGTGGAGCAAATTACTTGGGCAGTAGAAAAAAATTCTTTATGTAAGTTTTTTAGCCAGAGTGTCTGAATTTGAGTTTTGTCAATTTGGCTCTTCTGGTTGGCCAGCACAATGGCAGACCTATTTTGACTCTCCTGTTAATGCTGTTTACAAGTATATGTTCCTTGAGCTCAGAAGAGGATTCCATGCTTACACAGCATCTCTTTAGGACAGCACATTAAAATTTTGTCTCTATTGTTGTCCAGTCTATATTGCAACAATATAGACTGGACACTCATTTGATCAACTTGATTGAACATACAAGCCCCCCCCCCTGGTGGATGGTGGGACCCATGAGCTGTGTGGGTTTGGGCACAACTGCTTGCAAATTGGTTTTACATGAAGGATGCTTGTACTCACAAATTATCACTTATTGTTAAAAAGTGAAAAAAAACTGAAAGATGCAGGACAGTTATGGCAGAATGCATGATCTGGGATGGGTAGGGGTGGGGTGGGGGGAAGGGAAGGGGATATATGCCTGAACTGAATTGGAAAATGTTATATGAAATACACAAAGCATTAATAAAAACAATAAATAAATAAAAATAAATAAATAAAATAAAATAAAATTTTGTCTCTATATCGACATACCTCCAACTAAAATAACTTGAAATAAATCCGTGGTTTCAATAGGTATATGTTACCGAAGTATTCCACATTTTTCTATTCACAATATAAATCAATCTCACTTTTTAGCATATATAAGATTGAAAAAATATTCAAATAACATCAGAGTCCTGGGTATCATTTATGGAATGTACACATATTGAGGTGGTAAACATATTTAGACCTGCCATATCTGCATGCCACCATAGCCTCAGCCATTAGATTGCATGCATTCTGTCATATATGATAAGGGCTATCTACTAAAGGTTTTATACTCAGATGGCCCTTAGTGCAAGTCCATCCACTGGTTCTAGTCAGTCAATCTGGAATCACTCCCCTAAAGAACATTAAAATTCCCTTACCCTGCAGTAATTTGCTGCCAATGAGTCCTTGGTGAAGTTTGGGACTTGCTTCCCATCCCCAAGTTCTTTGTGATTAAGACACCATGTGACTTTGGAATAGTGTTACCATTTCTGCAAGTTCATATGCACAAGTTCTGTTTCCTTGTGTTTATGGACTAACACTGGCCCTTACATTCTTTCTGTCCCTTCCTCTGTTATGGCCCCTGATCCACTGATAGGTGATTTTTCATATATGTGTCCTATCCACAGACATGTACTCTGCAGTCTTTTGTTCTCTACCTTTTGGTCAGTTATGGCCTTTAGTGTGCATCACAACTCTGTTGTGTGAGGAAGCTTTGCTGGTGACAGAACACAGTTCTGTTAGTATTGGCACTATAAAGGATTCACTGTAAGTGTTCAAATTATGGTCAGGCATCTCTCAGCAACATATTTGCTGTGTGTTATCAGTTGAGAACCTTTGTAACATGCTCTATATGTCACACAAAGAAGTTTCTATGATTGGTACTGTATGTGATATACTTGTCTATAAATACAGGGATTCATTTAAAGCATTTGTTAAGAAATTTCATTTGCTTAGAAACAGGACACAGATAGGGTTTTCTCTGTGATCTATGACTTCTCCAGCCATGTTCATTCTGATATGTAAACAGTGGGACACAGGAGTTCCTTCTCTTTGAGATGGCTTTAAATACAGTTAGGTAGCTGTTGCGCCCTGGATAAAATATCACTACTAGTCTGCTATTGTATGTTATGAAAAAGATTGTTGTGGTTATTAAGATTAAAGCTGGCATCGGAGCATTGATCACTTTAATTCCTTAGTAGCCTGTAGAGTATCTTCTAAAACTAGGATAGTCTTCAGGTAAGTGGTTTTCAGTTCATTCTAAACTTTTTATGAAGTATGCATATGTTCAGCAATAGCCTTTTGAATTCAAGTTCTTTGACAATAGTCTGTCTTATGTTGAGAGTCCCTGTCACTACATTGATGGAGAGCAGTGACAGTTTAATTCAGATCATTCCCACTTGCCAACTATGAAACTCTGAATGGAAAACAGTCCAAAATTTTTTAATTTCTTGCTTTGGATTAAGAATTTCCTCAGTTTCGAAAATGACACACCTTAACAACTTCTCCCATTTTAGCTACCTTTGGAAAAACTATCAATATGTGCTGGCTTGTTATTTTGCCATTCAAGAGATCAATAAGAACTCACATCTCCTGCCCAATGTGACCTTGGGATTCCACCTCTACAATGCCTTTCACAGTCATCACAGAATCTTGGAGGGTGTTCTGATGTGGCTTTCTGGAGGAAATGGCAAAATCATCCCTAATTACAGATGCAAGACTCAAAGGAAAGATGGAGCTGCAATTACAGGGACTTCCTCAGAATTTTCAGCTGAAATTGGAACACTCTTGGAACTTTACAAAGCCCCACAAGTAAGAGAATTGTTAATTACAGAAATGTTATGATGTTCTCAATTTCACAGGTTCACATATGAATAAAGGTAAGATGCGTATTTTATATTTTCCCCCAGAATTACTATGACACATTCCAGTGGATTAAGTGGTTTCTGCAATTGAAATATTTGGAAAGAGCGGGATAACAGAGAATGCCAGGTGGCGCTCCCTATCCAGCTCTCTTCCTGTGGTCGGAAGCACTCTCTCTTCCTTCCACACAGAATACTGAATGTTGGTGCTCAGAGCTGCATGTTCCCAAAATTAATATTACAGTTCTAAAGTCTATATTTTCTGTGGTATAAGTATCTCAAAACATATAGAAAACAATGCTTGTCTCAAATAGTTAAACAAAGGCTATGACATGAGCAATCAATTTGGAAAAATACACTGAGGACCACAACCAGTAAAAATAGTTCAAGGAAGGACTCAGAAATGTACTGTGAGCTGGGCGTGGTTGTGAACACCTTTAATCCTAGCACTTGGGAGACAGAAGCAGACATATCTTTGTGAGATCAAGGCCAACCTGCTCTACAGAGTGAATTCCAGGACAGCTGGGGCTACAGGGGCCCCTGTCTCAAAAAGACCAAAAGGTGCACTGTGATGTATCCACACCATATGTGCATTGCTACATTGTTCTTAATGAACCATTGATTTATGTAAACTATGTCTCCACTTACTTCGCTCCATTATTTAAGGTGTGTCTAAGGAAACTGTTAGAGACAAACTAATGAAGATATATTACTGTAAGAACAGAAACGCTTTTTATAATTTGATCCTGGAATAATTCATTTTAGAACATGAAACAGAATAACTATCACATTTAAATTTAAATTATGGATTAATTCACAATAACGTGCCAAAAAGAGCTATGCAGGATGTATTTGAGCTCATAGTTTACTTGAGACATTAGTTGTTGGGAAATGGCTTTTCCCTACACAGAACACATTAAAAAGATTAGGAAACAATATGTTTCAAGGAAGCATCATCTTATATGTATGTTGTTCATTTCTGTCTGCACCCATAAGGAGTCATGCGCATGCTTCTGTTATGCTTGTCTACTCTAACATTCTGTTTTCAACTCATCTCTGATACAAAATACACAGATTCCATTTAAATTCTCCTAAATGCAGCGTCATTTCTCCCTGATATTTCAGAAAAAGAATGATAAAAAAGTCCCTACAGAATAATTCTTTCACCAAATATTCAGATCCATGACCCCCCACACACAGAATGGAATCACTCTCAGTGCCTCATATACACTGTGACCTGGTCCATGTTTTTCTTTGCTTCTCAGGTAACATATGGACCTTTTGATCCTATGCTCAATGACAAGGACTACTTTCCATCATTATATCAGGTGACTTATAAGGACCACCATCTAGTTAATGGGATAATTTCATTTTTACTGTACTTTGGCTGGACTTGGGTGGCACTTTTTCTGTCTGATAATCAGAGAGGAGAGAAGTTTCTCTGGGACATGAGAACAGAGATGGAAGCAAAAAGTATCTGTGTGGCTTTTTTAGAAAAACTCCATACTTCTAGGAATGATCTGGAAATATTTAATAGGCTGGCAATTTCTTTAAGGAGAGAGTCCCATGTGAATGTGCATATACTGTATGGTGACATAGAGCACATTATAATGTTGATAATGGTAGAAGAGTACCATTATTCAAATGTGAAAGTGTGGATTGTGGCAAATCCCTCCTCAGCAGAATGTGAGAACATTTTCTATATGCTGAGCCATACAATCTATACAGTCCATGGATTTTTCATATTTTCACCACAGAAGGAGGACATTCCTGGCTTCAAATGCTTTCTGAAAACACTCAAGCCATCCCAATACTCAGAAGACTATTACTTTCGTCAATTCTGGACTGGCAATTTTGAATGCTCACCTCCTGGTCCTCGATGTGAAAAGTATACGCTCTGCCCACCAAATTCCTCACTAGAGTTTATGAAAGCAAAGATTGATATGTTAAGCATGTCTGAATGTAGCTATCTCATCCATAATGCAGTGTATACTGTAGCAGAAGCCCTCCATGATATGCTTTTGAAGGAATCTGAATGGGGAAATCCAGGAAGTGAAGAACCACCCAATTTTCTCCCATGGAAGGTAAATCAATACCGGTAAATACATGATGTTGTCACACAGATTCTGGGAGAAAATAATTTGTAAATACATTATGTTTTCACACACTTTCAGGGAGGAAAATAATTTATGTATATGAATCTGTAGATAAGTATTTTATTAATTACTTGAAAACATTGCATGGGATATTTTGATCATTAGTAGCTGTACACACAAGGCCTCCCAGGTCAATCTTATCTACCTAACTACACAGGTTTGTGTCATTTAATTTTACCCCATCCTCTCCAATATATATTGCTCACATATTCATGAGTTTTAAACCTCATGGGATGGTTGATATACCAAGAATCTTATATTTCAAGAAGACTAGTTTCTCCTTTCCTAGAAACTCTCAAATGAAATAGATTCTCAGATGGGAAATTGAGTTCTTGCCCAACTCCCATTTGTAGGATGGCATTTTGTTTGGCATTGACTTGTGTATTTCTTTTCAGTTCTGTATTACACATGATTACTTTACTTTTCTGATAACACACATAACAAATTTCAAAACTAAAAGTGCTACCAAGGCAGCCTGACACAGGTCAGTACATTTTAGATTTCTCAACGTTCTATGATTCCAATATGTGTTGTTCTCAGGAACGGATTGTGACACTCAAGTTCTCTGAGGCAATACCAATGCTATTGCAGGTAATATG
This sequence comes from Rhizomys pruinosus, assembly GCA_009823505.1. Lineage (NCBI taxonomy): Eukaryota > Metazoa > Chordata > Mammalia > Rodentia > Spalacidae > Rhizomys > Rhizomys pruinosus. Next base: position 402,859 of record VZQC01006177.1, on the reverse strand, counting down.
TGAGGTCTGTGGGAACCCATTGCCCAACAACTCTATGAGAGTTAACTCAGTCATCTTACTTGGGTTTTTATATGCTAAAATGAGTTTTCTAGTTGGGGTGTAGTCCCCTTTCAATTGGGTATATCTATTGAAACAAATTTGGCATATACATATTTGGACATCTTTTAAAGGTTCTAAAATAATGTTTCCATATGGTTTTGAAAAGATAAATTTACAGTTATTTATACCCCACCATATTCCCTTATTGAATTTGCTCACCCATTCCACACCCAATTTAATTCTTCCTCACTCTCCCTGTGAATTCTGTTTTATCTCCCATTCTTTGACAGATCTTGGCTCACCTAAGACGTGGGATTATTCTCCTAACCTCATATGCATATTGCAAATTAATTCCTCACATATGTAAAGATTCAAAGCTAAAAGCCATATATAAGTCAGTGCACCCAATGTTATCATTTCTTGGTATGGATTACCTCATACAGGTTATTGTTTCCAGTTCAATCCACTTACATGTGATTTCACAATTTTCTTTCATTGATCAACGATTAATAGCCTGTTGTGGGAGTGTATCACATTTTTCTTTACCATTCATGGGGTGATGGACTAGCCTCTTTACTGCTATTGGCAATTTTAAATAGAGAAGCATGACCATAGATGTATTAGATGCTCTTTGTTGCTCTCCTGGACCACAATAGCTACACTTTTTAGAAGGAAGAGTTTACATGGCTTATGTTTGCAGAGGGTTGGAAGTATGTTATGGCAGGGAAATATGGTCAATCACATCTGGGGCAAGAAGCTGAGTACTGACATCTTACATCACACAGAAGAATCAGAGAATCAAAATGTAAATATGCAGTTACTATGAATTCTTCAAATCCACCCCTGCTAATGTGCTTCCTCCAACATTGCCATAAAACTTAAACATCTGCCTACAGCACCATAAACTGGTGCCAATAATCCCAGTACTTGTGTCCTATGGGTATATGCCTAAGTGCTAAAGCAGGATTTGTGGTAGATCTACCTGTAGAATTTTTAGGAACTACCACATTTGTCTGCATATTGGCTGGTCCAGTTTGCACTCTCTGTAGCAATGAACAAGTATATTCTAACCCAAAACACAACCCATAATTTGTTGGGGTTATTTTTATTATCTTAAGCATTCTGATTGTGGTAAAATGAAACTTCAAAAATTTAGTTTGTATATGCTGTTTTTGAAATATGTTGAATTTCTTGTGTTTGTTAGCCATTTTTGTTTCTATTTCCTCCAAATCTGTGGGTTTACTCTTCACTTCTGTGATTGTTTCTTTTCATGTACAGAAGCTTTTGAGTTTAATGAGGACCCATTTGTCAATTATTGATCTTATTTCTTGTGCAGCTGCTGTCTGGTTTAGGAAGTCTTTTCCTACGCCTATGTCTTGTAAGCTGTTGCCAACTTTTTCTTCTATCATGTTTAGAGTTTGGGTTTCAAGTTGAGGTCTTTGATCCATATGTAGTTGACTTTTTTACAGGGCAAGAGGTTGGGGTTTAACTTTATTCTTCAAGTGCTGATCCAGTTTTTCCAATACCACTTGCTGAAGATTCTGTCTTTCCTCCATTGTGTCTTCTTGGCCCCCTTGTCAAATATAAGGTGGCTTAAATTGTGTGTGCTCAAGTTTGGATCTTCAGTTTTGTTCTATTAGTCAACAGGTATGTTTTGTGCCAGTACCAACCTCATTTTATGACTATAGCCATTGTAGTATAGTTTGAAATCTGGGAGAGATCCTGCCTATATTGCTCTGTTTGCTCATGTTGCTTTGGCTATTCAGGGTCTTTTGCTTTTCCACATGAAATTAAGGACTTTTTACAAGCCTGTGAAGAATCTCTTGGGGATTTTACTTGTGATCTCATTGAATCTGCATATTAGTTTGGGTAGAATGGACATTTTTACTATGTTATTTTTCCCAATCCATGAACATGGGAGGGCTTTCTATCTTCTGATGTCTTCTTCAATTTCCTTCTTCAGAGGCTTAAGATATTTTTTGAGAGATCTTTGGTGTCTTTGGTTAGGTTTGTTCCTAGGTATTTTATTGTTTTTGAGGCTATTGTGAGTGGGAAGTTCTCCTTGTATTCCTTCTTCCATTGCTTGTTTTGGTGTAAAGAAAGGCTTCTGATTTTTCTAGGTTAATTTTGTATCCTGCCACTTTACTGAAACTCTTTATGCACAGTCAAGTTTATTTTAGCTGTCTTCACAATAGCAAAGACGTGGAACCAACTCAAATTGCCCCTCAACTGATGAGTGGATAGAGAAAAATGTGGTACATCTACACAGTGGAGTTCTATGCACCAGTAAAAAAGATGGCATCATGAACTTTGCAGGTAAATGGATGGAACTAGAAGAAATCACGCTAAGTAACACAGTCCCAGAAAAATGAATCATGAATGTTATTCCTCATCTTTGGATACTAGTGCCAATTAACTAATTGTATAGCAAATTGAGCAACATTAATATGATCTGAAATAAACTGTGCTCTTATATTTTGAATCCTCTAAAAAATAAATCAGTGCAAAAATTTAAATAAAAGAGTTTCAGTAAAGTGGTAGGATACAAATTGTTCTTCTCAGGTCTGTATCTTTGTTTCCTTCCAGGGAGATCTCATTGTTGGGATCTTCTACAGAACTGGGAAAATTTGGTGGGTATTTATTATGAGATTTTCTCATATTGTTTTTCCATTGTGTCTTTAGCATGTGTATTTGTGTTTGTTTGTTTGTTTGTTTGTTTGTATTCTGGTGCTAATCTCAAATGTTAATATGGAGGACTGGTTGGTCACTCACTTTGCATCCTGGTGGTTTCGTCTTCAGCATTGGCTGTGAAGCCATAAATTACTGACACTGCACCTGCTGGATTGTCCCCATCACCACAAACCACAGCGCCAGCAGTTTATCATCTCCACCACAGTACCAGTAGCTTGAGTGCAGGGGTTGGGGGAGTGTTTACTCCTTTAACCCATGCAATGGACCTCACTTGACTGATGAATCTCCATGACATGTGTCTGTCCATTTATCTGTGCACACAGCTCTTCTTTCTTGTCTCAGAGTTGGGAGGTTGAGCACCTGGCCAGGCAGCAAGGCTGCACACCAGACCCCACATGGTCACAGAGTGTGCATACTGCCTGTTTGTCCCTCTATCCATGCACACAGCTCTTCATTCTGGTCTCCCTTAGGCACAGGTTCTGACCTGTACCACCTGGGTTAATTCTCAATGGACAAAATTTGCTTCCTGCCACAAAGATCAAGCTAGATCTCATGCACATCACAGCCTCAGCCAAGTTCTTCCATTTGCAGATTTTTCATAATCTGTTTCTTCTCTTCTTGCTCTTCTTGATCATCTCTCTGGACCTTTGTAATCACACTGGCTATAAGAGGCCCAATTGACAGTCTGCAAATGGTTACATTCTCTGTGGTTAGCTCTAGGATTTTTTAATATTATATTTTCTCCAAGATATCATTTGTCTGCTGCTCCTTCAGTGACAGGATAAGAAAATGGGGTTCCTGTTCATTCATATTTTGTATTAGAGTTTTCTCATTCTCACTAAAATAAAAAATTGGTCTTGTCGATCATGACAACGCCATTCCTGAGGTCTGAATCGCCAGTCTTATGTCTCATCTGTGCAATCGAATCCATTCTTTCTTCCAGGGAGCTGCTATGCTAGGACAGGCTTCTCTCTGCTTTCATAAATTTTCCTTCCTGCTTTTTTCCACTTTTATTCAATTTCCTTTGTGCAGTTTAATTCCACGTAATTCTATTCTGAGGTAAAGTCAAGCTTTTCTTTTCTTTTTTCTATTTTTTATTTATTTTATTTTTTCACAATCTTTATTGATAGATACAAGTACATAAAATCAGGGCATGAACATGTTTTGACAGATTAAATAGAATTAATTTCAACACTATAATAAGGGAACAATTCAAATTCTCACCATTTGTTTCACACCCACAAAACCCACTTCAAGGGCATTACCGACCTCTGAAATCTGATCAGTTTTGTGCAAGTAAACCATGTTTCTTTTTAAAAAGACTTGTGCACTTGCCGAGGCAAAAGGATACTGAAATCTAGCACATAAAGCCCATTACTAGAGGTAGAAATACAGGCAATACACTACACTATTACGGCAACAACCATCAATTAGAATTAAAGATTTTCTGTAACAAATGGATATTCTAATATTGCAACAAATCAAGTATTACTAAGCAAAGTACATTTCTACAATATTCAGTGTTTCTATTCAGTTTTCTAACTTTAAACAGCCTATGATTACTGGCAGCAGAGAAGGTCTTTGCAATAGACTTTCTCTGCTTGAGAACATATGATGTAATTATTGCATGCTGCTGATATACTATCTAAACATTAAAGATATTCTTAAAATATTTGATGTTAGATTATGATTAAGACATTACACTACAAAAAAAAAAGCCTTATGCAGAAGGAAATCCTTACTGGCGTGATTCTGCTTTAAATATTGTGTCCCCAAATGAAGTCCAGTAAGCACACGTCCTGTCACATGATACCCCTGCATTGGTCTCCAAGATACTGCCGAGGTAATCCAACAACATCAATCCATCTTCTGAGGAGAATGAATTTCCATTAACTGCTTAGTTCACAAGCTGAATATCTCAGAAGTCCTCAGTCCACACTGGAAGGCTAAAAACTAAAAAAGCTCTATCTTATGTCTTAGAGAAGTGCATAAAACAGTGGTATCTACACAGCGTATATGCCTGCCTGTGAGTATTGTAGACAGGCCAAACAACGGTGCTCTCTCTTTTTTTTTTTTTTTTTTTTTTCTGCTCTTTTAAAAGCTTTTCTGGAAGAGAGCGATAAGGCCCTGCTGTTGAAGACCTGATACAAACATGGAAAGATGTATGGAGCCCGCACTTGCAAGTATACAGATGGTCCCTGGGATGCCAGAGAGTTGTACCAAAGCCACTAACCAATAAAGCAAATATAGGTCTCCTTGAGTCAGCAAGACTCCTCCGTCAGCACCAGCTACACCTCATCTGCCTGGAAATACTGTGAGCAGTGGCAGCCATATGTCTGTATATCCCAATCTAATTGGCTATTGGCTCTCTCCTTGGAGAATAACCCAGGCTGATCACAAGCTTACACCTCTAATGGTTAGAAGTATAAATCAACAGAAGACCCTGCCATACTTGACAGAAGAAAATGTAGATCATGAATTGACATACCATCCCAACATCTGTGTCTATACCAAAGTAACCTACCATAACAATATATGTACTGTTTAATAACTATATAATCTAATTGTGTGCTTCATTAGTAGGATCGAAAGCTATATATTATACTGTTTAAATACTAATATCAATTGCATGTGCTTCATTAGTAGGATCGAAAGGTTAAGCCTGGACAAGCTGGCAGCCCATGAAAGAAAACAGCCAGAATTGATAGAGAAAGACATAGCTCCAGAGAAAGTAGAGTTTTTGCTCTCTCCACCTGTGCCCTTTTCTAAGCCTAGGGAACAATCTGTGGAAGAGAGGGTGTGATAGAATGTAAGGGCTTCGATTGGGTTAATGGTGAAACTGCAAATAATATAGACTGGACACTCCTTATGATCAACTTGATTGAATATACAAGCCCCCCTGCTGGATGGTGGGACCCATGAGCTGTGTGGGTTTGGGCACAACTGCTTGCAAATTGGTTTTACACGAAGGATGCTTGTACTCACAAATTATCACCTATTGTTTAAAAAATGAAAACAAAACAAAAACAAAAAGCAGAGAAAGATGCAGAAAATTATGGCAGAATGCACGATCTGCGATGGGTAGGGGTGGGGTGGGGGGGAAGGAAGGGGATATATGCCTGAACTGAATTGGAAAATGATGTATGAAATACACAAATCATCAAATAAAAAAAAATTAAAAAAAAAGTAAAGAAGACATTTTACCTGATAAAATGATTAAAAAAAACACACAAAGGGAAAAAAAAAAAAAAAAAGCTTTTCTGGGGCTGGAGAGATGTCCTAGCCGTTAAGAGCGCCGACCGCTCTTACAGAGGACCAGGGTTCAATCCCCAGCACCCACACCAAACTCCAATTCCAGGAGAACTCCAGTTCCAGGGGAATCCGAAACCCTCTTCTGACCTCCGCGGCATTGCACGACACGGGTGCACAAACTTGCATGCAGACAGTACATTCATACACATACAGAAATAAGGGCCTAGCGGTTAAGAGCACCGACTGCTGTTGCAGAAAAAAAAAGCTTTTCTTATTGTGACTATTTCATGTGTGTGTATTTATGTTTGCATGTATGTAGTCTTGTAGATTCATTGAGCCTCTGTGACTAGCAGTAGAGTGTTTTACATGGAGCTGCATATATATAAATTAGCTAAATTCTCCAAGGGAATTGGATTGCTTTATTATTAATTTCTTGGTGAGATTTGACCTCAAACCAATGAAAAGAAAATTATATGGAACAAAACATACACCAAATTTAAAACCTGACTATTGGGGCTTTAAATGAATACATAATTTCCTGGCATATATTATTGTTGAGCAGGGATGTGAAATCATAACTCATTTGCAAATTATGTTTATCCCCAGCTTCATCCATTTCTAAGGAAGTGTCAGTTTCTGTCCATCACTAGAGAACACACAGCTTTTGATGAGAAAAGAAATTATACAGAAAAATATTCTATAGAAAACTTTGTGGTAGATCTGGTAAACGATGATGGTCACTGGCAGCTGGTGAATATAGGAGAGTTTGTCTATAATGATTCACATGGTCAAGAATTGGTCATGACAACAGAAGACATAGAATGGCCATGGCTATTCAATCAGGTATAATATCACTTCATATTTTAAGAAATGGAAAATGTGAATAGTGGCGTACAATATTTGTGTGATTTACTTGATTCAGTAGTAAATTCATTGCTTTAATGTGAAGTTAGGGATAGCTCTTAGCTACCATATGAGTGATGGCAGTCAAACAAGACCTTGGCAAGAGCAGCAAATGCTTTTAATTTCTGAGCCATCTATCTATATAGTATATACTCCATCTATCTATATAGTATATACTCCTCCAAGTATATACTTCATGAAGGTACTGTTTATCTCTTTTACATTTTTGTTTTAAATGCAAAATTTCAAACTATTTAAAGACCAATAGTTTAAACATTGGCCATTATATTTTGTCTACCTTACACATTTAGATAACTATAGTGAATATTTTTGGGAAATTTACATCAAATAATTCTTTTCCCATTAGTGGTATTAATTTTAGATATCAGTTTACCCATTTAATCATTGCAATATTATCTATATTCAAATCTTAAAAATAGTCAAGAATGAGGGTTTCATTCTGTCATAAGCATTTCTACACAGCAGTTCCATGGATCAGATTTTGTATGATAAAATTAATTTTTAAAAAGTCTTAGACATATGTGACAATATCAATTGTGTATAAAGACAATCATCAAAAACATAGTATTACTGGGAAATATGTAAAAATGAAGATAATCATGAGCCACAACTAAATTTCTAGGTAATCAACATATGAGAATAGGGAATGAAATACTGGTGATGTATTGATTATCATAGTCCTGAGAAAGGAATGTCAGTTACCACTGTGGAATGTGAGTGTAACAGGGACTGGCTTAAGGTTGATCACACATCAGCCCATAGTTAAATATTTTCCTGTCAGAGGTAAACCTCTGGTCTGCTATGGCATAGATAAGTTACCAATGTAATAATGCTGTACATATTACAACAAAGCTAATAATGTGTATTCAGTGAGTTTTGACATAACAGATGTTTGAGACAAATATTCATGTTAAAATATATAGAAAATGTCTCTAAACTTAGATATTTCACATTACATCCAAAATAACTACTATTTTCTTAATTTAGGCAAATTTAATTCTTTTTTTTTACTTTTTTAAATTTTTAATTATTTTTTTTATTTGTTAATAATAGGACATCCTTCATGTAAAACCAATTTGCAAGTGGCTATGCCCAAACTTATACAGCCCAAGGCCACCATTGTCCAGCTGGGGGAGCTTACTATCATGTTGATCAAATAAGGGTCCAGTCTATGTTTCTGTAGTTATTTTCATAGTTCACCCCAATCACAGCCCTTACATTCTAGCACCCGCCCTTTTCCGCAGATTGTTCCTTAGGCTTTAGAAATTTTTTTAGTTCAATACAGACTTAAAAATCATTAAAAATTTATAAAAATACATTTTCTCTTTTCATTATAGACTCCACAATCTGTGTGTAGTCAGAGCTGTGTTCCAGGGTTCAGAATGATTCCCCAGGAAGGTAGACCCACCTGCTGCTTTTCTTGTGCATTTTGCCCAGAGAGACACATCTCCAATGAGACAGGTAGAAAATACTGAACCTTCCCATGATATTATCTTCCCTCAAACCACTTCCCAATTCAACGACAGAAACCTGGGACAGAAGAGATGGAGTCATATTGCAGCAGTGCTCAGAACATCCACATTCACTCAGGCTTCTTATCACTGTGATTATTAATGAACCTCATAATAAGTAAATCTTGATTTACAATGTGCATCTTGAAAAAGTCAATTGGGACCCTAATTGTGTTGTTTTTCTTTACCATCTTGTATTGAATGAGACAACATTGATAGATTTTTACTACAATCTAGACTCAAAGATCCCTATGAAATATGATGTGCATAGTGCCCAAAGTAACTTGTGGCTTCATTGGTCTTGGGTCCATTGTTCTAATTTGTGAATAGATAAGCAAGGGGAAAGAAAATATAAACAATAATGAAATTATTTTATATTTTTCAATACTTGATGCTATAGTTATATCATATAAGCACTATCAATGTTATAATATGCATATTGAACTCTCAAAAAATAACAGAAATTATGGAAACATTTTAATGATGCAATAGTGAAATTTAAAAAGCAGCTAAGAAGGTTTTCCTGAATTTAAATTTTATTAATAAATATTTGACAATGATGAAATTAAGCAAACATTTTGTGTCTTACCAGTCCAAAGTTTATCTTGCATATGCCTTTCATGAATATGGACAAGCAGGGAAAAAAGCAAATTAATACAAAGAAAATATCAAGAACTACATTCTCGGGCTTATACCATATTTGCATTGAAAGTATTTTCCTTGATTCATAAATGTACAGAGATAATCTAACTTACAGTTTGTACTCAAAACTGCCACACATATGACACACTGTTATGAATGATAGAAAATATTAATATTTGAAACTGAAATGCTGATTGTCTCTTCTGCAGATGTACATCAGTGTATCCAGTGCCCAATCTTGGAGTTCCCAAATAATGCAAGAAACCACTGTTTGCCCAAGTCAGTGACCTTCCTGGCTTTTGAAGATTCTCTAGGAATGGCTCTAGCTTGCACAGCTCTATTCTTCTCTGTCATCACAGCTATGATTTTAGGGCTCTTTGTGAAGCACCATGATACAGCCATTGTGAAGGCCAATAACCGCACCCTCACCTACATCTTGCTAACATCTCTCCTCTTCTGTTTCCTTTGCTCTTTGCTCTTTATTGGACGTCCCAGCAGAGTTACCTGCATCCTCCAGCAAATGATATTTGCACTTGTGTTCACTGTGGCTATTTCCAGTGTTTTGGCTAAAACTATTACTGTAATATTGGCCTTCAAAGTTATGAAACCAGGAAGAGCAATAAGGTGGTTGTTGGAATCAGGAGCCACTAACACTATTGTCGTTTTCTGTTTCTTGGTCCAACTTTTCATTTGTGTATCCTGGCTGGGAAATTCCCCTCCATTCCTTGACACAGATGCAGTCACAGAACCTAGCCATATCATCATTATCTGTAACAAAGGCTCAGTCACTGCCTTCTACTGTGTCCTGGGATACCTGGGGGCTCTGGCTATGGGGAGCTTCTCTGTGGCTTTCATGGCCAGAAATTTGCCTGACACATTCAATGAAGCAAAGTTTCTGACATTCAGTATGCTGGTGTTCTGTAGTGTCTGGATCTCCTTCCTTCCTGTCTACCATACCACCAAGGGGAAGTTCATGGTGGCTGTGGAAGTCTTCTCCATCTTGGCTTCCAGTGGAGGGCTCTTAAGCTGCATCTTTGCACCAAAGTGCTACATTATTCTAATTAAACCACAGAAGAACTCGATCAACTTCTTAAAGAACAAAGGGTGTGATAGAAAAAGCTGATACTCTGGTTTATTGCCAAAACACACTGTCATGATTTTATAAAAAAAATACATCTGCATCTTGATATATGGTAGCATAGTATAAAAACTGTACTATTTCTAATTATGTTCCATCTATTTTGTCTGTGGATTTATACAAAACTAACATAGCCAGCCATTCAGGTTTAGAAATTCAAATCATTTTTAAAAACACTTTCAATCCTTGAACTGTTTTAAATTATAAACTTGAAGACACCAGAATTTTTTAATTATAATCACTCAATTAAATTTTGCTTCATATTTTCCATTTAATCCTGCATTGTCTTTAGCTTTATACAAAGCCTTTGTTTTTGTTATATTTTATATAAAATATATTTTAATGCAGCGTGTAGGAGAAAGAGATATTTTTGGAAAAAGTAACACATGGACTTGTGGGGTGGGCCTGGCCTCCTCAAGGCAGAGCTGTTACAATTTGGCATAACGTTTATCACAATTTAGTGGTTATAAATTTACATCTGGAAAAGTTATTAAGAAAACATTTTTTCTTATCCCTCCCCAACCCCTCCACTCTTCAAATAAGTGATATAATAGGGTGTATCTGGAAGTGCCTGAGGTGAAATTATAATCAGATAAATTGAAATCTAGAGTAACTAAGTTTTTTGTTTTTCTCACTAACTTTTAATAAGACACATAGTATATATCCTTTCCCTGTAAATAGGGTTTCTGGAGAGCTTCCTAGAAAAACAAAACAAAACAAAACAAAACAAAACAAAAAAAAAAAAAAACAAGTTTTCAACTAAGAATGGAGATAGGAGTCAAGCAGTTGTTAACTATGTAGGTATTCTGTAGCATGCTGGAAGGAGGCTCCGGTCAGGCTCCAGGGAGAGGGAATCCCTTTCTCATCATTTTCCATTTTTCTATTCTGTTCTGTCTCCCTGAAGACAAAAGGTGGCACAGTTGCTGTCTGTGAAGTTAAAATTTGCAGAGCTCTATTAACGAAGCAAATTCCCAGGTTTGCAGTAGGTGCTTGGGAATGCTGGTTTCTCTTGTTTTCCATGAAATTCTCAGTAGTATCAGCTGCTCCTTCTCTTCTTTCTCTTCATCTGTCAAATGGGTTCCACTGTGAAGATATTCCTGGCCTCTCATTGAAGCAGTTCCCATTGTTTTTGATAATATGGTAAATTATTTTTGCTCTTTGTATTTTTATGAAAAGGTAAGTTTCCTGAGAGGAGTCCCTTTTTCATTTGTGTTTTGCTATATTCCTATTATCTAGGTAGACGCATGTAATTCATAGAATAGCCCATAAGCAGGTAGGGCATGAAAATTTAAAGGCTGTGTTTGTTCCCTTTCTTGGCTACTGTGGCAGACGCACTTCTCGGCCTGCAGCAGGAGTTCAAGTCTAGTTGTGCAGCAGGTGCAAGCTTTCCTTCCTGACTGGGTAAAGTTTAAATTTTCTCCACAAATCTATGCTTCTTGAAAGCTTCTGACTTCCATGTCAACATCCTCCAGTTTTTGCCATATTATTACATATGGCTGGATTCTAAGTAGCTAAAGAATTTAATATAATGCTCCAACATATAAATGTAGCACACTTTCCTTTCATCTATTAATAGAATCCTCCATTGACACCATATCTTGAGTACTGTGTGTATTTGCTTATAGGCCCATCCTGACATTGGGAAATGCTATGCAGCAGCCCACTGTATTTTCTGTTAAATTTTTACAATATGCTATAGTATATAATTTTTGAGAAATTATGGAGTTAATAAAGTCACACTTTTCCATCTGTAAGATATAACTCAGAGAATACCTACCTCCTTAAAATTTCATAGTAGAGTTTATAAGTACTATTAAATTACATTTTGCATTTCAAAACTTTGAACATAAATAGTGTGTTCTGAAAATATGCTATTAATTATTTGAGCCTCAGACAGTGTAAACACAAACAAATGCACATAACTATAGAGCCTATAGAAAAGTATATCAGGGTCATATCTCTAGACAAATTTGTTTTCTTACCATACACTACCTATGGATTCTTATATTCGCAGACATGCACATTGTATACCACTCATCAAAAAGCTACTCTCTGCACGAGATGAAGGCCACTTCACAATCCCACAACTGGTCAGACACAGAACAGATGCATCTGAAAAATCCCCATTCCTAGGAGACACATCTATAGTTGAAACTCTACCTGCAAAATGAGGGGCAGGGAGAAAATGAGTGCATCCTTCAATTCTCACCACTAAAGCTTTCTTACACAGTAGATTCTAATGAAAATGGAAGGCCACACCTAGTCAAGCTTCAAAGATAGGAACCTCAAAAATGTGTATCCCTGGATAGGGCCCCTTTATTAAACCTCAGCTACACATGACTCGGGGATCACTGAAAGTTTTGAGATATGGTCTCCCTGAAACCTCTGATGGCCTGGGGCTGACTCCAAAGACCTGAGATCTGTCTGTATGTTTCTTCTAAATTTGGGGATTAAGCTATGTGCCACTATTCTAGACCTAGTATTTTTATTATTTATTTATTTATTTATTTATTTATTTATTTTCATTTATAGATTTTTTTCAAAGATAATATAAATTTATTCTGAGATCCATATATGAGTGACTACCTTAGTAACACAGTTTCACTAACCCAAATTCTGTGTTCCAATGTCATAAATGAAACAGTTAACCCAAATTCTGTGTTCCAATGTCATAACTGTTTCATTAAATTTTGTATTATAAGAAGAAAGAAAATTCATATATCAAGACACTTTTCAAATGTATTGGTGGAAACATTTAGCAGGCATATCCAATAAATATAAATTCATTTATAGACTAAAGATGCTCTCCAACAGAATTCTTAGCTCTTTGATTGTTGGGAAATTTTTCTTCTCTTTAAGACTGTATAATTTATTAGTCACAAGAAGTTAACTTAGAAAAAGTTAGGCAAGGAGTGACTATTTATCATGTTGAATTTCTCCCTAGAAAAATTGTGAATATGTTCTGGATCTGCAACTTTCCAAACTCTCTACAGTCATTCAATAGTTAATGGGCTAGAAGTCCTTGGAGGAAGTTTAGCTCAAGGTGAGGGAGTTATTTCTGGGATCTTTCCTTGACACTATTTAATGGGATATGTTTATTTCTATTTCATGTATGTGAGAGTTATTCCTGCATGTATGCAAGTGAATCCATGTTGTGGAGTACGTCTGGAGGAGAGGATGTATTCAGATCCCTTTGAACTAGACTAAATATGGTTGTTAAATGCCATGTGGGAGCTCAGATTAGAACCCCAGTCTTCTGTAAGAGCATCAAGTGCTAACTGCTGAGCCACCTCCCCAGCCATTCTTTCAAAAATTAATGTGGAAAATTTGTTGCCCAGAACTTTTTTACTTTTGTAATGGTACTCCATCCAATTACATAGAGTTTTCATATGCCCAGATGTGAGTTGCTCTCCCAACCACCATTCTTAGTACATAGAAATATTTTCATGAAATTTAAGATATACACAAATCTATGCTATAGTCAGATAGGATTGCAGAGGACTGTTAGATAGCAAGGAGAACTACAATGTCTTTTATTCTCTGCATGTTGACAGTTGTGATTATTTGTGTTAACCATCATCTGGTGTAAAAAGAACCTGCCCTGGTAAGAGCTTATTGGTTCACTTATTAATGGGTATCAAAATAAGCACTTAGGAATTGGTTTACTATATAGTTCATGTAGAAGAATTATAGTATTAGATTATAAATTATAGCCTGTGTCTTGGCTAGCACAGGTTCTTGGCTCTAATATCAATTACAGTTTTATGTTTTTTTATTGTGAATAACCCTTAAATACATCCATAAAAGAGATCATTACTCCCATAACACTTGTGCTGCTTTTGTACAAGTGACAAACTGGAAAATGAGGGGTTTTGTTGTGGGGGTCGCACCGGGGGTCTTAGCCAGCCCCGGACCTGAGGGACTGGCTGGATCAAGGAGGATCAGGTGTGTCCACTCGCCCTTTCTGCAGCCTCCCTGTCCCAGGAGACAATCAGACGCAGCAGGGAGCCAAGTCAAGCAAGGTCTCATTTATCGTGGGTAACACAGCAGTTTATAAAGCAAAAAAAAAAAAAAAACACAAAGGTGTTTCCATGGTGCCAAGCGGGCAGCCAATTGTTTCAAAGGGCCAGGTATCATGCAGGCTGTTTGTAATGATTATTCCATAGAACTTAATGGGAGACAGGTACTGATCGTGAGCTGTCCAGGAGTAGGGAAGTACCTCTGAGCCTATCAGAACTCCCCTTTTCCTTCCTCCACTTTTCAGTTCATGGTCATAGTGACCGTTTTAGTTACAATGGTTTACACAACTCTTTTGCTGAAGTTATTTGGTAGGCGGGGGACAGTCAGTGAAACTCGAGCCAGGCTTAAACATTTCCAACAGGCCACACTTTTAAAGAGCCTGTAAGGCCCAGCATCTCCCTCTTTTTGTTTTGTATGGGGGTGGTGGTCAGCATGGCTCCTGTCTTAGGTTATCTGAGCTTACCTCTACTAGGCTTACCCATCATCGGGAGTTAAAGGCATCTTTTGGCCCAACCCCTGTCTTAGGTTGCCTAGGGGTAGTCAGATCTTACCTGTCAGTGGGTGCCATGTGTCTCCTCCCCTCCCCCTCTTTGCCACACTGTCCCCTGTCTTAGGTTGGCCTCTCTTTGAGGACCCTTACCCATCATCGGGGCAAAACAGTGGGCAGGGGGTTTTATCAAGGGCCATATCTGGCTCGCAGTGTCATAAGTTGAATTTCCTGGGCCTTGTTTTGTATCAGCCGAGTCAACCTGTTAAAGATGCAGGGTCTGATGGTGTAAGCAAGTAACACTATTATAAGTGGGCTGGATAGGGCCGATAAAAGAGTTGTTAACCAAGGCGACCAGTCAAACTATTGGCTGAACCAGCTCTCGTCATAATTTAGTCGCCTATCTTCTATTCCCTTTCGAATCTCATCCAGATTTTTTGTAATGATCCCCGAGTGGTCTGCATAAAATCAGCACTCCTCCCCCAATGCTCTGAAAATTCCCCCTTGTTCAAGGGTTAGGAGATCCAGTACTCTACGATTTTGGAGGACTAGTAGTGCTAGGGAGTCTAGGGATTTTTTGAAATATCTGAGAGTAGTTTCCACTCTATCGAGGTTGACAACAATCTGCATCCTGAGTTCCTGATATTTAGTATTTACCAGGGCCAGAGAGGACCCTCCCAGACCGGTTCCCTCTGCCCCGAGCCCCAGAAGGGAAGTGACTGCCAGAACAGTAATGAATTCCCACTTTTCCCTGTGGTTACTTTGCCTGGAGACCATTTCTTCATTAGAATGATATAATACATGGGGCATCACTGCCACCATAGCACAGGTATCATTGCCCTGTTTAAGAATTGCAGTTGCTATGCAGGGTGTGATTCCTGAATGTTGACATAGCCAATATATTCCCTGTTCTGAGGGTTTTATCCATTCATCATCATTAGTATTGCCAGTAACATTTTAACATCCTTCCCATGGAGAGACTTCTAGGGCAGATGTTATACAAGTGAAATTTGTTCCCCGGAAGGGTAAGGTCAACCCTGTTCCTAAAATATATATTAATATATATTTTGCATTAGACCATCGGGGCCCCATCTATATTCTGAGGACATGTTTTTCTTCATAAAATTTCCAGTACACCCTAGGGTTTCATAGTATGGTGGCTCGGGACTAAGGCACAACCAGCATGACTCTGTTAACTCAGGCCTGGTCTCATTCAAGGCTTCATAAGCAATCTCTACTGCTGCTTCCCAGGGGCTAGTTTTGCTCCCAGCTTTGCCCTTCTTGTGTCATTTTCCCTTTCCTCTGCCCTTACATTTTCTCTTGGTGGTGTGAGGTTGGAAGGTGCTATTTACTGTTGGTGGTAGGCTTGTTATAGTTTTTGTTTTGTTGGTGGTTGGGTTTGGGGCATCTGGCCCCACCTGAATCTCACTAGCAATGGGATTTATTTGTCTCCTGATGGAGAACTTTACTCCATTATCATAACCATCTTGGGATATTCTAAGGCCCCATATCATTCCAACTTCCTAGCTCTCTTCCTTTTTTCACTCGTCAGTGAATGTCGCCTGAATGGGGTTACATTGTAAGTGTTCACAATTTTTTCCCATTATTTTATCACCTTAATAGGACAAATATGTTGGATCCAATATCCGGATCCGGTGGTCTCACATCCCCAAGACTTACAATAAAAATCCCCTGGACCACCACAGTCAGATATCTGTTGTGAAGTTCATCCACTCCCAGGACATACATATATGTGGTAATCTTGAACCTCTTCTTGATGTCCCTTGTATAGGCAGTGGTCAATTTTCCAGTAGTCACTGCCTGAGGTTCCTCTGGCCAGGTCACAAAGGTTAAAGTAAAGTGGTGGCCACCAAGTTGATGGCGTTGTGTCCTTCATGGTGGAATTGAGGACTTGTTCGGTTGCAGAGTCACTTATTATCCATGTCACTCTTTGTGATTGGTGGGCATTAGGGTCACGGTCACCGTTGTTGCCATCCATGCGGCCATTAACAGCCTCAGGAACCATGTCATCTGTGAACAAGAAAAGTCATAAGAACTCCTCAAGGTTTTGTAGCCCTTGGATTCAATTATGTTATTGCTCCTTTTCCGAGGAGGTCGGTAGGAACTTTAAGTTCCTTGCTGGTATCCAGATTGGTGCTTCTTCCCCAATATAATATACACATCCAAAGCCTTTCCCCATGGTGATTAATGGGTTTGGGCCTTTCCATTGGTGTGTTTTAAAGGGTCTTTCCATTTGACCTTTACTTGGGGGTTAAGGCTTGCTTCTCCCCAGTGTTTTTGGAACCTAGATTCCATCATATCCTTGAAAAAATTAAAAATATTTATGGCGAACAAGGCTTGTGCCAACTGCAGGTGGGGGCTTACTCCCCATTTTTGTTTTTGTAATTGCTCCTTGAGACATTGATGGTTTCTTTCTTCAATAGCTTTCCCTTGGGGGTTATAAGGAATTCTAGTAGTGTGTTTAATTCCCCATCTTTCAAGAAAGTTTGCAAGGGTCTTGGAGGTAAAGCAAGGTCCAGTGTCAGTTTTAACTGACTGGGCAGTCCCAGCTTTGCAAAGCACTGAAGGGAGTGAGACTGGGCATGTTTGGCTCTTTCTCCAGTGTGGGCCATGGCCCAGCAGGCTCTAGAATGGGTGTCAATGTACACAAAAACATATTTAAGCTTGCCAAAAGCAGCAAAATGAGTGACATCAGATTTCCAGAGAGCATTAAGTCATAAGCCTCGAGGATTCACTCCTTGGGGTTGAAGCGGGGGTACCTTAAGGAAGGGCTGGCAAGATTTACACATTTGAACGATTTTTTTCAATTCCTTTATAGGCACCTGAGGGAAATTTTGGTGTAGACCTCTTCAATTTACATGGGTTAGCTCATGAAAGTTTGCAGCTGCCTGAGCTGTTAGAATGTTAGGCCCTGAGGCCAGCTGATCTGCCAGGGCATTGCCCATAGATAAGAAACCGGGGAGACCCGAGTGTCCCCTAAGGTGTTGAAGGTATATAGGGGCATTTCTTCCTTCTAAAAGGGCCTTAAGCTCTATCATAAGAGGGGAGATTGGGTTACTGTCAAGCCTAATGTGGGCCTGTGGTAAATGAGGTAGAAGGTTGGCCACATATAAACGGTCAGTAAAAAGATTGCAGGACTCCTGAATGTCCTGTAGTGCCATTATGACTGCTAATAATTCCTTATATTTGGCGGATCCTTGGCTTGGCTGGAATCTTTGACTGGTTGGGGTGAAACTGTTCTCTCTAAAGCCACATAGGTTGAGCTGGCTTTCCCTCCATCAGTGAAAATGCATGGTGCATATGGTATGGGTTCCTTTATAAACAGAGAGGGCATTATAAGCCCTAGGAGGAATTTTTACAGGAAGGCTGCCCACCTAGAAGGTCCAAAATGACAATCCAATTTTCCCATGAAGCCTTCTAAGGAAATAGCTAGGCATGAATGGTTGCGAGCCAGCCATTCAACATCTGTCAGTCTGTATAGGAGGATGATGTCATGTGGATCTATACCATACTGTCTCTGTGCCTGAGTTCTTCCCCTTATAATAGCATCTGCCAGCTGGTCTGTTTGAGAATATACTCGAGGCATACCAGCCATGGAAGTACGTATCCATTCCAAAGGAGCCCCCTCCTGGGTGATGACTGCTGTAGCCAGGCTCTGTCCTGTAAGTACCCAAAGGGATAGAGGGCATTCCGTAGAATACCTTCTCAGAGAACAGTGATGTAAAGAATTTTGAAAGATCTCGAGAATATTTTGGTGTTCTAGGGTGAGGGAGATTTCCTCCTGAGGACTCTTGTCTCTTAATAGGCACTAAAGTTTCTGTGGGGATGGCTTCCCAGGGTCGGAGCCAATTGATTTCACCAAATAAGCTTTGGAGTTGTGTTAGAGTAAGCTGGTTAGGTATTTTTATATTAGGTTTTATGGGACTAACTTGAGAAGGAGAAAGATGAGTACCCAGCACCTTGAAGGGAGGAACTCATTGAATTTTCTCAGGTGCCACCGTGAATCCTCCTTTAATTAATGTGTGTGATATTGTAGCCAGGAACTCTGGAAGTTTATGAGGGTCCCGGTGGCCAATGATCAGATCATCCATGTAGAGATACACTAAAGAGTCCCCTTGTGACAGCATGGGGGCCAGGAGGATGGTAAGATATTGCTGACAAAATGCTGGGCTATTGACCATTCCCTATGGCAGTACCACCCACTCATATCGGTGGTCTGGCTGGGAGTAATTGAGAGATGGCACCTAGAAAGCAAATTTAGCGCAATCCTCAGGGTGCAGGGGAATGGAAAAAAAAAATCTTTAAGATCAATTACAGCTATAGAGAAGTCTGTAGGGATCGCAGGGATCCAGGGCATGCATCACAAAGGGGTCCCAACCAATTCCATTCTATCATTTACCTTCCTCAAATCTTGGAGCATGCGCCATGCTCCTGAAGCCTTGCGAATGACAAAGAAAGGTGTATTCCAGGGACTCATAGTAGGGCGGATGTGCCCGAGTTTTATTGTTCATCCGTTAACTGGTGTAGGTCCTCAAGTTTTTGTTGTGTTAGTGGCCACTGCTCCACCCAGATGGGTTTTCCTGGTTTCCATAGTATGGGAGGAACCAGGGGGGCAGTGGTCCCTATGATTGGGGGTAAATTTTTACTTGTCCTTGCTTCTGGGTGTTATCACGAAGGGGGTCGATTAAGGGAACTTCAAAGAAAAGTTTATGATCAGTGGTTAACACTGCATGCATTTGTCCCAAAAAATCCTGACCTAATAAACTAGCTGTGAGGCCTTGGGCTACCAAGGGCCTAATTTTTCCCTGGTCCCAGTCCGGGCCCATCCATTTCATGAGAGTGGAGGTTTCCTCAATGTGGGAGTTTCCCCCCACCCCATGGAGGCTCAGCGGTGTCAGTGCCAGCACTCAGCACGGTGTGGCGCTGTGCACGCCTAGCCATCCCGGGGCGCGGAGTCCCAGGCTCGCCAGGGGCAGCTCCAGTGATGCATGGGGCTGGGCTGAGATCACCAAGCTGCAGGCTGTGTCTGCAAAGCTCTGGCGGGTGCTCCAGCCCTGGGGAGCAGCAGCCTGCAAACACGCAACCCACGGGCCAGTCCACTGCAGCTTAGGCTGAGACTGCAGCAGAGACCAGAGGGCGCCTATGCCCCCAGCAGCAGACACAAAATAGAGCCGCCTCCCCTTTTCTCTCACTAGTTTCTCCACTCTAGCCCAAGTCTGCCAGGAGGAGAGCTTGGCTCCTATAATCCAGGGAGCCAGGGAAACAATTGTCTCCTGAGTATTAAGGGCATTAGTTTCTGTTAGTTCAAGCCCGCTAGACTGCAGCATAAGGCGCAAAGCTCTTAGGGCTCTTTCTTAGCTGAAGTTGCGTCACCAATCTTGGGGTTTCACCTGTCCCGGACGTCTGATTGCCTAGATCAGCTTGGGGGGGGTCCCTTTGGTTGTGGGTTCGAGCGCCCCACATTGGGCACCAAGGTGCGGGGGTTGCACCTGGGGTCTTAGCCAGCCCCGGACCTGCAGGACTGGCTGGATCGAGGAGGGTCAGGTGTGTCCGCTTGCCCTTTCCGCAGCCTCCCTGTCCCAGGAGACAATCAGACGCAGCAGGGAGCCAAGTCAAGCAAGGTATCGTTTATTGTGGGTAACACAGCAGTTTATAAAGGCAAAAACCACAAAGGTATTTCCATGGTGCCAAGCAGGCAGCCAATTGTTTCAAAGGGCCAGGTAGCATGCAGGCTGTATGTAATGATTATTCCATAGAACATAATGGGAGACAGGTACTGATCGTGAGCTGTCCACGAGTAGGAAAGTGCCGCTGAGCCTATCAGAACTCCCTTTTTTTCTTCCTCCCCTTTTCAGTTCCTGGTCATAATGACCTTTGTAGTTACAATGGTTTACATGACTCTTTTGCTGAAGTTATTCGGTAGGCAGGGGACAGTCAGTGAAACTCCAGCCAGGCTTAGACACTTCCAACAGGCCACACTTTTAGAGAGCCTGTAAGGCCCAACATTTGTAACTCACAAAGTTCATACATGAGTAAATTTGAAGAGCAATTTCATGTCTCTTCTGTTGCATGCATAGTTTCTTCTACCCAACTGAAATCTTTNACCAATCTTGGGGTTTCACCTGTCCCGGACGTCTGATTGCCTAGATCAGCTTGGTGGGGGGTCCCTTTGGTTGTGGGTTCGAGCGCCCCACATTGGGCACCAAGGTGCGGGGGTTGCACCTGGGGTCTTAGCCAGCCCCGGACCTGCAGGACTGGCTGGATCGAGGAGGGTCAGGTGTGTCCGCTTGCCCTTTCCGCAGCCTCCCTGTCCCAGGAGACAATCAGACGCAGCAGGGAGCCAAGTCAAGCAAGGTATCGTTTATTGTGGGTAACACAGCAGTTTATAAAGGCAAAAACCACAAAGGTATTTCCATGGTGCCAAGCAGGCAGCCAATTGTTTCAAAGGGCCAGGTAGCATGCAGGCTGTATGTAATGATTATTCCATAGAACATAATGGGAGACAGGTACTGATCGTGAGCTGTCCATGAGTAGGAAAGTGCCGCTGAGCCTATCAGAACTCCCTTTTTTTCTTCCTCCCCTTTTCAGTTCCTGGTCATAATGACCTTTGTAGTTAACAATGGTTTACATGACTCTTTTGCTGAAGTTATTCGGTAGGCAGGGGACAGTCAGTGAAACTCCAGCCAGGCTTAGACACTTCCAACAGGCCACACTTTTAGAGAGCCTGTAAGGCCCAACATTTGTAACTCACAAAGTTCATACATGAGTAAATTTGAAGAGCAATTTCATGTCTCTTCTGTTGCATGCATAGTTTCTTCTACCCAACTGAAATCTTTCCATTAGAGAAGAATATTCAATGTGCACTTGATATTTTCATGTTTGTACTAGGACTCATATATGTTGTAACTTCAAATTTAGGGACTTATATCCTAGTTATTCTTGGTAATAACAACCAAAGTCAATAGACAGTAATTGTCCATGGATGGTGTGTGTTATCCTTCTTGGTCAACAGATCCTAAGATGGATTCCATTCCTGTCAATGATATTTTTGTTTTCTACACTGTTTTGTCTGGTACAGGTATGCCTTCCTATTGTAAGTTACCTAGATTAGACTCTTTTAATACTGTTTATGATTAGGTTTTCAAAGACTTCTGCACTGAGAGGGCTCCGTATGATGTAGGATAGATTTTATTGACTCTAGGAACAATGTATTTGTACATATGTTTAACATTTTCAATGTGTTCTTTTTTATGTTTCAAACAACAGATCTTAACAAAATTTAAACACATTGCTCCATCCATACTAATCACTGGTGGGGCCATTTGTGAAAGGTTCACTGCTTGACAAAGTTCCAGTGACCTGACTCGTCTCAGTGAAGTCTGCTTTCCAGCTGACCTTGGTTTTTAATAATTCATTTTATCATAGTAATTCTTATTTTTCTGGCCTGCTTGATTTTCATCTTTTTGGCAATTAGGCTACCAGCTTCTGCCTCAAGGAGTGGAACTGACAATTTACATTTTTTAGAAATGAGTCCTTTTGAGACATAATGACACTGTGTACACAATTTAAAAGTATGATATAGTAGTAATTAAGAATTCTAAAGAAACTGTGTCATGCACTGATTGCCCAAGTAAAGAAAGGAATTTTGATTTCATGGTCAGGTTTAAACTAAAAATGTAGGAATGTAGGGCAAAGTGAAACTAATTCCACTGAGGCCATGAATTCTACTCACCTGACTTAAATATTAATAGCCCTTAGAAAATCACCTTAGCAGAAAGTGTAAAAAACAGGAACTGAGGAAAACAGAAACTGAGGAAAACAATGACCAGAAGAAAAACAAAATGTGAATCAAAGCAACATCAGTCAAGAAATGGCTTACAGGTTGAGTGAACAAGAAAGTAAAGTAGGAAAAATAAAGTTCTCTATTGTTAAAGCTATAAAACTCACTTTTTACACTGCCTAGCACCTCTGTAACTGCAATGCATAAAGAATAGAATCCTCAGAGTTAAAAGTTAGCAAAAGGAGTGCACAGATCTTATATTGGGGATTTCCCAGGACCACCAGAAGCACAGGTAGGAACCAGGCATTTCAGCCATGCTGATTGTTGGATAATTCTATCACTGGGTTTTTGGATAATCTTTCCATTGGTACATTGGATAATTTAATTATTGTCTTGTCAGGGAGAAGTCTCCCTGCTAGCTGGTATAAGAGGTGGGCCTGGTGCCACTGTGAGAGCTTAGATCAGGGACTTCCCAGGGTCACCTGAAGCACAGGTAGTAGCCGGCACTTCAGCCAGGGGGATTGTTGGATAATTCTATCACTGGATTGTTGGATAATCATTTCATTGGTCTGTTTGATAACTCAATTATTGTCTTGATCTAATGCCGTCTCCTTAATAGCTGGTATGAGAGATGGGCCTTTTGCCACTGTGAGACTTGAGTGCACAGGGCTTAGATCAGGGATTTCCCAGGACCACCTGAAGCACAGAGTACTGGGGCATTGGCTAAATGAGGCATACCCTTGCCCCGCCAACTGAAATTGCTGAGGGAATGTCCAAGTGGATTATTTGGAGTAACGTTAGAACAGAAAGGAAAGAGAGAATTACACTTCCAATAGAAAGCCTAAAACTTAGACAAGTCAACATTCCATAAACAAGGAGAAAAGCAAATCCAACAAGTAAACAAACGACAAAGGCATCTGAATGAGGCAAGCAAAGCAAGACTTCAAAACCCTGAAGAGACATTGGAATACAGGCAAAGAGAAATCCACATGACAGGGACACAATGAAGGGACAACATGGGAAAGGTTCAGGATAATTCCACACCAAGATCTACCAACCCTGTGGGAGTTTACTACAGTGGGATCAACCTGGGGATGGCCCAGGACACAGATCTTAGAGGAACAATTGCAGATATACTCAAAGAAATCAGAGAACATAAAGAACAAGTCAGAGAATTAAGGAGAGAGATTGAAAAATTCAAGCAGGACCTAACGAGAGAGAATGACAAATGCCAGAAAGAACTAGAGGGAGAAAATGACGGGCTCTGGAAAGAAGTAGAAACACTGAAAAGATCCCATGTTGAAATAAAGAAGGAAACTAACCGGTAAAGCAAAGAGCTACAAGAAGAAATTGAGAAGCCCCCAAAAGAAGTGAAAATATTTAAGAGCTCACAAGATGAAATGAAAAAGGAAATTGAGAAACTCTGTGCCCAGCCACCCAGATTGGTCTGTGCCATGTAGGCTGTTGGCAGGAGGCCCACCTCAGCAGACACCACCCAAGGCTAGGACCATAGAGAGGAACTGCGTGTGTGGCTAGAAGATCAGCCAGGGGAGCACATGCTCTGTGCCCAACTGCCTAGGTGGGGACCAATGCACGTGCCAAATATTTCAAAACCCCTACCACCACCACCACCCAGTTCAACTACTGAAATTGAGGTACAAGTATAAACTGTCTGGTGCTGGGTTTATGCTTTTGGGAGGATCCAGCAGTGTAGTTGGTTCAGGCTGCATACCAAAAACTGAGGAAGAAACCAACAGGAAGCAACGAGTGACCAAAAAGTCTCCATATTGACACTTGAGATCTAGCCACAGAAGCGCAAATATAAAAAGGAGAAAACAACAACATAACAAAAAAAGGCACTTGCCAAAAAACACAACAGAAAAACACATATGGAAAAGCTCAAATAAATCCCCGAACTCAGACCAATCCTGTAGAAGATGCCCAACAACGAGATCTCCTTGGAAGTGGAACCAAGACACGACCTTAGAAGAAAATTATAGACATATTCAAAGACTATTAAAAAAAAATCAGTGAACTAAAAATCATGAAGGAAACTAGAAGGAAAGCATAATAAACTCTGCAGAAGAACTAAAAGAGAGAGATTGATTAAAACTCAGAAATAGAACAGAGAAAAAATACAGAACTCCAAAAGAACATCGAGGAAGAGAAATACAAAGCCAAAAAGACAGAGGAGAGAAAATGACCAACTCGGGAAGAAAGTGGAAAATTTGATAAAGTATCTCAGGCTGAGAAGAAAAGAAAAAATGACAAGCCAAGAGATGCAGCTATAAGAAAAGAATAAAAGCTCCAAAACAAAGTGGAAATACCGAAGAAATCACAGGATGCGGATAACAAAGGAAATGGGAACATGTCATCCAATAAGCAGAAAAGGTATGGGTAAAAGCCTCGAAGCAGATGTTAGTAGAAGAAAAAATGAATATTAGACCTACAGTATAACACAAGCACAGATATGAAACCTCAAGTAACACATTTATGAAAAATGAAAAAAAATAATGGAAACATCCAGGAAATAGTGGGACATTAGGAAAGAAACAAACCTCCACATCGGAAGCTAGGAAGGAGAAGAATTCCAAAAGAATGGTTTGATATATCTTCATCAACAAAATATAGAAGAAAAACTTCCCCAAACTAAAAAGACCAACCCATAAAACTATAAGAAGCACATATACACTCAATAGGCAAGACCAGAAAAGGAAAATTCCCCACATGTCCTGATCATATTTTTTTTTGTCTTTCAAAGACAATGGTTTTTTTTTTTCTCCCTGTAGCCCCAGCTGTCCTGGACTCTCTCGTGTAGACCAGGCTGGCCTTGAACGCCAAAAGATACTCGTTGCCTCCTCCTTCCAAGTGCTAGGTAGAAGGCTGTGTCATATCATATTTAAAAATACTAGATGCTCAAAACCAATGACAAAATTACTGAAAGCCACAGAGAAAAACAACACGTTAATATAAGGGGAAATCCATATAATCTACACCTGACTTCTCAGTGCAAACATGAAGCCAGAAGAACATGGACCAAAGTCATTCCACATATAAATGACTTTAGATGCTAACTAGATTACTAATCCAGCAAAAATGTCAATCACAGTTGAAGGAGAAAGAAAAATCTTCTATGACATAAACAAAATGAAAGAACACATGTGAAAAAACCCACATTCAGAAAATGCTCAAAGCAAATTCAAAGAACAGAGGAAAGGAGCAACATCCTTAAGCCACCCAAGAGAGAAATTACAAAATGTATAACAGTAAATAAGTAAAATAAATATCTAGACCCAGAATGCATATGAAAAATAAGTTGATGAAAGGCAACCACACACACCTGTCAGTAATAAACTTAAATATTAATGGTCTTAACTCCCCAGTCAAAAGACATAGGCTAGGAGAATTATTAGGAAACAGAATCCATCTATATGCTGCCTAAAAACAAACCACTCACCCTCAAGAAAAAACACACTTAGGTAAGGATGGAAAAAAAATATTCCAAGCAAATAGTACCAAAAGCAAATAGGAGTGGCGATTCTAATAGCAGACAATAGACCTCAGCTGAAAATTACATCAGAAAAGACAAAGGGCCATATCCCTTTTTATTAATGGAAAATTAACGAAGAAGATTTCAAAATCTTAAATATTTATGCACCAAACTCTGGTGAGACTGAACTTGTAAACTCAATCCTTCAGGACCTCAAGACGCAGATTAATCCCAGTCCGTTATAGTGGGGGAATTCAAACCCCATTGAGCCACCTGGATAGGTAAACTGGACCAAAAAAACAGAGAGACATCAGAAATGAATGTCTAATATTTAGGTTATTATGATACAATACAAACACCCCAAATGGAACTTACAGAAAACTACAGATATTACATCCAAACACCAGTGAATTACTTCCTACTCAGCGCCCCATGGAAATTCTCAAAATAAATATGCTGACACAGAAGAAAAACAAACCTCAACAAATACAAAAGAATTGAACATTATTCCATGCATTCGATCAGACCACAGTGCAATAAAAGCTACAATATTAACACCAGGGTAAGCACTACTAACTGTAGGAAAAACATGGAGACTAAAAAACAGAATACTGAACAATCAGTGGTCGAGAGAAATAAATAATGAAATAAAGGAATTCCTGGAACTAGATGAAATGCAATACGACACAAAAAATCTTGGGACACAAAAGTCCAATCCTAAGAGGGAATTTATAGCCCTAAGTGGCCACATTAAAAAAATAAAACAGATAGAGAACAAGTAAATGATCTACACTCAGCTAAAAACATGTGAAAGAAAACAACCCTAAACCGACAGGAAGAAATAACAAAAATCAGAGCAGAAAATCCAAGAAAAAGAAAAATAAACAATACAAACAAATCAATGAATCCAAAAGCTTGTTCTTTGAAATGATAAACAAAATGGACAGATCTCTAGCCCAGTTAACCAGAACGAAAGAACAACTCCAAAACAACAAATAGATGAAAAAAAAAAAAAAAAAAAATTTAAAAAAAAAAAGATCCAGGACAATAATGCGAGAATACTTCAAAAACCAATACTTACTAAATTTGAAAACCTAAGAAATGGATGAATATCTAAATCCTGGGATTTGTCAAAGCAAACCCAAAAGAGAATGACAGTTTAAATAGACCCATAACATTTGAGGAAATTCACGGATGTAAATAAAACGGCTCCAACTAAAAAACTCAGGCCCGATTTTTTCACAACAGAATTCTATAACAATTTAAGGAATCTTACAAACATTACTACTCTACACTTTTCTAAGGATACAGACAGAGGGAAATATCCCAAAATCCTACTAGAAATCCTGTATCACTCTAAATCCAAAACAAGGCAGAGACACAAACAAGAAAGAAACTATACACCCATATCATGATGAGCACAGATGCACAAAAATTCTCAAGAAAATACTTGCAAATTGCATACAGACCCACATCAAAAAGATCATGCATCATGACCACGTTGGATTCATACCAAGAGATGCAGGGTTGGTTCAACATATGTAAATCAATAATATCATAAAACACATAAATGGAGTTAAAGACTAAAAAACACTCAATCACTCTCAATTGATGCAGCAAAAAGTCTTCAACAAAAATCCATTATCCCTTCATATTTTAAGTCTAGAGGGATTGGACTGGTGGGATCTTCCTCAATGTAATCAAAGCCATCATACAAGAATCCAACAGCCAAACTCATCTTAAATGGAGAAAAATTGGAAGCTTCCCTTAAAGGCAAGATCATGGCAAGGCTATCCACTATCGTCACTCCTCGTCCATATAGTGTTTTAAATGCTTGCTAGGCAATAAGGTAGAAAGTGGAATTAAAGGACTACTAATTGTAAAACCGAAAGTAAATTTATCCTTTTTGCAGGATGATATGATATTTACCTAAAGGATGCCAAAAACGCTACCAGAAAACTCGTAGAATGAATCAAAAGTTTCAGTAAAGTGGCGGATACAAAATAAGCCTAGAAAAAAGTCGCCATCCTTACACCAGAAAGAAACAACTACAGAAGAATATAAGGAGACCTTCCCAATCACAATGCCTTAAAAAATTAAATGCCCAGGAATACACCTAACAAATGACACCAAAGACCTCTACAACAAAAAATGTTAAAAACCTGAAGGAGATTGAAATGAAAGACCTCCCATACTCATAGATTGAAAAATTAATATAGTAAAAAAAGTCCATTCAGCCCAAATTAATTACACATTCAATGCAATCCCAATCAAAACCCCATGAGCTTTTTTCACAGACTTAGAAAAAAAAATTCTTAAATTCATGTGGAAAAACAAAGACTCCCAAGGCGCTAAAGCAAC
The DNA here is from genome assembly GCA_009823505.1 of Rhizomys pruinosus. Taxonomy (NCBI): domain Eukaryota; kingdom Metazoa; phylum Chordata; class Mammalia; order Rodentia; family Spalacidae; genus Rhizomys; species Rhizomys pruinosus. Next base: position 374,503 of record VZQC01006177.1, on the reverse strand, counting down.
TGTGAGGGAAACGTGCAATGCTGGGGGGGGGGGGGGATTAAAGACAGCCTGGTACTGCAAAAATGGAACAAAATTGAAGATCCAAACTTGCAACTCATATAACTTCAGCCACCTTATTTTTGAGAAAGGGGCCAAAAAAGCTCAATGAGGGAAAGAAATCATCTTCAGAAACTGGTGTTGGCAAAAACTGGATCACCATTTGTAGAAGAACAAAATTAAACCCATATCCTCTCATGCTGTACACAAAACAAACTCCAGTGGATTAAGAACTCAACCTGCCACCTAAATTCTGAGGTGATGAAGAAAAAGTCAGCAGCAACCTACAAGACCAGGTGTAGGAAAAGTCATTCTAAATCACACGCAGCTGCACAGGAATAAGGACAACAATCGACAGTGTGACCTCAATCAAACTCAAAAGCTTCCACACAGCTAAAGAAACAATCAAGCAAGTGAAGAGAAAACACAAAGAGTGGGAGGAAACCTTCACCACTGATACATCGAAAAAGCATTACCTCCCCGAATATATAAGCTACTTAAAAAACAAGAAGTAAGAAAACAAATGACCTACTCAAAAGATGGAGTAAGAGAGAAACTGAGACTTCACAGAGAGAAGTAAAGATGGGAGAAACATCTTAAAAGTATTCAACATATTAATAATTAAGGAAATGCATATTAAAAACACACTAAGGTGTCATCTCACCCGATAGACAGCCAAGGTCAAGAAAAACAAAGACACCAAATGCTGGAGAGGTTATGGAGACAGGGAACACTTATCCACTGGCTTGGTGGGAATGTACATCGGTACAAACACACTGTGGAAAACCGTGTGGAAACCCTTAAAAAACTCAAAATGAGCCCACCACTTGACCCACTATACCAATCCTGGTAATTACCTACAAGTGCATCGTACTGCCAAGATATCATGTGCAGCTATGTTTATTGCAGCGTCTCTTCACAATAGTTTTTTTCAGATTTTAATTTTAACTTATTTGTGGAATATATATACTATATATATATATATATAATATGGATAATATAAAAATAAAAAAAGACAAAAAGGTTATTGAAAACTATATCCAATCCAGCGGAAGGAATGGAGAAGACTAGAAATAGACATGGAGGGAGCAGAAACACAAAAATATCGACCTGAAAGATAACCACGAAACTAAAATGCTCATTAAGAGATCATGAAACAATTTAAAATTACACAAAAGTGGAGAACAGGAATTGTGGGACACTATGAAAAGATCAAACCTTCGCATTATAGGATAGTAGGAAGGAGAAGAATCTCAGAGAATGAATATTGATCAGATGATTCAACAGATATATAGGTGAAAATTTCCCAAAAAGAGACAAACCATACAAATACAAGAAGCAATAGAGACTCCAAATAGACAAGATCAGAAAAGAATTCCCCATGCCATATCATAGTAAAAAATGCTAGACGCCCACAAAGACAAAATTCTGAAAGCCACAAGAAAAGCAACAAGTTACATTTAAGGGGAAACCCATCAGAATTACAACTGACTTCTCAGTGCAAATATTGAAAGCAAGAACATGGACAAGCATTCCCCCAGTGTTAAGGACTATAGATGCCAACCCACTACTATACCCAGCATAAATGTCGATATAGTTGAAGAAGAGAGAAAACTCTTCCATTGCATAAACAAGATGAAAGAATACATGTTTGGAAACCAACCCTTCAGAAAAAAAAAATGAAGAACAAAAAGAAAAAAAAAACCCAGGCACCTAGAAAGGAAAATATAGAACCCTAACTGCAGAAGTAGAAGGCTAGACCAAAAATAAATGGTAATAAATGAAAGGCAGCAACACACATATTTCAGTTATAACATTAAATATTAATGGACTAACTCCCCATCAAAATAATAGACTTGGAGATTGGAATAGGAAACAAAACCATCTATATGGTGTCTACAGGAAACCGATCTGGCACCAGCTTAAGGTGAAAGATGAAAAAATATTCCAAAATTCATAAAAAAAAAAAAAAACAGGTGTTGCTATTTTAATTTCAGACAAAATAGACTTCCCAGTAAAAGAAATTAGAACAGACGAAAGAAGGCCATTACCTCTTTATCAAAGGAACAATTCACCATGAAGATTTCAAAATCATGAATATATATCCAACAAACTTGGTGCACCAATTTTATAAAGAGAATTCTCCAAGACGTTAAGGTACAAATTAACCCCAGAACACTGCAGTACCCACTTCAGTACCCCACTGAGCCCTTTGGACAGTCTAACTGGACAAAGAATAAACAGAGCACATCTGAACTTAAAATACAATGCACCAAAAGACCTCACGGACATCTACCTAATATTCCACCCATTACCAAGAATACACTTCTACTCAGCACCCCAGGAACATTCTCAAAATGGACCACATACTGGTACACAGAAAAAACCCACAAATACAAAAAGATTGAATAATTTAATGCATTCTATCAGACCAGAGTGCAATAAAGCTCAATAACAACAACATGTTAAGCCCTACTATCTAAAAGAACACATGGAGACTAAACACACACTCATGAATAATTAAGGGTCAAGGAAGAAATAAAAAAAGTAAAAGTATTCTGGAATGAATGAAATGAATACAACACAACAAAAACTCTGGGATACTTTAAAAGCCGTCCTTAGAGTAAATTTATAGCCTTGGGTGCCTACTTAGGAAAACAGAAGATCACAAGAATTATCTAACCTGCAGCTCACAACACTTCAGATGCAAGAACAAATGAATCCAAAACCAACATCAGAAAGAAATCACACAAATTAGGGATGAAAATCAATGAAGTGGGGAGAAACAAAGAAACAATACAAAAAAACACAAAAATCAATGAATCCAAAAAATTGGTTCTTTAGATAAAATGACAGACCCCTCTAGCCCATTAACAAAAAGAAATAAAGCAACACCCAAATAAATAGAATCATGATGGAAAGGGAAAATACAAGAACTACAAGAAAAGATCAGACAATCATACAGAGAATACTTCAAAAACCTATACTCTACTAAGTTTGAAAACCTAGGAGAAATGGATGAATATCNGCTCCCCAACTGTAAATTGGAGACAACTATTGTAGAGGTAATCTCTTATAAAACCGGTAAAACTGCTTTCTTTAATTGACTACTAGACATGGGAACTGTGGAAGGGATTACTCTCTGTTCAGAACCAAATATAATACTAAAGTCCTAGGGCTATGCACTCAGGCAAAATATATTAATACAGGAGCTCTGACATCAGCAATGGATTGTTCTACCAGGTGGATGTTGGCCAGGGGATCCAAGGCCCCACAAAAGGTAAGGGCTCCTTGCCTCTAAGTTGGGATACCTACAGGAGGAGAGGCAATAAGACCCTGCTGCCGAAGACCTGACGTTAACATGGGAGGGATGTATTGAGACCACACATGCAAGTGTACAGATGGCCTCTGGAATGCCAGAGAGTGTTACCAAAGGCCACTAAACCAATAAAGCAAATATGGGTCTCCCTGAGTCAAGCAAGACTCCACCGTCAGCACCAGCTACACCTCACCTGCCTGGAAATACTGTGCAGCAGAGGCAGCCATGTGCCTGTATATCCCAAATCTAATTGGCTATTGGCTCTCCCCTTGGAGAAATAACCCATGGCTGATGCCACAAGCTTACATCCTCTACAGGTTAGGAGATGTTATAAGCCACAGTAAGACCCTGTCATATTTAACAGGGGGGAAAATTGTAATTCATGGATTAACATATCCAAACATGTGTCTATGCTAAAGTAACCTACCATAACTATTAGTGCTGCTTAAATACCTATATATCTAATTGCTTGTTCTTCATTAGTAGGATCGAAAGGTTATTCCTGGACAAACTGTCAGCCCATGAAAGGAAACAGCCAGAATTGACCAGAGTCCAAGTCAACAGCTCCAGAGAGAGTGGACTGTTTTACCTCTCATCCACCTGTGCCCCTTTTCTAAGCCTAGGGAACAACCTGCGGAAGAGGGGGCGTGGTAGAATGTAAGGGCTGCGATTGGGGTGAATGGTGAAACTACAGCAATGTAGTCTGGACACTCATTTGATCAACTTGATTGAACAAACAACCTGTCACCCCCCACTGGATGGTGGGGCTGTAGGTGTTTGGGCACAACAGCCTGCAGATAGGTTTTGCATGAAGGATGCTTGTACTCATGGATTATCACTTATAGCTAAAAATGAAAAAAAAAACTGAGAGAAAGATGCAGGACAGTTATGGCAGAATGCATGATCTGGGATGGGGTGGGGGTGGGGGGGAGGGAAAGGGAAATAAGCCTGAACTGAATTGGAAAAATGTATGAAATGCACGAAGCATCAATAAAAACTATTTAAAAAAAATACTAGATGCTCAAACCAATGACAAAATACTGAAAGCCACAAGAGAAAAACAACAAGTTACATATAAGGGGAAATCCATCATAATCACACCTGACTTCTCAGTGCAAACCATGAAAGCCAGAAGAACATGGACCAAAGTAATCCCAGTACTAAATGACTTTAGATGCTAACCTAGATTACTATATCCAGCAAAAATGTCAATCACAGTTGAAGGAGAAAGAAAAATCTTTCATGACATAAACAAAATGAAAGAACACATGTGAAAAAACCCAACACTTCAGAAAATGCTCAAAGCAATTCAAAGAACAGAGGAAAGGAGCAACCATCCTTAAGCCACCCAAGAGAGAAATTACAAAATGTATAACAGTAAATAAGTAAATAAATATCTAGACCAAGAATGCATATGAAAAATAAGTTGATGAAAGGCAACAACACACACTTCTCAATAATAACCTTAAATATTAATGGTCTAAACTCCCCAGTCAAAAGACATAGGCTAGGAGAATATATTAGGAAACAGAATCCATCTATATGCTGTCTCCAAGAAACCCAGCTCACCCTCAAGGATAGACAGCACCTTAGGATGGAAAAAAATATTCCAAGCAAATAGTACCAAAAAGCAAATAGGAGTGGCGATTCTAATAGCAGACAAAATAGACCTCAGAGTAAAATTAATCAGAAAAGACAAAGAGGGCCATTATACCCTTATAAATGGAAAAATTAACGAAGAAGATTTCAAAGTCTTAAATAGTTATGCACCAAACTCTGGTGCACTGAACTTTGTAAACTCAATCCTTCAGGACCTCAAGACGCAGATTAATCCCAGTACGCTTATAGTGGGGGAATTCAATACCCCATTGAGCCACCTGGATAGGTCAACTGGACCAAAAATAAACAGAGAGACATCAGAACTGATGTCTAATATTTAAGGTTATTATTGATACAATACAACACACCAAATGGAACTTACAGAAACCTACAGAATATTACATCCAAACACCAGTGAATTACTTCCTACTCAGCGCCCCGTGGAACATTCTCTAAAATTGACCACATACTGTGTCACAAAACAAACCTCAACAAATACAAAAGAATTGAAATTATTCCATGCATTCGATCAGACCACAGTGCAATAAAGCTAAATATTAACACCAGGGTAAGCACTACTAACTGTAGGAAAACATGGAGACTAAAAAACAGAATACTGAACAATCAGTGGGTCAGAGAAGAAATAAATAATGAAATAAAAGAATTCCTGGAACTAGATGAAAATGACAATACGACACAAAAATCTTGTGGGACACATGAAAGTCAATCCTAAGAGGGAAATTTATAGCCCTAAGTGCCCACATTAAAAAAATAAAAACAGATAGAGAACAAGTAAATGATCTAACACTACAGCTAAAAACATGTGAAAGAAAACAACCCTAAACCGACAGGAAGAAATAACAAAAATCAGAGCAGAAATCAATGAAATAGAAACAATGAAAGCAATACAAACAAATCAATGAATCCAAAAGCTGGTTCTTTGAAATGATAAACAAAATGGACAGACTTCTAGCCCAGTTAACCAAAGGAACGAAAGAACAACTCCAAAACAATAGCATTTGTGATGAAAGGGGAAACATCACAAAATATTAAAAAAAAAAAAAGATCCAGACAATAATGCGAGAATACTTCAAAAACCAATACTGTACTAAATTTGAAAACCTAAGAGAAATGGATGACTATCTGAAATCCTGGGATTTGTCAAAGCTTAACCAAGAAGGGATTGACAGTTTAAATAGACCCATAACATTTGAGGAAATTCAAGATGTAATAAAAAGGCTCCCAACTAAAAAAAACTCAGGCCCAGATGGTTTCACAACAGAATTCTATAACACATTTAAGGAAGTCTTACAAACATTACTACTCACACTTTTCTGAAGGATACAGACAGAGGGAAATATCCCAAAATCCTACTAGAAATCCTGTATCACTCTAAATCCAAAACAAGGCAGAGACACAAACAAGAAAGAAAACTATACACCCATATCATGGATGAGCACAGATGCAAAAATTCTCAAGAAAATACTTGCAAATTGCATACAGACCCACATCAAAAAGATCATGCATCATGACCACGTTGGATTCATACCAGAGATGCAGGGTTGGTTCAACATATGTAAATCAATAAATATCATAAAACACATAAATGGAGTTAAAGACAAAAAACACTCAATCATCTCAATTGATGCAGCAAAAGCTTTCAACAAAATCCATTATCCCTTCATATTTTAAGTCTAAGAGGGAATTGGACTGGTGGGATCTTTCCTCAATGTAATCAAAGCCATATACAAGAATCCAACAGCCAACATCATCTTAAATGGAGAAAAATTGGAAGCATTACCCTTAAAGGCAAGATCATGGCAAGGCTATCCACTATCGTCACTCCTCTTCAATATAGTGTTTTAAATGCTTGCTAGGGCAATAAGGTAAGAAAGTGAAATTAAAGGACTACTAATTGTAAAACCGAAAGTAAATTTATCCCTTTTTGCAGGTGATATGATATTTTACCTAAGTGATGCCAAAAACGCTACCAGAAAACTCGTAGAAATGATCAAAAAGTTTCAGTAAAGTGGCAGGATACAAAATAAGCCTAGAAAAATAAGTAGCCATCCTTTACACCAGAAAGAAACAACTACAGAAGGAATATAAGGAGACCTTCCCAATCACAATAGCCTTAAAAAAATAAAATGCCCAGGAATACACCTAACAAATGACACCAAAGACCTCTACAACAAAAAATGTTAAAAACCTGAAGGAGATTGAAAATGAAAGACCTCCCATACTCATAGATTGGAAAAATTAATATAGTAAAAAAGTCCATTCAGCCCAAATTAATATACACATTCAATGCAATCCCAATCAAAACCCCATGAGCTTTTTCACAGACTTAGAAAAAAAAATTCTTAAATTCATGTGGAAAAACAAAAGACTCCCAAGGCGCTAAAGCAACTGTGAGGGAAACGTGCAATGCTGGGGGGGGGGGGGGATTAAAGACAGCCTGGTACTGGCAAAAATGGAACAAAATTGAGGATCCAAACTTGAACTCATATAACTTCAGCCACCTTATTTTTGAGAAAGGGGCCAAAAAAGCTCAATGGAGGAAAGAAAGCATCTTCAGAAAATGGTGTTGGCAAAACTGGATCACCATTTGTAGAAGAACAAAATTAAACCCATACTTCTCATGCTGTACAAAAACAAACTCCAAGTGGATCATAGATCTCAACCTGAAACCTAAAATTCTGAGGGTGATAGAAGAAAAAGTCAGCAGCAACCTACAAGACATAGGTGTAGGAAAAGTCATTCTAAACCAAACAGCAGCTGCACAGGAAATAAGGACAACATCTGACAAGTGTGACCTCATCAAACTCAAAAGCTTCCACACAGCTAAAGAAACAATCAAGCAAGTGAAGAGAAAACACAAAGAGGGGGAGGAAACCTTCACCACTGATACATCAGACAAAGCATTACCTCCCAGAATATATAAGCTACTTAAAAAACAAAGAAGTAAGAAAACAAATGACCTACTCAAAAGATGGAGTAAAGAACAGAACTGAGACTTCACCAGTAAGGAAGTAAAGATGGGTGAGAAACATCTTAAAAAGTATTCAACATAATTAATAATTAAGGAAATGCATATTAAAACCACACTAAGGTGTCATCTCACCCGAATAAGACAGCAAAGGTCAAGAAAACAAAAGACACCAAATGCTGGAGAGGTTATGGAGAAAGGGGAACAATCATCCACTGCTGGTGGGAATGTAAACTGGTACAACAACTGTGGAAAACAGTGTGGAGAACCCTTAAAAAACTCAAAATGAGCCCACCACTTGACCCAGCTATACCACTCCTGCGTATATACCTACAAGATGCATCGTACTGCCAAGATTCATGTGCAGCTATGTTTATTGCAGCTCTCTTCACAATAGTTTATTTTCAGAATTTTTAATTTTAACTTATTTGTGGAATATATATATATATATATATGAATAATATAAAATAAAAAAAGACAAAAAGGATATTGAAAACTCATCCAATCCAGAGGAAAGGAATGGAGAAAGCCTCAGAAATAGAATGGAGGGAGCAGAACAAAAAATATCAGACCTGAAAGATAACACAGAAGAACTAAAATGCTCAATTAAAGATCATGAAAAATTTAAAATTACACAAAAGTGGAAGAACAAGGAATTGTGGGACACTATGAAAAGATCAAACCTTCGCATTATAAGGATAGAGGAAGGAGAAGAATCTCAAGAGAATGGTATTGATCAGATATTCAACAGAATAATAGGTGAAAAGTTCCCCAAATTAAGAGACAAACCAATACAAATACAAGAAGCACATAGAACTCCAAATAGACAAGATCAGAAAAGAAATTCCCCATGCCATATCATAGTAAAAATGCTAGACGCCCACAAAGACAAAATTCTGAAAGCCACAAGAGAAAAGCAACAAGTTACATTTAAGGGGAAACCCATCAGAATTACAACTGACTTCTCAGTGCAAATATTGAAAGCAAGAGAAACATGGATCAAAGCATTCCCAGTGATAAAGGACTATAGATGCCAACCCACTACTATACCCAGCATAAATGTCGATTATAGTTGAAGAAGAGAGAAAACTCTTCCATGACATAAACAAGATGAAAGAATACATGTTTGGAAAACCAACCCTTCAGAGACTACTTGAAGTAATTCAAATGACAGAAGAAATGAGCATCTATCCCCAGGCACCTAGAAAGAGAAATTAGTAGAAACATAACTGCAGAAGTAGAAGGCTAGACCAAAAATAAAAATGGATAATAAAATGAAAGGCAGCAACACACATATTTCAGTTATAACATTAAATGTTAATGGACTAACTCCCCAATCAAAATATATAGACTAGGAGATTGGAATAGGAAACAAAACCATCTATATGGTGTCTACAGGAAACCGATCTGGCACCAGCTTAAGGTGAAAGGATTGAAAAAATATTCCAAGCTCATGGTACCAAAAAGAATGCAGGTGTTGCTATTTTAATTTCAGACAAAATAGACTTCACAGTAAAAGAAATTAGAACAGAGAAAGAAGGCCATTACATCTTTATCAAAGGAACAATTCACCATGAAGATTTCAAAATCATGAATATATATCCAACAAACTCTGGTGCACCAAATTTTATAAAGAGAATTCTCCAAGACGTTAAGGTACAAATTAACCCCAGAACACTCAGTACCCCACTTCAGTACCCCACTGAGCCCTTTGGACATGTCTACTGGACAAAGAATAAACAGAGACACATCTGAACTTAATGATACAATGCACCAAAAAGACCTCACGGACATCTACCTAATATTCCACCCTCATACCAGAGAATACACTTTCTACTCAGCACCCCAGGGAACATTCTCCAAAGTCGACCACATACTGGTACACAGAAAAAACTCCACAAATACAAAAAGATTGAAATAATTTAATGCATTCTATCAGACCAGAGTGCAATAAAGCTCAATAACAACAACATGTTAAGCCCTACTATCTAAAAGAACACATGGAGACTAAACAACACACTCATGAATAATTAATGGGTCAAGGAAGAAATAAAAAAAAGTAAAAGTATTCCTGGAACTGATTGACAATGATAATACAACACAACAAAACCTATGGGATACTTTAAAAGCAGTCCTAAGAGGTAAATTTATAGCCTTGGGTGCCTACTTTAGAAAAACAGAAAGATCACACGTGAATTATCTAACACTGCAGCTCAAAACACTTCAGATGCAAGAACAAATGAATCCAAAACGCAACAGTCAGAAAGAAATCACACAAATTAGGGATGAAATCAATGAAGTAGAAACAAAGAAAACAATCAAAAAAAAAAATCAATGAATCCAAAAATTGGTTCTTTGACAGACCTCTAGCCCAGTTAACAAAAAGAAATAAAGAACAACTCCAAATCAATAGAATCCATGATGAAAGGGGAAATATCACAAGAGACAATGAAAAGATACAGACAATCATTCAGGAATACTTCAAGAACCTATACTCTACTAAGTTTGAAAACCTAGGAGAAATGGATGAATATCTGAAATCCTCGGATTCGTCAAAGCTTAACCAAGAAGAGATCAACAGCTTAAACAGACCCATAACATATGAAAAAATTGAAGATGGAATAAGAAACCTCCCAACTAAAAATTCCAGGCCCAGATGGTTTCATGGCAGAGTTCTATAAAACATTTCATGGCAGAGTTCTATAAAACATTTCAAAATTGAAGATGGAATGAGAAAGCTCCCAACTAAAAATTCCAGGCCCAGATGGTTTCATGGCAGAGTTCTATAAAACATTTCAAAAACACTTACAACCATTATTACTCAAGTTGGTAAGAAAGATGCAAACAGAGGCAATTCTCCCAAATTCTTTCTCTCAAGCCAGCATCACTCTCCTACCAAAACCAGGCAAAGATACAACCAAAAAGGAAAACCATAGACCCATCTGATTAATGAACACACATTCAAAGATTCTCCAAAATACTTGCAAACCACATAAAGACCCACATCAAAAGATCGTACATCATGACCAAGTTGAAGTAGTACCAGAGATGCAGGGATGGTTCAACATACGAAAATAAATATATATCATAAAACATATAAATGGACTGAAAGACAAAAACCACAACATCATCTCTATTGACCCAGAAAAAGCCTTTGACAAAATCCAGCGTCCCTTCATACTTATAGTCCTAGAGAGAATTGGATTGGAGGGATCATTCCTCAATGTAATCAAAGACATATAAAGGAAAAGCACAGCCAATATTATCCTAAATGGAGAAATGACAGAAGCATTCCCCTTAAAGCTAGGAACTCAGCAAGGATACCCCCTTTCACCACTCCTCTTCAATAGAGTGCTTGAAACATTTGCTAGGGTAATAAGGCAAGAAAAGAAAATTAAATGAGTACTAATTTGAAAAAAGGAAGTCAAGCTATCACTTTTTGCTGGTGATATGATTGTTTACATAAGGGGTGCTAAATATTCCACCAGAAAACTCTTAGAAATGATGAAAAGTTTCAGGAAAGAGGGAAGATACAAAATTAACCTAGAAATTTCACTAGTCCTTCTTGACACCAACATCAAGGAACTGAAGAAGGAATACAAGAACTTCCCACTAACAATAGCCACAAAACAATAAAATACCTGGTAACAAACATAACCAAAGACACCAAAGACCTCTACAAAAAAAATTTAAAACCCCTGAAGAAGGAAATTAAAGAAGACATCAGAAGTTGGAAAAACCTCCCATGCTCATGGATAGGGAAAATTAATATAGTATAAATGTCCATTCTACACAAAAAATTGTACAGATTTAATGCAATCAAAATTAAGTCTCCAAGAGTTTATTCAGAGGATTGAAAAAAGAAAGTCCTTACTTTCATATAGAAAAACAAAAAAAGACCCCGAATAGCCAAGGCAACCCTGAGTAAAAAGAGCAATACTTGTGTGGGGGGTCTCACTATACCGGACTTCAAACTATACTACAGGGCTATAGTCATAAAAGCAGCTTGGCACTGGCACAAAAACAGAACTATAGACCAAAGTAGTGAAATAATTAAGGTCAATAAATGACAAAGAGGAGCTCCTTAAACACAATGTCTTCTGTATATCAAAAGAAACAATCAAGTAAGTGAAGAGAAAATCCACATTGTAGGAGGAAATCTTCACCACAGATACATCTGACAATGCATTCATTTCAAGAATGTATAAACTACTCAAAAAACAAAGACGAAAGAAAACAAATGACCCACTCAAAAGATGGAGGTAAGAGCTGAACAGACTTCACAAGTGAGGAATTATACGTGGCTGAGAAACGTCTTAAAAAGTTCAACATCGCTAATACTAAGGAAATGCAAATTAGAACCACTTTAAGATATCATCTCACTCCAATAAGACTGTCTAGGATCAAGAAAACAAATGATTCCAAGTGCTGGAGAGGTTGTGGGGAAAGGGGAACACTCATCTACTGCTGGTGGGAATGTAAACTGGTACAGCCAGTATGGAAAGCAGTGTGGAGAACACTTGGGAGACTCAGAATGAGCTTTCCATCTGACCCAGTCATACCACTCCTGGGTATATAACCACAAGACTCATCTTACCGCAGAGATACATGCACAGCCATGTTTATTGTAGCTCTCTTCACAATACCAAAGAGCTAGAATCAACCCAAGTGGCCCTGATCTGATGAGTGGAGAGAGAAAATGTGGTACATCTACACAATGGAGTTCTTTGCAGCAGTAAAAAAATATGACATCATGAACTTTGCAGACACATGGATGGAACTAGAAGATATCATGCTAAGTGAAGTTACACAGCCCTAGGGAAAGAAAAAAACAACAACAACAACAACAACAACAACAACAAAAAACGATGAATGGTATCCCTCATTTGTGGATGCTAGCACAAACTAACTGTATGTCAAACTGAGCAATGTCAGCGTGATATGAAAACTGTGCTCTTATATTATGAATCCCTTAAAATGCTATTAATTAGTATTAAAAACGTTTCTAGGGGCTGGAGAAATGGCTCGCCAGTTAAGAATGCGAGCTCCTCTTGCAGAGGACCCAGGTTCGATTCCCAGCACCCACATAGCAGCTAAGAACCATCTTTAACTCCAATTCCAGGGGAATCCGACGCCCTATTCTGACCTCTGGGGCATTGTATGACAAGGGTGCACCAGTCTACATGCAGACAGTACACTCATACACATAAAAATTTATAAAATAAATTTTTAAAAAGTTTCTAACATGTTCTAACATTTTCATTATACATTGGTCTTCATTCTAAAAGCTTTTATCATTGTTTCAACCCGTTTGTAGATTGGATGGTGTTGCACTCTTGGCTTTTTGTGGGTTTCTTGGGTACCTTTCTTTGGATCTCTATGACTCTATCTAACCTGATGCTTTTTTTCATCCACACATTTTTCTTTTGCCAACATAATTGTAAGACCTTCAGATTTGGAAATAAACTGGAGATAGGTGAACTGACACCATTCAGGAAAAGCAAACCTTGGGACCATCAGCCTCTTGTCTTGTGGTGTTGTTGTTGGCTAGCCATTCGATGTGGGTAAAAACAAAAAATCTGCTGTTAGATTGTTGAGACTGGAGATGAACGAAATTCCACCAGTCTAGGATTAAACTCTGAGTCCAGCAGCCTTTTTTCTTGTGGTGTGAGAGGCCCTGAAAGTAGATAGCAGCTCTCGGGCTTGTCTTTGGCTAACTTGATCACATGGTTTTCATGTCTTTATGTTTCGTTTGTCTGGAAATATTTAGTTTTAAATTCCATCTTAGCATGCCACAATAAGGTGTAATATTTTTATTTAAATACCGGGCACCCTAATTGTCTTTTAAGTAAAAATATGTGCATGATTATTTAAGTAATTGATTAAATAAAATTCCTAGGCATTAATATTTCTGTTGGTCTTTCAAATGTGTTTCACTTTGAAAGCTTTATTGACAGACTCCCCAATTTCATGTGGCTTGTGATCTGGCACCACCTGCCTGCCTTCTGTGAGCACACTTTCTGCTGATCCAACACATGGATTCCCTAGTTATTTTAAGTAATCTACTTTGAATTGTCTTTTAGAATCAACTTAACATAACACAGTTTTTAATTTCAGAAGTCTGGAGGCAGAGACGGGCAGATTTCTATAGGAGTATCAGGGCAGCCTAGTCTAACTAAAATCACTGGCTCCAATGAAAGATTTCTTGCTAATATTGATAAAAATTCTGATTAAAAACATAAATTGTTAACTTGATTCAATTTAAATGGGGAACCTTAAAATATGTTTTATATTTTTCTTATGTATCAAATAATATAATTTCTTCCCCACATGTGTGCATGTCTGTATCAATGCATTTTAATCTTTTATAATGAATAGGTTTATGTCTATTAAACGGTCAACTGTAAACAAGGATCAATAGATTCAACAGGAAAATACTAAATGTTTTATATATTTTATATATTTTATATATAATTGGAAAATACTAAATGTTTTATATACGAAATGTTTATATATATATATTTATAAAATACTAAATATTTTATATATTTATATATTTCTAACAATTTTTAATTGGTTTTATATAATTTTTATGTATTTGCATGCTGTTTAAATGTAGTAAAGGCTGACTCTGGGTGGAAATTGGCTCTTCCATCCCACATTCAAATATATTAATATTATCAAACACCTAACAGATAAATTGATTTCAAGAATAGTTATGGTATGTTTTAATATATTTGTCTTTATTAAGAGTAAATGGTGGGGCTGGAGCGATGGCCTAGCGGTTAAGAGCACTGACCACTCTTGCAGAGGACCCGGGTTCGATCCCCAGCACCCACATGGTGGCCGAGAGCCGTCTGAAACTCCATTTCCAGGAGAACTCCAGTTCCAGCGCTACCAGCCCCACCATTTTACATCTTTAATAAAGAGCAAATATATTAAAGGCACAATACCATAACCCAAGACTATCTTGAAATCAATTTATTCTGTTGAGTGGTTTGGATAATATTGAATATATTTAAATGGTGTGGGAATCGCGCCAAGAGCCCATTCCACCCAGAGTCAGGCCTTACTTACACTTACTTAAACAGCATGCAAATCACATAAAATTATATAGAAACCAATTAAAATTGTGGTAGAATATATAAATATATAAAATTAATTAGTATTTATAATAAGATTATATATAAACATTTTTCGTATATAAAAACATTTAGTATTTTCCAGAATTTATATATTTTATATATAAAATATATAAAACATTTAGTATTTTCCTGTTGAATCTATTGATCCTTGTTTACAGTTGACCCCTAATAGATATAAAAACCTATCATTATAATAAGATTTAAATGCGATCTGAATACAGACATGCACCACTGTGGAGGAAATTATATTATTTGATACATAAGAGAAATATAAAACATATATTTAAGGTTCCCCATTTTAATTGAAATTCCAATAGAATTAACAATATTATGTTTTTTATAATTCAGTACATTCTTAATATCAATATTAGCAAGAAATCTTTCATTGGAGCCAGTGATTTTAGTTAGACTAGGCTGCCCTTGATACTTTCCTTATAGAATTCCTGCCCGCTCATCTGACCCCTCCAAGACTTCTGAAATTAAAAAACTGTGAATATGTAAGTTGATTTCTAAAAGAACAATTAAAGTAATTTCCTTAAAATAATAGGGAATCCATGTGTGGTAATCAGCAGGAAAGAGTGCTCAGGAAGTGCAGGCAGGGGTGCCAGATCACAAGCCACATGAAATTGGGGAGTCTGTCAATAAAGCTTTCAAAGTGAAACACATTTGAAGGACCAACAGGAATATTAATGCCTAGGAATTTTATTTAATCAATTACTTAAATAATCATGCACATATTTTTACTCAAAAGACAATTTAGCGGTGCCCGGTATTTAAATAAAAATATTACACCTTATTGTGGCATGCTAAGATGGAATTTAAAACTAAATAATTCTCCAGACAACGAGGACATAAAGACATGAAAAAAACCATGTGAATCAAGAGCCAAAGACACCCAGACCGCTGAGAGCTGCTTATCTACTTTCAGGGCTCTCCCACACCACAAGAGAAAGGACTGGGACTCAGAGGCATTTAATCCCTAGGGACTGGTTGGAATTTCGTTTCATCCTCCAGTTCCTCAACAATCTAACAGCACGATTTTTTGTTTACCACATCGAAATGGGCTAGCCAAACAACAACTACCACAAGACAACGAGGCCTGATGGTCCCAAGGTTGCTTTTCCTAATGGTGTCAGTTCACTCTATCTCCAGTTTATTTTCCAAATCTGAAGGTATTACAATTATTGTTTGGCCAAAAGAAGAAATTGGTGGATGAAGAAAAAAAGCATCAGGTTAGATAGAGTCATAGAGATCCAAATATAGGTGCCCAAGAAACCCACAAAAAGCTAAGAGTGCAACACACCATCATATCTACAAAACGGGTTGAAACAATGATAAAGGCTTTTAGAATGAAGACCAATGTATAATGAAAATGTTAATCTTAGAACATGTTTAGAAACTTTTAAAAAATTTAATTTTATTAAATTTTATTTTTTTTTTTTTTTTTTTTATTTTATATGTATGAGGTTATTGTCTATGTCATACAATGCCCAGAGGTCAGCATAGGGCGATCGGATTTCCCTGATTGGGTTTAAAGATGGTTTCTTTAGCCGATGCCACTAATAGACCCACCTCTCGTCACCAAGACAAGGCTAGCCAAAATAATACACACAACCTACAAACAACACATACCCGGAACTTTCTCTCTCAATCAATGCAAAACAAGAGAAAAATACAGTCATGCGAACAAAAAGACGCCCCCTACTATCAGTCAAGACAAGTCAACCACTCAAGGTAAGTCGC
The DNA here is from genome assembly GCA_009823505.1 of Rhizomys pruinosus. Taxonomy (NCBI): domain Eukaryota; kingdom Metazoa; phylum Chordata; class Mammalia; order Rodentia; family Spalacidae; genus Rhizomys; species Rhizomys pruinosus. The sequence goes on along the minus strand of VZQC01006177.1, from coordinate 357,672 downwards.
TTATAGACGATCTTCGGCTATCACCCACTAATTAGACAGTCCCACGCACATTACGCAACAGCTCTCTCATTCTCTTGACTGTGACTCATTGTTTTTCACCAACGGCGTGCTACAACCTCCTTTGTTCCACGACCAAAAAATTGCAGAACACTGCACTCCGTTCTACAGTCAGCATTAGACTGGCCTCAAACTGACAGATGTAAATAATAATACAGATACACACAAATGAAAAAGAGGGGAGTTTCTGCGATATCTGGGGTGCCCAAGACTTTCGGCTCTACCCCCCAAGTCTCAGATCAACTTGTGAATGTGATGTCCAAAGCCCGAGCTTAGCTGTGGCTGGGTGCCTTTGTCAGTTCTGGAAAAGTTCCTGGGTGGGGACAGTTGTGTTTTAAGCCACAAATTACCCATTGTCTACACCACCAGTAGAATTATGGCTTCACTCGAATTTTCCTTTAGGTATCAGCTGTCTTACAGTAGAACTGCAATTGCATTAGGAAAAGATATCTGTTTATGCATGTTTTGAGAAATGATGATTATGAATTAAGAGCGTGAGAACAGCATTAAGTCATAAGGAGTCGTGCACGAAGAGAGCCATCCCTCCCAGGCCTGCATTGAGGAGGATCTCCAGCTGGTTAAGAACACTTCCGTGCAAGCCGGGCGTAAAATAAGGTGGCATGCAATTTAAATCCTAGCATTGGAGGCAGAGGCAGAGGAAAAGGCAAGTGGATCTTTGTGAGTTCAATTTCAGCCTGTTCATACAGAAGTGAGTTTCAGGACACTGGGGGCTACAGGGAGACCCTGTCTCAAAAGACACAAAAAAAAAAAAAGAACACTTGTTGCTCTTCGCCAAGGACTAGGATTTGGTTCCCAGCACACACTTTGTATGGCTCCCAACCACCCATACTCCAGCCCAGATTTTCACTTTTGCTTCTTCATGCACCTGACACGTGTGTGCATACATACATACATACTTACATGCAAAAATACACATACATATATACATCAATAAAAGTTAAAAAAGAAAAAATTTCAAAAAGTCATTCTTGCGGGCTGGAGAGATGGGTTCACCAGTAAAGAGTACTGACTGCTCGATTCCCAGAACCCAGCTAACAAACCATCCATAACCTCCAGTTCCAGGGGAGCGACACCCTCTTCTGACCTCAGCCCGCATTGCATGACCACAGAGTGCACAATTACACACCATTGAAGGCAATACATCATTATAACATTAAAATAAAAGCAATAAAAATAAAAAATAAAAATTATTTCCTTGTAAAAGTCATTCATGCCTAACCTGGTACTCATGTGGCCAAAATTTATCCAGAAACTACCATGAGAGAAACAGAATAGAAAACAAGGCTGTCCTGCTGTGAGTGGCTACCGTGTGTTTGCTGGCTTTAAACAGCACACACAGATCAGATTTGATCCTGCAGATCAGAGTTCAACTCAAAATGGTTGCATTTTCTTTCTTTTCATCTGCATGTGTGTGTGTGTGTGTGTGTGAGTATGTGTTGTGTGTCTGTAGTGTGTGTCTGTGTGCTCTGGTTTGTCTATGTGTGGTATATGTGCCTGTTTATTAGGCTTTATGCATATTAGGTAAGCACTTTATGCAGCATGAAGCCCCCAATAAGAGAACGTACAAACACAGGCTTAAGTCACTCTGAATTTACTTTAGGAATGGCCAGGGCTATTGGAAGTGTTGGAAGTGGCAGCCAGCAGCAAATATGGTGTCTGGTTAAGCCCTTTTAATTGTCTTGGGCTGGACATCAGGTACAAAGGAAAAAGGAAGTGAGGTTGTTGACTGACAGTTTCTGGAGGAAATGGACATCTATGTGCCCTGCGAATGCTGGAAATTCCAGCTCTTGGGGGACCCAAACCTAAAACACCTGTATATTATGTATGCTAATGCTTATTAAATGGCTGCATCATGTTTGTGTGTAGAGGCCAGAGGTTCCTCAGTCTCTCTCCACATTTAATTATTTTTTTTTCTCCACATTAATCTTTTAAGCAGGGTCTCCCAATCAAACCCCTTCAGAGCTCCCTGATCTGCCTGATCCGAGAAGTCCTATTCTATGTCTACTGCGGCTGGAATTGCAGATTGACCGCCACTTCCCCCTAGCATTGACACGGACTCTCGGGGTGGAACTCTGGCTCTCTTCCTTGCACAGGAAGCATATTAACCTCCAAGACATCAACTCTTAACCTCCAAGACATCAACTCAGCTGGTGCTGCATTTTCGATTTCATCCCATTGCCTTGAAGCCATGCTGTCTGCCCTAAGGTTCTCATCTGGGTTCAAGATCTTCTTAGAGAATTGGCAGAATTCATTTCCTCCTCACAGTTTCTACAAGCCATACCCCTGTCCCCCATCCCTAAGGTTCTCATCTGGGTTCAAGATCTTCTTAGAGAATTGGCAGAATTCATTTCCTCCTCACAGTTTCTACAAGCCATACCCCTGTCCCCCAGCTTCAGGCCAAAACTAACAGTGCCTTAATTCTTCTACTTGATCTGCTTTGCTTTTCTCTCTTGTTGCTCTTAAAGGGCCTTTTGTCTTTCCGTTTAGGACTAATCAGATTGATTTTCCTTGGAATTCCCAGGTCTCAGCAGTGAGGACAACGGACGTCTTTGAAACGGGGAGTTTTAATAGACTATTTCCAAGAGAGGTCACCATGAATAAGAGCACTCAGACAAGCAGGATCTCAAAACAGAGGCTGATGAGACAAATTCAAGTTGCCACCAGCGCGAGCTAGTGTGTGGGGGCAGTGCACAGAGGAACAGGCCGGAGGTGGAACTAGGGCTTGGTAAGGCAATGACGAAACCAGGTCTGGTCTTTTGTTCACAAGTCCCCATGGGCTCACAAAGCAGGAGCTTATAGATTCTCATATTGTTTATTCGTCATTATAAATAAATATGTGTGAATGCATTGTGTGTACCTGCAAACTGCGTTGGCATGCAATTGCTTGTAGGATACCAGGAGAGGGGTCAATTCCCAGTATAGGAACTGGCATTACAGACTGTATGGATACTAGGAAACTGAACTCGAGCTTCCACACAAGGGCAGCCGATAATGCTCTTAACATGCTTGAGCTGTACTTCCAGCCCTCATGGAAATCTTTGAAAGAGACATTTTGCGCCCAGAGTACTGGGTTTGGATCACTAAGGGTTTTTTCCTAAAACATACGTGCAAGTGTTCCACATTAAGGCCACACTTTTCCAGCCTTTTCTTAACTTTTAACCTAAAATTTCTATTAAAAAACTGAGGCAGGCTTCGGCTAAAGTGCCCAGGCTAGTCTGGAAGTCATTATACAGCTCAGATGGGCTTTAAGCTTCCGTCTTCCTGTCTCAGCTGCCCCAGTAGCTGGAATACTAGGCTTGAGGCAGCAAGGTCACCAAGGCATTATTAAAGAGGGCATTTGAACGTGTGTGTGTAGTGTGTGTAGAAATGTGTGTGTGTGTGTGTAGCTACGCTATGACCCTGATATCTTGTTAGGAGGTTACTATTTGCCGCCACATGCATTGGAGGTCAGAAGACCTTTGTGACTTCCCTTCCTTCCACCTTTATGGGGGTTCTCTGTACGAGTTGAATCAGGTCACCAGTTGTGCAGCAAGCACCTTGACCCACTGAGCCATCTTGTAGGTCCAGTAACTAGAAAGAAGAGCAGGCACCCGCAGGCCGCATACACAAATGGCACTGACCACGACCACAGGTGCATCAAAACAATTGCAATGCAGACGAGTTAACATTCCCCACTAGCTACAAGGGTACAGATTAAGTATTAATTAATAGAAATAGAAGAGACAAGGATGCATTTTGGCTTCTGTTGCCATCCCATCAGTGTCGTTAACAAAGCATATAAAAAGCTAAGTTCAGGGTAGTTTTAGCGCATATAAATGATTGAAGGTGAACGAGGTTATGCTACGGTCCACATTGAGGAGCAGACGTACCTGGGGATTCTGCCTCCTGTTCCCAGTAGAGGGGATTTCGGCTACGTCACAGCCAGAAAAAGATATGAGAGTCCAAATTGCCGAATTATGTGTCCGTCAATCTCTCTCTCACTACTATGATCCTTCTAAGAACGATCCAAATAGTAGCTAGGACTTTGTTTGTGTGAATTTAGTGTATGATAGAAAATTTTAGTTTTTCCCTAATGTTATTCTTTATATGCTCCTGGTTCTGAAACCTGCTAAGTCAGCCTGGTTCCTGGGTACCTATGTGTTGGGTTCCCGGAATTTGGACTGTCACCCCCTGTCCAGAAGTGTTCATCTGTCCTCCAGGAATCAAAGTGAAAACCAAACACAATACATGTGTCAACAGAAGCACGGCTTCCACACTGCTTTGGGCACCCCATCAGGATTCCACTCAACGAGACCCACACAGACAGGGACAGAGACTCTGAAGGCTCACAGGAGGCTCAGAAATGAGGGGTAGCAAGGGCCGTTAATGATAGGTGTCTCCCCCCCGCGGCCGGACAGCGACCTTGAGGGTAGCCGCTGTTAAAGACAGAGGAGCTCCCGCAGCATACCAACGAAGCAGAGTTCTCCCTCCTCCAAGCCGCCATGTGCCGGGCAGCGGTAAGGTGGCTTGTATTCATTTTCGCCGGGGAATGCTCAGGGAACAAAACCGACGTGCTTCTGAGCTCGCTGCGAGCTGGCAAGTGTGTGGAACAGCATCCGGGAGCCATTCCCATCCGGGCATTCCAAGGCTCAGTGATCGTTTAATATTAAATCCCATCCTGAGGGCCTATACTCCCTGCCTATTGCGGCCCTCCACATCAGCAAGCTAAACGAGGCTTAGACTCCACCATGTCATCTGGCCTTCTCTCTAAAAGTCAATGCGCCTATATCGCTATCTCAGGCCAGTCCTCTTTCTGGTCTTTTCAGTTCTCTCATAGGACTCTAGACGAACAGGAGGCCTCTTGAGGGCATTGTAGACATGAATATATTAGTATTAGCATTCATTCTGCCTATTTCGAGTGCTCTTCCATAGCTAAAATTCCGTGGAAGCTAATTCACAAATAGACTAAAATAGAGCAAGCTACGTTACAGCTCCAAAGTTTCTGTGTCAAAAGACCGAGCAGTCTGGCCTCGGTTAGCCAACATGATAAAGAAGACCATCAGCCCTCCGCAATGCAGATGTTTCTGCTAGTCGGGAGCTTGCCATAGCCTTGCACTAGTCCACGAGAGCCTTCTTTTGGCTAATGTGAATTGGAAGCCACAAATGTGTGTTGCCTCAACTGGTTGTTACCTCCCTTAAAATTATCCTAGTATGGGCGATGGTTACAAAGTGGATGAGATTGGGAGGGACTTGAGGCTTGGATCCCCTGTGCCCTTAATCAGACGCTTGAGGCATATGACAACGTGTGCCTGAATACCCTGTGCACAAATCTATATCGGGCTGGGAAAGGTCTCGGAGAGACCTATCTACAGTGCCAGCAGTTATCCCCTCGAGTGGTCTTTCCCTGGCCAGTTAATCTTAAGAGCTGAATGACATCGACCATACATCAGAGATGATACAAGATGTACCTGTGAGTTTATTGAGAAAGAGCAGTCCCAGGAGCCAACCTTTACCTTCTGATGCGTGGTACACACACTCTACAACACCTACACACTCCAACACCACACACCACACACACAGTATCTTTAACTTACGCTAAAAATTATTTTATAACTAGTAATATCCTTAGATTTGCTGGTGATTTTTGTCTGGTGGTTAGTCACATGAATGTGCTACAAACCTAACATACCCCACCCTGGTCCAAATTGGGATACTCGCTATGATAGAGGTGCATGGAACTGGTGGCTTATGTAGGATTAGTTCCGTACGAGCATCCACCATTGCTTTCTAGACTCTGCGGATAGTGCCAGGATTAAAAGTATATGGCTGAACCACCACACAGTGCTCGCTAGTCTTTTAGTATGTTTATAGTGGCTCTCCATCATGGTCTCCCTAATCTATGTCCATAGATCCTATCTGCCGTCAGTTCGTTTCTTGGAGGTGGTGCGCTCTATGCAATAGTATGCATTTTTCCCATGATTTAAGCATAAATAAATATGGTTTTTCTGCTGACCCCTTTCTCAAAATTCATATATGATTGAAGTTTGAGATTCCCGGAATGAGCTTCCTCCGGATGAAGTATAGAATAACTTCCTGGGCTTGTGATATGGAAGTTGTCAGTCTTTGAGTGGCTTTCTCTAGGACTGTAGAGCTGGAGGAATAGGAATGATAAACTAGGGACTTGATAATTAACTAGTATGGGACTTCTTCGTGAGGAGATCCCTTCATGTCTCACTTGGAATTCACAGCATCTAATGAGAGAGGTCATGTGTGGTTGTTTGCATCTAAAGGATTACCCTAGAACTATTCTGGCAATGTTCAGATCAAAAGAGATAATTGGCCCCTAGCCCCATGAAATATCTTATCCAGTCATTCAACATGCGGTGCTACTCAACCGGAAGCAAGCTTTGGCCATTGTTGGAAGCTCCTCGTTATAGGGCATTCTGTTTCAAGGTCTTAATGTTTGGTTTCATAATATTAAGAGCCTGCCAATCGCACAATTTATCGGTTCTGCTAGTCATATAAGGCGCATATGGTTCCTAGTGCTATGCCCATAGAGAACAACTGTTTAGGGAAGGCTCTGTAAGTTTCTTAGTAAGTATGCAAAGGACCTTTTGGAATCCATACCAAACATAATCAAGGTAAAAGGGGCGTGATGGCTATTCCGTTATCTTTTGTCCTTCCTCATAATATGCTTTCTTCGGTCTCTACCATGAGAGTGAGCAAGTCCCTGCTATGTCATCCTACCTTGACCATGTCCATCTCCCGCCTTTTTAAAATCTTCACTCTTTGTGCCCTATGATAATTTCCCAACATTAACATCTTTGGGACAGTTGTATCCTAACTTAAATCCGACTCTCTTAAAACTTCAGCGTGAGCCAAAGGCTTATAATTCACTTTGATGCCCCCAGTACAAGGTGCCAGGCCCAGGTCAGTCACATCCCTCTATTTTTGGAGCTAGCAGGAATTCCTAGAGGTGCAGAAGCGCAATATGTGCGTCCTCAGGCTGCGAGGGCACCATTGGAGGCGTTGAAGTCCCAGAGATTCAATGAGCTGGTGTGAATGTTCAAGGGAACCCTAGCAGAGCTGGACCATAGAGCACAGGTGCAACAATACGAGGTCGCGATCTCGGCTTATAGCAAAAAAATATGACGTAATGACAATTATATAACCTTTTAGCTAATACGACGCCATCTCTTGAGACCACGTATTTGGAACATTATTTTCATCTCAAATTTGATTTGATCTTGTTATCTATGGAATATAATAACTTATTTTTTTAATGCGATTTGTTGTGCTATTCTGGTTTATTTTAGCTTCCAATCAGGCTTCTATGCGCATTGTATGGTCGATTAACTGTATGGGCTTTCCCTGGTCCCAGGTTCTCGATGTAGCCTACCTGAGATGGCAGAGAAGAGCGCCGGAAAGGCTGGGAACCTGAGGTTATTGGGTGATGCGTACCCGTGTGGTGAATCAGTAGAGACTCAGCTGTGTCAGTAAGTTCAAGCAGTATGTGGCCGCTCAGCATATAGTTCCCAATGCTCGTGAATTTGTTCACGGACCGGTCGACCATTTCATTGTAGCGTCTCTCTATTACGTGATTTGCGCGTCGGGTTAACGCACAATATGAAACCACATAGATGGTTTTCTTTTCTCTTTGTTGTGAACCAACCAATAACATGTAAATGCGTGAGCTCACTTGACTTGTAGGAAGGGGAGTGTGTTAATTTAGGATATATTTAGTCTACTTACAGTTATAGGGGATACGGTCCATCCCTGTGAGGAAGGGATGGTGGCAGCAGGCCAGAGGTGGCAGGTGCTGCTTGCTCACATCTTAGCAGATCAGGAAGCAAGAGTAATGGGTGCTGGCATCCTGAAGGCTTTCTCCTTTTTTTCTTCTTTATGGAGTCCATGGGATGCCTCACAGNATGGCCTAGCGGTTAAGAGCGCCGACCGCTCTTGCAGAGGACCCGGGTTCGATCCCCAGCACCCACATGGCGGCCGAGAGCCGTCTGAAACTCCAATTCCAGGAGAACTCCAGTTCCAGGGGAGTCCGACGCCCTCTTCTGACCTCCGCGGCATTGCATGTCACGGGTGCACAGAATTGCATGCACACAATACATTCATACACATACGGAAAAAAAAAAAAAAAGAGTAAATGGTAAAATTACAAAAGTGTAATAACAATTGGGTGTTTTACTCAGTGTATCCTGCCACCTTTTGGTTACAGTCCTTCAACTCCTGAGACAAAGTTTCCAATAGGTTCTCATAATGTTAGAATGTAATAGCGTTTTGAGTCTTTAGTTCAAAGCTTAGTCTTTAGTTTTAAGTTAGTTTTATACAAGTTAGTTTTCAAAAATTATTACTTCTATTTCAAACACAACTCTATGATATATTTAAATGTATTTTATATTTAAAACTTTTAACCAATAGATAAAAGATTTTAAAGCAAAAAAGAGTTTTTATGCCAAATCTAAATAAACCATCTCCAAACATTTAAAGAAATTGGTCACTTAAAACCTTTTTTATAAAGTTTAAATTTCAAATTAATATGATTAGTGGTTTATTGTAATAGGGAATGATAAAATTATATAATTAAACATAATTTATCTAAAATTATAGTTGAAACTAGAGGTTTAAAAAAAACTAAATGTATGTCTGCTCAAGGTTTATTTCACAGGTATTCAGTTTTTGTCCAAGTGTTTTCTACACATTATATAATATTTAAATTTTTGTAAAAATTTAAAGGCATATATTAAATAAAACTGGTTAATATTATTCATGTAAAATTAGTAATATACTTAAGCTAACTGGGAAGACAAGTGGTTATTATTTGTTTTACAGCTAATTTTACCTAGATTTCCAGCAATAGCTTTGGAATTAAATGTACAAAATGTTTGGTATATTTTTTATGTATTGACTAATATTACCTGTGATGATTCTTTTGTGTACAAGATAAAATTGTCTTGTAGGCTTAAAAAATACTAGGTATTGCCTTCTTGAATCACGAGTACACAGTCCAATAAGAGACAGTTTAAATGAACTTATTGGACCTTTATAACTTGGTTCCTGGCTATGGGTATGCAATAAAACTCCATTCTACATATTAGAAATTGAGCTGAAGAGATAGCCTAGCAGTTAAGAGCACCAACTGCTCTTGCAGAGGACCTGGGTTTGATCCCCAGCACCCACATGGTGGCTAAGAACGATCTGTAACTCCAATTCCAGGAGAACTCCAGTTCCAGGGGAATCTGAGACCGTCTTCTGACCTCTGTGGCATTGCATGACATGGGTGCACAAACCTGCATGCACACAGTACATTCATACATATACAAAAATAAATTAAAAATTAAAAATAAATAAATAACTATTAGAAATCAAAAGGCAAAAGTCTAGAAAACAAGAGAGACTTTCTTATTCATGGTGCTAATAAAAAATGGATAGAGTAATATGGCTCCTTCTGGGATGCAATATACAGAGAACTCTCTACTCTAAAACTTTGTGTCGATTTTTCAATTTTAAAATGGGAAATGAAAACCCAAATCCTTTGCTTACTTGGGAAGAGGGTTTATATGTATATTCCCACAGGTAGAGACACCACCCACATGGGTGCCTGTGAAAAGTATTCTTGAACTGTGGAGAGGCATGTATAGTAAAAGAACAACAACAGAAATACTGCATCAGAAAACTGACTGAAATGGTGAATTGGGAAGGGCGGGAGGGGTGAGAAAGGGACACTGGTGTATATTCGATTAATGCATATTTAATTGACATGAGTTCAACAAGTATCCAGTTTTGCCCAGACACTGTCTACAGGTTATATGGTGTTTTAGGACTTAGTAAAAGTAAATATGTGTATATCAAACAACATTGGTTTACAGGCGCTGATAAAAAATGTAATGCATCTGAGTTAAATGGACATATAAATTGCTGTTGTCCACTTTTATTCTACTTAAAATCTGTGTAACAATAACTTTGGGATTGGCACATACAAATGTTCTCTATAATTTTTCTGCTGTATGCTATCACCTTGTAGCATTCTCTTTCACCTATAAGATGATTTAACATAAAAATTAAGTTTGCTTCCCTAGTTAATCACATACAGTCACTCAAAACAGCATAGGTGAATTTGATGAAATCTGTGCCTTGTTTCCACCCTATAGGTATGTATAATACAACTGCCTTCTGGAGACTCATGGGTCAAAATACAAAAACCTAAAAAAAAAAATGTGGGGGAGATACAGATAGATATGAAAGCTTTTTTGTCAAAAACCTTGCAATTCAAATCTTAAAAATGACTATGGGAAAAGATTTGTATGTTCCAACAGGTCGTAATGTCACCAACTTAATGGCTGAGAAAGAAAAGATACAGCTTTGCATCGAGTAGGATGTACCAGAAAGTGCCAACAGAAAGGTTGGATTGTCTGAACATTGAAAGGAAGAAANGGAGGCAGACAATGAGGTCTATGAAGAAGAGGAAGGAAGTGCGGAGGAAGAGGAGGAGGAGGAGGAATGTGATGGTGAGGAAGAGGATGGAGATGAAGATGAGGAAGCTGAGACAGGTGCCACCAATAGGGGAGCAGAAGATGATATGGATGATGATGTTGATACCAAGAAGTAGAAGACAGATGAGGATGACTAGATGTCAAAAAAGAAAAGTTTGGGGCTGGAGAGATAGCCTAGCGGTTAAGAGCACCGACGCTCTTGCAGAGGACCCGGGTTCGATCCCCAGCACCCACATGGCGGCTAAGAACCGTCTGTAACTCCAATTCCAGGAGAACTCCAGTTCCAGGGGAATCCGAGACCCTCTTCTGACCTCCGCGGCATCGCACGACATGGGTGCACAGACCTGCATGCAGACAATACATTCATACACATACAAAAATAAATAATAATAAAAAAAATTTAAAAAAAATGGGAAATGAAAACTCAAATCCTTTGAGAACGTGGGAAGAGGGTTTTTATGTATGTCCCCACAGGTAGAGACACCACCCACATGTGTGCCTATGAAAAGTGTTCTTCAACTGTGGAAATGGTCCCAAAGATACCAACAAAAGGAATGGCCCATCTAAGCATCAAAAAGCAATGAGAGAAGTCTGAGAAAATACCGCTTCATAGGGAACCAACACACAGGGTGATACATTGATACATATGTGTTCTCGCTGGCATCTCTTTGAGTTAAGAGTCAATTATTATGGCAGTGGTACCTTATGAGACTTGTTTGGCTGCTTCCTTTAACAAACAGGCTGTAGATCTGCTGAGGGGATGTTCTTTATCCATAAAAACTAATTAGACAGAGTACTAGGGCCAGTTGTACTTGTAAAATCTTTAAAAGCTTATGAGTTAAATAAACCATTTTGATAAAGGAGGATTTTTATACTAGTATGAAAATTGATTTGTGTATACATCTAAAAATTATGGTGACCTGGACATTTGTACCTGTCCCTTTGGAAAATTGTCCTACCTCTAGATTTTGCTTTGTACTCAGGTGAGACATTTGGGTGGGTAAAAGCTTAGGGTACCAGTTACAGACTATTTTTAACATGCAGCTCTTGGCTAGATTGCCCTAAATCCCCTCAAAAAAAGGCTGGTTGTAACGTTGTGGTGCACAAAAAGAGCTGGTAATACCCTACTGTTGAAAACGTGGTGTTTGCTTGGAAAGAATATTAAGAGACTTACCTACAAATGGACAGTTAATTGGTCTCCATGGTGCCAAACAATACCACATGGATCATTAGTGAAAAATGGTCTCCTGAGTCAAACAAGACTAGCCACCTACACATCACTTGCCTAGAGATTTGTGCAGTCAGTGGTCGCCTGATCTCTCTGTGCTCCAAAAGTTAATTGGCTTTTAAGGAACACGTTGGCATGGGGGAGGAGGGTAACATGCAGCAGATATGATAAGCTTGCACCCTATAGTAATGAAGAGACATTATAGGCTACTTCAAAAAAATGCTTTTCTTCTCACCCACTCTTTCCCCATTTCCAAAGACCTAGGTAGCACTTGCAGAAGAGGAAGCACTTCATAGTGTAAGGGTTGAGAAGATGGGGGTAATTTGTGAGGTCACAGCAAGTATGAACTGAACTTTGATTTGGTTGGTATAATTATACCTGTAGGCCTTTCAAGCTGTACTTGAGAATTTGGAGTAGAAATAAATTCCCTATATGTGTAAAATTGGACACAGATGTCTGCTAACTGGGTTTTTCTAAATGTTGCTTGTATTTACTGCTTGATTTTCTCTATATTAATATTTTATTTGGACATAAATTAGTCTTACTATTTTTTTATTTTATTTATTTTTATGTGTATGAATGTACTGTATACATGTAGGTCTGTGCACCCATGTCATGCAATGCTGTGGAGGACAGAAGAGGGTGTTGGATTCCCCTGGAACTGGAGCCAAAGATGGTTCTCAGCTGCCATGTGGGTGCTGAGGATTGAACCTGGGTCCTCTGCCAGAGCAGTTTGTGCTCTTAACTGCTAGGCCATCTCTCCAGCCCTAGTTTTCCTATTTTCCCAGAGCAGTCCTGGTCATTTGGACTCCAGCAAGTTTAAAGTTGACAATGGAGTGAACGGAATTCTGGCTAACTCACAACTCTCCTGTCTTTAGAATTTCAATGTGGGCCCTGTCAGTGAGATGGGAAGGTCTTCAGGAATCTATGACAATAAGCTCCTCTTGTTTGAGCCATTCATCCATTGCATGTATATCCTGCAATTACCTCCTCTCAGGAAAAGAATTTGTTTACATAAAATACAAATGAACAAAACCCCAAAGCAATGCATAATACCCCCCCCCAACTTTGTGTTCCTAACAGAGGCCTTCTCTATGTACAGCATTCCTCCAACAGGAAAATGATCAAGGACAGCAAAATGATCTCTTTGTGCATTCTATACTTCTCTGTACAAGGCTATCATATATACAGTGCTTCATATCCAAGAGCAAACTAGGCATGATGGTGCATGAAAACAATCCTGGATTTTGGGAGACAGATGCAGGAAGATCAGGAGGTTGAGGAAAGTTTGTGATACCCCAAACCCTGTCTCAAAAACAAAATAAGCAAAGCAACTGCAACTACAATACAAAAAAAATTATCTTCTAGAATACTTGTGTAGCTTTCAAGAAGCTTGTGTTCAGTTTCTAGCACCACATCAAGTTGGGCATGCTGTTAAAATGAAGTGTGGTGCTTCATATCTTTACATCACTGCACTCTGGAGAGGTTCAGTTAAATCTCTGTGGGATTGAGGCAACCCTCCACTATGTAGCTAGTTTCAGGCCAGATGGGGCTACTGGGAGACACTGTCTCAAACAACACCAACAACTTGGGCATGATATTTCGGGTTGTACTGAAAATTGTGAGCCTGACATAGGAAGATCAAAAGTTAAAGTTCAATGAGGTTAAGTAAATTACTAGTAGGAAAAATGTGGACAAATTACTAAGAAGAATCTTAGTTCCATCCCCCCCCAAAAAAAACTGGACCCACAATAAACAAAAATGTGTTCAGTGGCATGCACAAGTAATTTCAGCTCTGGGAAAAGCAAATACAGAAATATTCCTGGGGATATCTAGTTCACAGTAAAGCTGAATTGGTCTGATCTTGGTAAGGGAGGGACCAAATACACTTGAGAGTGGCAGGCAATCAAAATTGATTTATGCCTCCACATATACATTCACAAACATACAAACATGAAAATCACACATGTCTGAAGAGGGCATCAATACAGGTGGATTTAATCCATTGAAGAAATACAGTCACTCATACACTTAAAAATCATAAATGAAGGCCTGGGGGATAGGGCAGCCCTTAAAGGCTGAGATTTAGAACCACAAAGAAATCATTAATGAAATAAATTAAAACTCCTAAAGTTCAAGTTCAACATGAAAACTTGTACATGTGAACTTACCTGTAAATAAATGAGTAAACAGTGTTGGTTGGATTTCTATAGTATTTTGGAACTGGGGATATTTTAGACCAGGGACATCTGGCTTTTTTCTAAGTCTGTGTAGAAGCTCATGAGAATTTTAATTGAGATTGCATTGAATCTATCTATTACTTTGGGTAAGATAGTCATTTGATGAAATATTGGAGAAAAGTCAAAGGGAAATCAACATGGAATGGAAAATCTACCAAGCCAAATGGAAACAAGAGAAGAAGGCCTTGCAAGCAGAATAAATTAAACAGAAAACAGACTATCAATACTGCATAAGAAGTTAGAAGCCAGGACAGCTGGGGCTACAGGGAGACCCTGTCTCAAAAAGACAAAAAAAAAAAAAAAAAAAAAAAAAAAAAAAAAAAAAAAAAAGAAGTTAGAAGACCTGGGCTCCTTAAGCAAAGATTATGTAAATTTTAAAACACTACAAAAATGGAATATGCAGGAAATGTGGGACACCAGGTAAAGTCCAAACCCATGAATTATAGGCGCACAGGAAGGAGAAGTATATCACATCGATGGAATTGAAAAGATCATCAAAGAGTTGTAGAAAAAAAAATGTTCCTAAATTAAGGAAAAACTTACATACAGAGTCTAAAAATTCACACAGAGTATCAATTAGACATGACAAGATAAGAAATCCCCTATGACATATCATAGTAAGCACATAAGATATACAGAAGAAAGATAGGGTAGTGAAAGACACTAGAGAAAATAAGTTAGAAAGAAAGGAAACCCCATAATAATGACAACTGACTTTTCAGTGCAAACTACAAACGCCAGAAGAGTATGGACCAAAATATTCCCAGTTCTAAATTACCAATCCCAAATGGATGCCAACCAAGAATATTTTATCCAGCACAACTATCTATAATTGTCCAAGAAGAAAGGAAAATTTTGCTGACACAATTAACTTGAAATAATTCATGCCTACCAAACCAAATTACTGAACATTGTGTAACTATGAGAAAACATTGAGGAACCTTGTCTTAATGAATCCTTTACTGAGGATTTTAATTTGGAAGTAGTGGGTGTTGTTTCATCAGTGGATGATGCTAAGTGGATTGTAGACACTATCCACATATATATCCACATGTTGCTTTAGAATTTATTATTTAATTTTATATATTTATTTAATAGTTTATTATTTATTTGGGGAAATGGATTTGTCAAGATGTATAAGAAATAGTTTATGATGGAGACAAATATGAGTGATTAAGGCCTGGGAACACAGTTTCATGTTAGCCTAAATTCCATGTGCCAATGTGGTAACTATTTCCTTAAGTTGTATAGGAATAGAAGAAAGAAATGTCATAAGTCAAGATATTTTTAAAATGTATTGATGGAAATACTAAGTATGCATAGAAAGCAAAACTATAATTTCAACTATTGGCCTCAGATGTTTTCTAGTCACAACCTTAGGCATTAATTGTTTGGTCCTGTTTCTTCTGTTAAGTTTTTTATAATGCTTTATTGATGCTTTGTGTATTTCAGACACCATTTCTCAGTTGTTTAGACATATTCCCCTTTCTCTTCCCCCCACCACACCCCAGATCATACATTCTGCCATAACTGTCCTGCATCTTACTCTCAATCTTTTTTATGTTTAGGAATTCACATTTTCCTCCTTTCATTTTATATTACTCTAAAATATTAATGTATATTTTCCACTCACCATTTACCTGCAAAGTTCATGATGTTATCTTTCTTTACTGCTGAGTATACTCAGTTGTTTAGACATACCACATTTTTGCCATCCATTTATAAGTTGAGGGGCATTTGTGTTAGTTCCAGCTCTTTGCTATTGTGAAGAGAGATGCAATAAACATGGGTGTGCATGGATCTTTGGGGTAGGATGTATCTTGCAGGAGTGGTGTGGCTGGGTCAGGTGGTAGGCTCATTTTGAGTCTTGAAAGGGCTCTCCACAGTGCTTTCTGTAATGGTTGTACAAGTTTACATTCCCACTAGCAGTGGATGAGTGTGCCCCTTCACCCAAAACCTGTCTAGCATTTGGTGTCTTTTGTGTATCTGAGAGTGGTTTTAATTTGCATTTACTTAATTATTACTGATGTTGAACCCCTTTTAAGATGTTTCTCAGCCTCACTGGTGAATTATCTGTTCAGCTCTTTACTCCATCTTTTGAGTAGGTCATTTGTTTTCCTACTTCTTTGTTTTTTGAGTAGTTTATATATTTTTTTATGTTAATGCTCTGGCAGATGAATTACTGGTGAAGTTTTCCTCCCACTCTATAGGTTTTCTCTTCTCTTACATTTTTCCATCTATTTATCACAAAATGCTAATTCAGAAACAAAGGTGAGAAAGAAGTGGTTATTTATGAGGCTAAAGTTTTCTAGATAATTTGCGTATAGGCTCTGGGTCTGTAATTTTCCAAACTCACCACAGTCAATAAAGTGTAAATGAGTTTGGTCAACCTTGCAGGATATTTAGCTCAAGAGGCAGGAGAATTTTATCTGGGAACTTTCTTTTGCAGTTCTCCCTTGGCTATATTTTTTTCTATGTGTATGGGGTTATACCTGGATGCATTTAAGGGGACTCATGTTTTGCAGTGTCTGTAGAGGAGAGCAGTTACATTCAACTGCAGTTACAGATGGTTGTTAATGCCATGTGAGTGCTGGAATTAGAACCCAGCTCTTCTGCATTAGCAGCTACTGCTCATAATCACTGAGCCAAGTCTCAAACTGTGCTTTCAAAATTTATTGTGGGTACTGTGTCACTTGAATCCCTGTTGCTTCAGCAATGGTATTAGGTTTAGTTAGAATATGACATATATAGAGAGGTAACAAGGGAGAAAAGGGAACAGTTATATGTTCAGGGGCTGGAGAGATGGCCTAGAGGTTAAGAGCGTCAACCGCTCTTACAGAGGAACTGGATTCGAACCCCAGTACCCTCATGGCAGCCAAGAACCGTCTGAAACTCCAATTCCAGGAGAACTCCAGTTCCAGGGGAATCCAAAACCCTCTTCTGACCTCCGCGGCATTTCAGGACACGGGTGCACAAACTTGCATGCAGACAGTACATTCATATACACACAGAAATAAATAAAATTTTAAAAAGTTATATGTTCAGGTTTTCTTTTAAGAGTTGATTACTTGGAGTCCAAGGCATTCCACCAAAACATTCCTATAGTATCTGGATTTTTTTCTCAAACAAATGAGTCCAATTTGTTCTACTAGTACCCTCAGAAATGTGAGGTCATCATTTCGATGATGTGCAACACATGACTATATATAATTACGAGTACACCATAAAACATCCATGCATAATACAGTAGTCTTTATGTCCAAATAGTTAGCCATTGATTTCTCCCAAGATAAAATTGTCACACTAGTCATTGGGAGGAAACTCATGTGAGGTAGTAAACATAGCCAGATGAACACAATTTGAGAGCTCATAGATCCTAGAGAACTCCTCAGTGTGGACACCTCTGTAGACTAAGGTAACATCTTACTAACTACAAAAAGAGATGTCCTTATATTTACAGGCAAATATCCCAGACTCCACTCAGAAAAGAAGCTTCTTTTGCACCAGATGAGAATAGTACTGAGTCCCACAACTAGAAACGCAAATACATGATCTGTGAATTTTCATGCCTTAGCAAATCATCTACAATGCAACTGCTGTACATAGGCCCCAAACAACATAGAACAAGGGGCCAAGAAGACATTAATTTCCCCTTATCTCTCCTTAATGAAGCTCCCCATGCAACAGGAGGCCAGGAACTTAAAGGGGCATAAATGGCCAAACTGTGTCGACAGAGTGTGGTTCCATGGACAGATCAGATATCTTAAGCTTCATTCACCCAGGGTTCGGGGAAGATGGTGGACAAGGGGCCATAAAGATTGTAAGGCACAGGAAGTGGCGCAAGACCAAAAGTAAAGGACTCCTAGAAGCTCCTGTGGTCCTGCTGATATGAACGTACAGCATTGATATAAGCATGCATAAGATGCAAGCAAGCTCAGTTGGAAATAAAACCCAGCAGAAAACTGAAGAAATATGTAACAGAGTACAACTATTGTTGAAGAAATATTGCCAACTAATTGAATTTTGGTGAAGAACTGACCCTCTTCAGTAAAGGGACTCCAGATAAGGTCACTAGAGCTCAGGGGATTAACTAGCACTGAGGACTGGGGGGGGGGTTAATTTGGAACAATGGACCATAGCAAAAATGACAGAATGTGTGAACCCCGGTGGGGGACCTGTGGTAAGGCGCCAATGGAGAACCAAGTTTAAAGGAAATTAAGACTGATTAAAATTTATGTACCAAACATATACAAATTCAATAAAATATTTCAGATTAACTGTAATGTACCAAAAAAGAGACATACAGGAATTTTTATACATCAGAGCTTATGTGAGACACAGCTCTCGTGTGACGGTTCTTCCTACCGATCACTTATTTCAAAGATTAGGAAAAACTGTATTTCAATAAGCTTCATATTATATATATATATATATATATATATATATATATATATATTCTTCTCTGTTCATGAGAAATTTATTATTCTCTTCCTGAGCATGCTGTTCCACAAGTAGCATTCTTAGAATTTTCTCTATTTAGAGCATCAGTGATGAGAAAACATGCCTAATGTAATGTTTATCTATTCTAAAATACTTCTCACAACTCATATCTAATACAAAAC
Source organism: Rhizomys pruinosus (assembly GCA_009823505.1). NCBI lineage: Eukaryota > Metazoa > Chordata > Mammalia > Rodentia > Spalacidae > Rhizomys > Rhizomys pruinosus. The sequence continues at coordinate 339,020 of VZQC01006177.1, read as the reverse complement.
ACACTGGTGCTTTTTACATTCAATTAACAGAGTCACACCCTGGTACTTCAGAAAAAGAATGAGAAAATCTAATTTCTACAGAAGAAATTCTTCACAAAATATTCAGATCCTTAATCCCCCCCATATACGAAATGAATTCACTCCCCACCAGTGCCTCATATATCTGATGATTTTAATGATGTTTTCTTTCCTTCCTTGGTAATCTATTTGCCATTTGATCTTAAAGTCACTAACAATAAATACTTTTCATCACTGTATTAGTTGGTTTACAAGGACAACTATCTGATAAAGGGAGTTTTCTCAGTATGACTGCACTTTTGTTGAACTTAGGTGGCACTCTTTCTGTCTGATGATGGGAAATGAGAACAGCTTCTCTAGGACATAGGAAGAGAGATGGCAATAAAAGTATCTTTTTACCTTTTTCAGAAAAATTCAATGTTTGTATGACTGACTTGGAAGTATATTATAGAGAGAGGTTTGGTAGAAATGTGCATATCGTATATGGTAATAATGTACTCTGCCCATTGATTATTGTAAACAATTTCTGCACTTACATTTCTCCATTATTTAAGGTGTGTCCAAGAAAAATGTCAAAGCAAAACTAATCAAGATATAATACTGTAAAAACAGAAACAGTTTTTATAATTCAATTCTGGAAAAATGCATTTTAGAACATGAAACAGGATAACTATCTCATTTTAAATTTAAATTATGGATTCATTAAAAATAAGATGCCAAAAAGAGCTATCCAGAATATCTTTAGAGATCATAGTTTATTTGAGATATTAATTGTTGGGGAATGGCTCTTTCCTACACAGCACACATTATAAAGCTTAGGAAACAATGTGTTTCAATGAAGCTTCATCTGATATGTATATTGTTCATCTCTGTCTGCACCCATATGAAGACATGCACATGCATCTGCCATGGTTGTCTACTCTATCATCCTCTTTTCAACTCATCTCTGATACAAAAGACACAGATGCCACTTAAATTCTACTAAAGGCAGAGGAAATTCTTCCCCGGTATTTCAGAAAAGAATGAGAAAACCTACCTACAGAATAATTATTTTATCAAATATTCAGATCCATGATCCCCTACAGACAGAATGCACTCACTCTCCTCAGTGCCTCATATATCCTGTGACCTGATCCATGTTTTTCTTTGCTTCATAAGTAACTTACGGATCTTTTGATCCTATGCTCAATGACAAGGACTACTTTCCATTATTGTATCAGATGGCTTAAAAGATTCTAAAATATTAGGTTTCCATATGGTTTCTGCAAGATAAATTTACTGTTAGTTATACCTCATCATATTCCCTTCTTGAAATTACTCACACATTTCCCACCCAATTGAATCCTTCCTCACTCTCCATGTTAATCATATTTTTTGTTTATTTATTTATATATTTTCTATCAAATCTAAACCCATGTTCTCCTCCATCGCCCCACCCCACCAGAGCTCATGCATTCTGCCAAAGATGCTTTTTTTTTCTCTTTCTCAGTATTTCTCAATATTCCCCGTGTGGAAGTTGACTGTTTTGAGCAGAAATTCACTGTTTCAGTCATTCTTTGATGCAGTCCTTTCTATTGTTTTTGTTGTTGTTGTTGTTGTTGTTGTTGTTGTTTCCAATATGCATCACTCCCAGCTGCTTTGGACAAAAGCTCAAGGGGTGGTGCACAAGAAATACGTACAACTAGGTACTTGGCACTAGCATCCACAGATGAGGGATACCATTCATCCTTTGTTTTTCTAGGACTGTGTTACTTCACTCAGCATAATGTCTTCTAGGTCCAGCCATTTTCCTGCAAAACTCATGATGTGATCTTTCTTTACTGCTGCATAGAACTCCATTGTGTAGATGTACCACATTTGCTCTATCCACTTATCATTTGAGGGGCATTTGTGTTGGTTCCAGCTCCTTGATATTGTGAAGAGAACTGACATAAACATGGCTGTGCATGTATCTCTGTGATCTGGTGAGTCTTGAGGGTACATGACTAGGAGTGGTATGGCTGAGTGGGGGCGCAAGTTCATTTCAAGTCTTCCAAGGGTTATCCACAATGCTTTCCATAGTGGCTGCATGAGTTTAGATTCCTACCATCAGTGGATGAGTGTTCCCCTTTCCCCACAACCTCTCCAGCACTTGGTATCATTTGTTTCCTTGATCCTAGCCAGACTTATTGGAGTACCATGATATCTTAAAATGGTTTTGATTTGCATTTCCTTAATTATTAGTGATGTTGAAGACTTCTTAAGGTGTTTCTCAGCCATCTCTAATTCCTCACTTGTGATGTCTCTGTTCAGCTCTTTTCTCCATCCATTGAATGGGTCATTTTGAGTTTAATGAGGACCCATTTGTCAATTGTCGACCTTAATTCTTGTGCAGCTGCTGTCTGATTTAAGAAGACTTTTCCTATGCCTAGGTCTTGTAGTCTGCTGCCAACTTTTTCTTCTATCGCCTTCAGAGTTTGGGGTTTCACACTGAGGTCTTTGATCCATCTAGAGTTGACTTTTGTACAGGGGGAAAGGTAAGGGCTTAATTTCATTCTTCTACAAGTGGTGATCCAGTTTTGCCAACACCACTTGCTGAAGATGCTGTCTTGCCTCCATTGTGTCTTCTTGTCCCCCTTGTCAAATATGAGATGGCTGAATTTGTATGTGCTCTGATTTGGATCATTGGTTTTATTCCATTGGTCAACAGGTCTGTTTTTGTGCCAGTACTATCGTGTTTTTATGACTATAGCACTGAAGTATTGATTGAAGTCTGGTATGGAGATCCTCCCCGTGTAGCTCTTTTCACTCAGGGTTGTTTTGGCTATTCAGGGTCTTTTGTTTTTCCAAATGAATTTAAGGACTTTTTTTTCCAAGCCTGTGAAGAAACTCTTGGGGATTTTGTTTGGATTGCGTTAAATCTATATAAGAGTTTTGGTAGAATGGACATTTTTAAAATATTAATTTTCCAAATCCATAAGCATGTGAGGTTTTTCCATCTTCTGATTTCTTCTTCAATTTCTCTCTTTAAATGTTTAAAAATTTTGTTGTAGAGATCTTTGGTGTCTTTGGTTAGGTTTGTTACTAGGTATTTTATTGTTTTTGAGGCTATTGTGATTGTGAAGATCTCTTTGAATTCTTTCTCCAGTTGCTTGTTCTTTGTGTAAAGAAAGGCCATTGATTTTTTTAAGGTTAATTTTGTATCCTGCCACTTTGCTGAAGCTGTTAATCGTTTCTAGGAGTTTTCTCGTGGAGTTTTTAGCATCCCTTAAGTAAACAATCATATCATCAGCAAATAGGGATAGCTTGATGTCCTCTTTTCCAATTAGTACCACTTTAATTTACTTTTCTTGCCTTATTGCAGTAGCAAGTGTTTCAATCAAAATATTGAAGAGGTGTGGTGACAGGGGGCAGCCTTCCCGAGTTCCTAACTTGAGGAAAGTTTCTATCATTTCCCAATTTAAGATGATATTGGCTGTGGGTTTCCTGTATATGGCTTTGATTACATTGAGGAATGATCCCTCCAATCCAATTCCTTCTAGGACTTTAAGCATGAAGGGATGCTGGGTTTTGTCAAAGGTTTGTTCAGCAACAAATGAGATGTTGGTGTGGTTTTTGTGTTTCATTCCATTTCTGTGTTTGTTGATGTTTATTTATTTTGTATGTTGAACCAGCCCTGCATCTCTGGGATCAATCCAACTTGGTCATGATGGATAATCTTCTTGATGTGGGTTTGTATGCGATTTGCCAGTATCCTGTTTAGAATTTTGAGATCTGAGTTAATTAGGGAGATGGGTCTACAATTCTCCTTTTTAATTGTGTCTGCCCGGTTTTGGAAATAGAGTGATGCTGGCTTAATAGAAGGAATTTGGGAGAATTCTCTCTGATTTTGTCCTTCTAAATAGTTTCAGTAAATGGTTGTAGGTCTTTTTGCAGTTTTTTGTAGAATTCTGCCGTGAAACCATCTGGGCCTGGCCTTTTTTTAGTTGGGAGATTTCTTATTACATCTTCAATTTCTTCATGTATTATGGGTCTGTTTAAGTTGTGGATCTCTTCTTGGTTGAGCTTTGGTGATTCCCAGGATTTCAGATATTCATCCATTTCTTCTAGGTTTTCAAACTTGGTAGAGTATAGGTTTTTGAAGTATTCCCATATCTGGATCTTTTCATTGTTGTGATATGATATTTCCCTTTTCATCACGGAGTGTATTGGTTTGGAGTTGTTCCTTCTTTCTTTTTGTTAACTGGGCTAGAGGTCTGTCTATCTTGTTTATTCTTTCAAAGAACCAACTTTTGGATTGATTGATTTTTTTTTTTTGTATTATTTTCTTTGTTTCTATTTCATTGATTTCTGCTCTGATTTTTGTTATTTCTTCCTGTCTATTGCGTTTAGGGTTCATCTGTTGTTGCCTCTCAAGTGTTTTTAGCTGTAATGTTAGATCATTCATTTGTGCTCTTTCTGTTTTTCTAATGTAGGCACCCAGGGCTATAAACTTCCCTGTTAGGACTGCTTTTAAGGTATCCCATAGGTTTTGCTGTATTGTATTGTCATTGTCATTCAGTTCCAGGAATGTTTTTATTTCATTCTTTATCTCTTCCTTGACCCATTCGTTATTCAAGATTGTGTTGTTTAGTCTCAATGTGTTCTTGTAGGCGGTAGGGCTTATCCTGGTGTTGATGTTGAGCTTTATTGCACTGTGGTCTGATAGAATGCATGAAATTATTTCAATTTTTTTGTATTTGTGGAGGTTTCTTCTGTGTCCCTGTATGTGGTCTATTTCGGAGAATCTTCCATGGGGTGCTGAGTAGAAAGTGTATTCTTTGGTATTAAGGTGGAATATTTGGTAGAGGTCTATAAGGTCCATTTGGTGTATCATATCCTTCAGTTCAGATGTCTCTCTGTTTATTCTTTGTCCTGTTGACCTAACCAATGGACTCATTGGGGTATTGACATCTCCTACTATGAGTGTACTGGGGTTAGAGTGTGAATTGTGGTCATGGAGAATTGTCTTTATAAAGTTTGGTGCACCAGAGTTTGGGGAATATATATTCATAATTTCCTTGGTAAATTGTTCATTTGATAAAAATGTAATGGCCTTCTTTGTCTCTTCTGATTTCTTTTTTTTTTTGAAGTCTATATTGTCTGATATTAAAATAGCAACACCTGCATTATTTTTGGTACCATTTGCTTGGAATATTTTTTTCCATCCTTTCACTTTAAAGTGGTGCCTGTCCTTGAAGTTAAAATGTGTTTCTGGTAGACGGCATATGGATGGATTCTGTTTCCTAATCCAATCTCCAAGTCTATGTCTTTTGATTGGAGAAATTGGTCCATTAATATGTAAGGTTATGACCGCTAGGTTTGTGTTGCTTCCTTTTGCCTTATTATCCATTTGTGGTTTGGTTATAGGTTTCTACTTCTGCAGTTATGCTTTTATTGATTTCTCTTTATAGGTGCCTGGGGATGGTTGCTCCTTTCTTCTGTCCTTTGAATTGCCTCAAGTATTCTCTGAAGGGTTGGCTTTCAGGACATGTATTCTTTCAACTTGTTTATATCCTGGAAGTTTTTTCTCTCTCCTTAAATTATAATCATTTTTGCTGGGTACAGTAACCTGGGTTTACATCTATTGTCCTTTAACACTGGGAATGAATTGCTCCAGTTTCTTCTTCCTTTCATAGTTTGCATTGATAAGTCAGTTGTACTTCTGATAGGTTTCCCCTTATAGGTCACTTGTTGTTTTTCTCTTGTGGCTTTAAGGATTTTGTCTTTGTTTTGGGTGTCTAGCATTTTAACTATGATGTGGCATGTAGAATTTCTTTTCCGAGCTTGTCTGTTTGAAGTTCTATGTGCTTTTTGTATTTGTATTTGTTTGGTTTTTTAGTTTGGGGAAGTTTTCATCTATTATTCTGTTGAAGAATCTGATCAATACAATTCTCTTGGGATTCTTCTCCTTCCTCTATTCCTATGATGCAGAGGACTGATCTTTTCATAGTGTCCCACAGTTCCTGGTTGTTCCACTTTTGTGTATTTATAAATTTTTCATAATCTTTACTTGAGGTTTTTAGTTGTTCTGTGTTATCTTCCAGGTCTGATATTCTATGTTCTGCTTCCTCCATTCTGCTTCTGAGGCTTTTTCCATTCCTTTCCTCTTGGTTGGATGAGTGTTTGATTTCCTTTTTCATTTCCTCTTCTGATTTCTTTAGTGTTTCTAATTCTTTTTGGAGCTTCTCAATCTCTTCCTGTAGCTCTTTGCTTTGCTCGTTGGTTTACTTATCTTTTTCAGCATGGGATCATTTCAGTGTTTCTACTTCCTTCCAGAGTTTGTCATTCTCTTTTCTTAGTTCTTTGATTTGCTTTTTATTTGTTGTTCTTTAAACATGTTCCTAATTGTGTTTCTGATATCTGTGTTCTGGGCCATCCCCAGGGGGATCCCAGTCTAGGAATCTTCCATAGGGTTGGTAGAGCTTGGTGTGGAGTTATCCTTCACCTTTCCCATTTTGTCTCTTCTTCATGTCCCTGCCATATGGGTTTCTCTTTGCCTGTATTGCAATGTGAATCCCAAATGACTCTTCATTGTGTTGACACTTGTGTTGCTTAGCTCCTTCAGATGCCTTCATTGTTTGTTTGGCTGATTGTTTGGTTGATTTGTTTTTCTCATTTTCTCTTGGCTTATGGAGTGTTGACTTTTCTAAGCTTTAGACTTTCTATTGGAAGTCTAACTCACTTTTCCCTTTCTGTTCTGAAGGTTCTCCAAAGAATCCACTTGGGCACTCCTTCAGCCTGTATTCCACTGTGAGTCTTAAATGCCTGTTCACTGTGTTGAAGGCTTGCTTTGCTTGCCTCCTTCAGATGCCTTTGTAATCCCAGTTTGTTGGGGGGGTATACTTTAGCCCGCTTCCTAAATCAGACAGCACCTGCACTTCAGCTGGCCTCAAGACATCTCCATAATCCTATTTTATATCCCATTCTTTGCCAGATCCTGGGTCACCTTTGAACTGGGATTATTTCCTTAACCCGTATGTGTATTGCAAATTAATTTCTCTCATATGTAAAAACTTATGCTAAAAGCCATATATAAGTCATTAACCCAATGTTCTCCTTTCTGACTATGGGTTACCTCACACAGGATGATTATTTCCAGTTCTAGCTTAATGCCACTTAAATGGCAATTTCATAATTTTCTTCTCTCAATCAATGAATTATAGTCCATGTGTAAATGTATCACATTTTTCTTTTCCATTCATTGGGTGCCGGACTAGCTTCTTTACTGTTATTGACAATTATAGAGAAGCATGACAACAGATGTATTAGATACTTTTTTGTTACTCTGCTGGAACACAAAGGCTATGGCAATTAATTAAATGAAGAGTTTAAATGGCTTATATTTGCGGAGAGATGGGGTCTGTCATGGGAGGGAAATATGGTTAAAAACATCTGGAGCAAGAAGCTGAGCAGTCATATCTTACATCAGACAGAGGAATCAAAGAACCAAAACATAAATGTGAAGTGACTATGAATTCTGAAAATCCACCCCTGCTAATGTGCTTCTTCCACCATGGTCATACAAATTAAACATCTGCATACAGCCCCATAAACTGATGCCAAGCGTTCCAGTACATGTGCCCATGGTTATATGCACAAATGTTATAGCAGGATTTGTAGTGGATCTACCTGTAGAATTTTTAGTAACTACCATCCATGTTTCCATATTGGCTTGCCCAGTTTCCACTTTCTGTAGCAATGAACAAGTATATTATAACCTGACAAAAAACCCACCATTTGTTGGGATTAATATTTATAGAGAAATTAATTGCAATACACATACGGGTTAAGGAAATAATCCCAGTTCAAAGGTGACCCAGGATCTGGCAAAGAATGGGATATAAAATAGGATTATGGAGATGTCTTGAGGCCAGCTGAAGTGCAAGGTGCTGTCTGATTTAGGAAGCGGGGCTAAAGTATACCCCCCCCAACAAACTGGGATTACAAAGGCATCTGAAGGAGGCAAGCAAAGCAAGCCTTCACACAGTGAACAGGCATTTAAGACTCACAGTGATACAGGCTGAAGGAGTGCCCAAGTGGATTCTTTGGAGAACCTTCAGAACAGAAAGGGAAAGTGAGTTAGACTTCCAATAGAAAGCCTAAAACTTAGAAAAGTCAACACTCCATAAGCCAAGAGAAAATGAGAAAAACAATCAACCAAACAATCAGCCAAACAAACAATGAAGGCATCTGAGGAGGATAAGCACACAAGTGTCAACACAATGAAGAGTCATTTGGGATCACATTGAAATACAGGGCAAAGAGAAAACCCATATGCAGGGACACGAAGAAGAGACAAAATGGAAAGTGAAGGATAACTCCACCCAAGCTCTACCAACCCTATGGAGATCCTGGGGATCCCCTGGGGAATGGCCCAGAACACAGATATCAGAAACACAATTAGGAACCATGTTTAAAAGAACAACAAATAAAAAGCAAATCAAAGAACTAAGAAAGAGAATGACAAACTCTGGAAGGAAGTGAAAACACTGAATGATCCCATGCTGAAAAAGATAAGGAAACCAACAGCAAAGCAAAGAGCTACAGGAAGAGATTGAGAAGCTCCAAAAAGAATTAAAACCTAAAAAAATCAGAAGAAAGAAAAAGATCAACACTCATCCAACCAAGAGGAAAGGAATGGAAAAAGCCTCAGAAAGCAGAATGGAGGAAGCAGAACAAAAAAATCAGAACCTGGATAACACAGTACACCAAAAAAACACAAATAAAATTATGAAAAATTTTATAATACACAAAAGTGGAACAACCAGGGAACTGTGGGACACTATGAAAAGATCAGTCCTCTGCATCATAGAATAGAGGAAGGAGAAGAATCCCAAGAGAATTGTATGATCAGATCTTCAACAAGAATAATAGATGAAAACTTCCCCAAACTAAAAAACCAAACAAATACAAATACAAAAAGCACATAGAACTTCAAACAAGACAGAGCTCGGAAAAGAAATTCTACATGCCACATCATAGTTTAAATGTCTAGACACCCAAAAGAACCAAAATCCTTAAAGCCACAAGAAAAAACAACAAGTGCCTATAGGGGAAACCTATCAGAAGTACAACTGACTTATCAATGCAAACTATGAAAGGCAAGAAGAAACTGGAACAATCTCATCCCAGTGTTAAAGAACAATNCATATGTAAAAACTTATGCTAAAAGCCATATATAAGTCATTAACCCAATGTTCTCCTTTCTGACTATGGGTTACCTCACACAGGATGATTATTTCCAGTTCTAGCTTAATGCCACTTAAATGGCAATTTCATAATTTTCTTCTCTCTATCAATGAATTATAGTCCATGTGTAAATGTATCACATTTTTCTTTTCCATTCATTGGGTGCCGGACTAGCTTCTTTACTGTTATTGACAATTATAGAGAAGCATGACAACAGATGTATTAGATACTTTTTTGTTACTCTGCTGGAACACAAAGGCTATGGCAATTAATTAAATGAAGAGTTTAAATGGCTTATATTTGCGGAGAGATGGGGTCTGTCATGGGAGGGAAATATGGTTAAAAACATCTGGAGCAAGAAGCTGAGCAGTCATATCTTACATCAGACAGAGGAATCAAAGAACCAAAACATAAATGTGAAGTGACTACGAATTCTGAAAATCCACCCCTGCTAATGTGCTTCTTCCACCATGGTCATACAAATTAAACATCTGCATACAGCCCCATAAACTGATGCCAAGCATTCCAGTACATGTGCCCATGGTTATATGCACAAATGTTATAGCAGGATTTGTAGTGGATCTACCTGTAGAATTTTTAGTAACTACCATCCATGTTTCCATATTGGCTTGCCCAGTTTCCACTTTCTGTAGCAATGAACAAGTATATTATAACCTGACAAAAAACCCACCATTTGTTGGGATTAATATTTATTATCTTAAGCATTCTGATTGGAGTAAAATGTAATTTCAAAGATTTAGTTTGCATATGACATTGTCAAATATGTTGAATTTCTTGTAAGTGATTGTTAGTCATTTCTGTTTCTTGTTTTTAAATGTGTTTAGCTTCGTGCCTTCTTTTTATAAGTGTTAAATTGAGATTTCATACACTTCATACAACTGTTCTTAATCACATTTAGACCAACGCCCCACCTCATGGCCCCCATCCCTCAGCAGACTTCAAGACCTTTACAATCCATGTTAAATCTAATGAAGCTTTTGCATCCAGATGTCCCTTTGAAATTTGTCCATCGTAGTCTAGTCAGCATATTTGGAGATCTTAACTAAGGCAAACTCTTCTTCACCCAGCAGTAATCAGTCTCAAATAGTTCTCAGTCCAAGGCCCGTCCATCACCCATTTTTCTTGATCCACTTTGGAACCTTGTCTGATGGAGTTAGCATGTGTTTTGTGCCTGATGCCAACATTGCCACAAGATCATATGAGCTTCCCTTGGCCTCATATCCCTGCTTCTCTACATTCATGAACCAGCCCTGCTCTTAGACCCTTTCCATACCCCCTTCCTTAATGATCCCTGAGCCACAGTAGGGTGAGATTTAAAATAGGTGAACAATCCAGGGGCACGTACTCCCATTCTTTAAACATGGCTAGTAATGGCCTTCTGAGTCCATTACAGTCTGTTATAAAGTAAGCTTCACTACTAATGGATTTTACTGCTAATAATTTTATTTCTGCCCCTAATTCATCTATGTTCTATGATACTTTGGTGTAGAAGTTCAGATTTACAATTGTCTCCTAGGATTAAGCATATTTCAGATGTATAATCTCTATTTCTGAGCATTAATTGGGTACCGCAATAGCCTTAATCTGTTGCAAATATAATCTCCTTTGAAGACTTATGAATGATAAGTTTATGTGTAAATATAAGAATCCATATTAAGGAATTTTATTTACCTAGAAATATGACAGAGATAGGGCTTTTTCTAAGATCTATGTCCTCTCCAGCCATTTGTACTTAGGTATGCTTACAGAGCCACCCAGAGTGCACACTCATTAAGACAGTTTTAAGTCTAATTAGAAAGTTGTTGTCAAAGCATTGATTTCCAGAATATATAAACTACTCAAAAAACAAAGAAAAAAGAAAATGAATGACCCACTCAACAGATGGAGCAAAGAACTGAACAGAGAATTCACAAGTGAGGAATTAGAGATGTCTGAGAAACACCTCAAGAAGTGTTCAACATCACTAATCATTAAGGAAATGCAAATGAAAACCATTTTAAGATATCATCTTACTCCAATAAGACTGGCTGGGATCAAGAAAACAAATGATACCAAGTGCTGGAGAGGTTGTGGGGAAAGGGGAACACTCATCCACTGCTGGTGGGAATGTAAACTCGTACAGCCACTATGGAAAGCAGTGTGGAGAACCCTTGGAAGACTTAGAATGAACTTGCCACCCTACCCAGCTATTCCACTCCTGGGCATGTACCCTCAAGACTTACGCCACCACAGAGATACATGCACAGCCATGTTTATTGCAGCTCTCTTCACAACAGCAAGGAGCTGGAACCAAACTAAATGCTCCTCAACTGACGAGTGGATAGAGAAAATGTGGTACATCTACACAATGGAGTTCTATGCAGCAGTAAAGAAAGACGACATCACGAGCTTTGCAGGAAAATGGCTGGAGCTAGAGGACATCATGCTGAGTGAAGTAACACAGTCCCAGATAAACAAACGATGAATGGTATCTCTCATCTGTGGATGCTAGTGCCAATTACCCAGTTGTAAGTATTTCTTGTGTAGGGCCCCCTGAGCTTTTGTACAAAGCAGTTGGGCGTAATGCATATTGGAAACAACAACAACAACAACAACAACAACAACAACAACAACAACAGAAAGACTGCATCAAAGAACTGACTGAAAATGTGAACTTCTGCCCAAAACAGTCAACTTCCCCATGGAGAATAATGAGAAAGACTAAGAGATGAAAGGCATGTTTGGCAGAATGCATGAGCTCTGGCAGGGTGAGGGAATGGGCGGGAACATGGGTCTAGATTTGTTAAAAATAAATAAATAAATTTATGTGAAAATAAATAAATAAATAAAAGAAAAAAAAAAAGAGAAAGTTGTTGATTACCCCCAAATTACAGTGCTAGTACTGCAACTATAAAAATAGCTTGGCATGCAGGTCATTCTTGTTCTTAGGCTTTATTATCATGTTGGACAACTGATAATTAGCAGTGTGCATATTATCTAGCATTATGAGCACTAAACCTGATAGAATGATTCCAGGTCACTTCCTCCTCCATTGCTCCCAGTCCTTTTTCTGAAATATGTCATTTCTTGAGCTGTAGGGTCTTATTTTCTAGTTCTGGATAATAATCAAGAACTTTGTCAATACCCTGTGGTACATTGTGGTCTGCTATGTCACTCTCACCAACTACTCAAAGGGAAGTCTCTTCTGTCTGACATTGTGTTTTTGCCATAAATCCCCCAGGTATTCAGTTACATTATTGATCACACAGTAAATGTGCATTTCTCAAAGGATATCAGGAGCATCACATTACCTTCTGGGACCCCAACACACACAAATTCAATTCTTTCTACAGTTTCCTTTTCACTTCTTAATCCTCTCCTTGTTCCCCAGTCCCAGCACACCAGTTATCACCCCCTGCTCAATTCCCTTATACCCCCATATCCCCCACTACCTGCCCCTTTCTCTTTTACATACAGCCATACATTATCCTTTCCCCAACATCTTCAAAACATGTTTCCTCTAATATCCTCCACTATCAGATTCTGTCTATTCATTCATAGAAAGAGAGAGAGAGGGAGACAGAGAGAGAGAGAGAGAGAGAGAGAGACAGAGAGAGACAGAGAGAGACAGAGAGAGAGAGATAACCTTTCCATTTGGGGGAGAGGGAGGATCCTGGGGTTACATCATAGTATATATTCTTTTTATGTTGTTGAAATAATGCCATGTATTCGTGTTTCCTTAAAATATTTTTGTTTCTTTTTAAAAATATATTTTTATTGTTATTAATCTTTTTCATACATAAATCCTCAATCCAATTTAGACTCATTTCCTTTCCCATGCTCTGAAACACACCAAAGTTCATACTTTTTGCCAAACATGTCTTGCATCTTTTTCTGAGTCTTTCAGAGTTTTTTTTTTCAAAGCAGAAAATTATTGTTTTGGGGAGAACTTCACTGGTTCTGGTTTTGTTCTTGTTTTTGTTACTTTTTTTAGGGGTCTTTTGGTTGTTTAGTGGGTTAGTTGTTTTGTTGTTGTTGTTGTTGTTGTTGTTTGGTGGGTTTTTTTTTTTTGTCCCAGTTCACTTGTTCTTGTTCCTTCCAACTTGTATTGCTTCAATGGATATATTTCCAAATCATATTTTAGGATTCACCTTTTTCATTTTTAGTTTATATAACTCTATAATATGCAAACAATACCCTCCAACCATATAGCACAATCGAAAGTCTGAAAATAAATAGCAGGTTAATTCTAGAAACTGTTAAGGGATTCATGATATAAGAGCACAGTTATTTGCAGGCCACAAGGAATATAACATTAATTTTGCTGTATTCCTTACAACTTGGTAATTTATGCTAGCATCCTCAGTTGAGGCATGCAAATCATCGTTTGTTTTTGTGGGACTGTGTTGCTTTGCTTAACATATCTTCTATTTTCATCCATTTACCTACAAAGTTCATGATGCCATCTTTCTTTACAATTGCATAGAATCCCATTGTGTAGATGTACCACATTTTCTCTATCAACTTTAGGGTTGAGGGTCACTTGGTTCCACCTCTTCCCTATATTTAAGAGAGCTGCAATGAACATGGCTGTGCACACATCTCTATTAAGATGAGTCTTGTGGGTATGTACCCACTAGTGGTAAGACAAGACTGGGTCAGGTAGTAAGCTCATTTTGAATCATTCAAGTGTTCTCCACACTGTTTCCATAGTGGTTGTATAAGTTTACATTCCCACAGGCAGTGGATGAATGTTCTTCTTTCACCACAAGCTCTCCAGCATTTGGTATCATTGGTTTTCTTGAACCCAGCCAGTCTTATTGAAATGAGATGATATCTTAAAATTGTTTTAATTTGCATTTCTTAAGTGTTAGGGATGATGGGGCTGGAGAGATGGCCTAGTGGTTAAGAGCGCTGACCGCTCTTACTGAGGACCCGGGTTTGATCCCCAGCACCCACATGGTTGCCGAGAACCGTCTGAAACTTTAATTCCAGGATAACTCCAGTTCCAGGGGAATCTGACACCCTCTTCTGACCTCCACGGCATTGCACAACACGGGTGAACAAACCTGCATGCAGACAGTACATTCATACACATACAGAAATAAATAAAAAATTTTTAAAAAGTATTAGGGATGATGAACAAGTTTTAAGATATTTCTCATTCATCTCTTTTTCCTCATTTTGATGTCTCTGTTTGGCCCTTTCCTCCACATTTTGAATGAGTCATTTGTTTCCTTAGTATTTTGTTTTCTGAATATATAGTGTATATATTCTGGAAGTTAATGCTCTGTCAGATGAATCAGCAGTGATGGTTTCCTCCCACCCTGTAGGTTTTCTTTTCACTTCCCTTATTCTTTCTTTTGCTGTATGAAAACTTTTGAGTTTAATAAGGTCCCACTTGTCAATTGTCAACCTTATTTCCTGGGCAGCTGCTGTCTGATTTAGAAAGTCTTTTCCTATGCTTATGTCTTGTAGTTTGCTGCCAACGTTTTCTTCTATCACCTTCAAAGATTTGGTTCTCACCTTAAATTCTTTGATCCATTTGGAGTTGATTTTTGTACAGGGAGAGAGGTAGGGGTTTATCTTTATTCTTCTACAAGTGGTGATCCAGTTTTGCAAACACCACTTGCTGAAGATGCTGTCTTCTTCCATTGTGTCTTCTTGGTCCCCTGTAAAATATGAGGTGGCTGAAATAGTATGTGCTCAAGATGGGATCTTCAGTTTTGTTCCATTGGTCTACAGGTCTGTTTTTGTGCCAGTACCAAGCTGTTTTTATGAGTATAGCCTGTAGGATACTTTGAAGTCTGATATGGGAATGCCCCCTGTATTGCTCTTTTTACTCAAGGTTGCTTTGGCTATTCAGTGTCTTTTGACTTCCATATGAATTTAAGGATTTATTTCCAAGCCTGTGAAGAAACTCTTAGATATTTTAATTGGGATTGCAATGAATCTCTATACTAATTTGTGTAGAATGGACATTTTTTACTGTATTAATTTTGACAATCCATGAGTATGTGAGGTCTTTCCATATTCTGATGTCTTCTTCAATTTCCTTCTTGGGGGGTTTAAAATTTTTGTCGAACACATGTTTCGTGTCTGGCTATGTTTCTTTGTGAGTATTTTATTGTTTTGATGCTTTTGTGAATGGGAAATTCTCTTTGTATTCCTTTTTCAGTTGTGTCTTGTTGATATAAAAAAGGCTACTGATTTATCTAGGTAAGTTTTGTATCCTGACAAGGTATCGAAACTCTCAATCACTTCTATTTTTCTGGTGGAGATTTTAGCATCCCTTAGGTAAACTAGTTTGCCATAACATTGTGTCTAACCACAGTATTTACTTGAAGTAATTCAAAGGACAGAAGAAAGGAGCAACCATCCCCAAGCACCTAGAAAGAGAAATAAAAAAACATAAGTGCAGAAGTAGAAACCTAAACCAAAACCACAAATGGATAGCAAGGCAAAAGGAAGAAACACAAACCTATCAATCATAACCTTAAACATTAATGGACTAAATTCCTCAATCAAAAGACATAGATTGAGAGATCGGATTAGGAAACAGAATTCATCGATATACTGTCTACAAGAAACACTTGCTACCTTTAAGGACAGGCACCACCTAAAAGTGAAAGGATGGAAAAAAAAAATATTCCAAGCAAATGGTACCAAAAAAAAAGTAGGTGTTCCTATTTTACTATCAGAAAAAATAGACTTCAAAATAAAAGAAATCAGAACAGACAAAGAATGCCATTACATTTTTATCAAAGGAACAATTCACCAAGATTTGACAATTATGAATATATATGCCCCAAACTCTGGTGCACCAAACTTTATAAAGACAATTCTCCAGGTCTAGAGGTCAAACGCTAACCCCAGTACACTCATAGT
This sequence comes from Rhizomys pruinosus, assembly GCA_009823505.1. NCBI lineage: Eukaryota > Metazoa > Chordata > Mammalia > Rodentia > Spalacidae > Rhizomys > Rhizomys pruinosus. The sequence goes on along the minus strand of VZQC01006177.1, from coordinate 322,904 downwards.
AGGGGATTTCAATACCCCACTGAATCTTTTGGATAGGTCAACAGGACAAAGAATAAACAGAGAGACATCTGAACTGAACGATATGATACACCAAATGGACCTCATAGACCTCTACTGAATATTCCACCCTAATATCAGAGAATACACTTTCTACTCAGCACCCCACGTAGAAGATTCTCCAAAATCGACCACGTACGGGACACAGAAGAAACCTCCACAAATACAAAAAAGATTGAAATAATTTCATGCATTCTATCAGACCACAGTGCAATAAAGCTCAACATCAACACCAGGATAAGTCCTACTGCCTACAAGAACACATTGAGACTAAACAACACACTCTCGAATAATGAATGGGTCAAGGAAGAGATAAAGAAAGAAATAAAAGCATTCCTGGAAGTGAATGACAATGACAATACAACACAACAAAACCTATGGGATACTTTAAAAGCAGTCCTAAGAGGGAAATTTATAGCCATAGGTGTCTACATTAGAAAAACAGATAGAGCACAAGTGAATGATCTAACACTACAGCTAAAAGCACTTGAGAGGCAACAAAAGATAAACCCTAAAAGCAACAGACAGGCAGAAATAACAAAAATCAGAGAAGAATCCAAAAGTTGGTTCTTTGAAAGAATAAACAAGATAGACAGACCTCTAGCCCAGTTAACCAAAAGAAAGGAGAAACACCTCCATATCAATACAATCCAGGACGAAAAGGGAAATATCACAACAGACAAGGAAAAGATCCAGAAAATCATACGGGAGTACTTTAAGAACCTATACTCTACCATGTTTGAAAACCTAGAAGAAATGGATGAATATCTGAAATCCTGGGAATCACCAAAGCTCAAAAAAGAAGAGATCCACAGCCTAAACAGAGCCATAACACATGAAGAAATGGAAGATGTAATAAGAAACCTCCCAACTAAAAAAAAAAAACCCAGGCCCAGATGGTTTCATGGCAGAATTCTATAAAACATTTCAAAAAGACCTACAACATACAAAAATCAATAAATATCATCAAACACATAAATGGAATAAAAGATAAAAACCACACCATCATCTCAATTGATGCTGAAAAAGCCAAAAATCCAGCATCCCTTCATGCTTAAAGTCCTGGAAGGAATTGGATTGGAGGGATAATTCCTTAATATAATCAAAGCCATATACAGGAAACCCACAACCAATATCATCCTAAATGGGGAAATGACAGAAACATTCCCTTTTAAGGTAGGAACTCGAAAAGGCTGCCCCTGTCACCACTCCTCTTCAATATAGTGCTTAAAACACTTGCTAGAGCCATAAGACAAGAAAAGGAAATTAAAGTAGGACTAATTGGAAAAGAAGAAGTCAAGCTATCCCTATTTGCTGATGATATGATTGTTTACTTAAGGGATGCTGAAAATGCCACCAGAAAACTCCTAGAAACAATTAACAGTTTCAGCAAAGTGGCAGGATACAAAATTAACCTAAAAAAATCAATGGCCTTTCTTTACACCAAGAACAAGCAACTGGAGAAAGAATTCAAAGAGACTTCCCACTCACAATAGCCACAAAAAAATAAAATAAAATAAAATACCTAGGAACAAACCTAACCAAAGACACCAGAGATATCTACAACAAAAATTTTAAACCTTTAAAGAAAGAAATTGAAGACACCAGAAGATGTACAAACCTCCCATGCTCACGGATTGGGAAAATTAACATTGTAAAAATGTCCATTTTACTGAAACTCTTGTATAGATTTAACGCAATACCAATCAAAATCTTCAAGAGTTTCTTCACAGGCTTGGAAACAAAAGTCCTTAAATTCATTTGGAAAAACAAAAGACCCCGTAAAGCCAAAACAACCCTGAGTGAAAAGAGCTACACAGGGGTATCTCTATACCAGACTTCAAACTATACTACAGTGCTATAGTCATAAAAACAGCCTGGTACTGGCACAAAAACAGACCTGTTGACCAATGGAACAAAACCATAGATCCAAACCTGAGCACATACAATTTCAGCCATCTCATATTTGGCAAGGTGGCCAAGAAGCCACAATGGAGCAAAGACAGCATCATCAGCAAGTGATGTTGGCAAAACTGGATCACCACTTGTAAAAGAATGAAATTAAACCCCTAACTCTCGCTCTGTACAAAAGTCAACTCCAGATGGATCAAAGACCTCAACGTGAAACCCCAAACTCTGAAGGCAAAAGAAGAAAAAGTTGGCAGCAGACTACAAGACTTAGGTGTAGGAAAAGACTTCCTAAATCAGACAGCAGCTGCGCAAGAATTAAGGTCGAAAATTGACAAATGGGACCTCATTAAATTCAGAAGCTTCTGTACATCAAAAGAAACAATCAAGGAAGTGAAGAGAAATCCCACAGAATGGGAGGAAAACTTCACCAGATACATCTGACAAAGCATTGATCTCCAGAATATATAAACTACTCAAAAAACAAATAAGAAAGAAAACAAATGTTCCACTCAATAGATGGAGAGAAGAGCTGAACAGAGACTTCACAAGTGAGGAGTTCGAGATGGCTGAGAAACACGTCAAGAAGTGTTCAACATCATTAATCGTTAAGGAAATGAAAATCAAAACCACTTTAAGATATCATCTTACTCCAATAAGACTGGCTAGGATCAAGAAAACAAATGATACCAAGTGCTGGAGAGGTTGGGGTGAAAGTGGAACACTCATCTACTGCTGGTGGGAATGTAAATTCGTGCAGCCAGTATGGAAAGCAGTGTGGAGAACCCTTGGAAGAATTGGAATGAAATTGCCACCTGACCCAGCCATACCACTCCTAGGCATGTACACCCAAGACTGACCCCACCGAAGAGATACATGCACGGCCATGTTTATTTCAGCTCTCCTAACAATAGCAAAGAGCTGGAACCAACCCAAATGCCCCTCAACTGATGAGTGGATAGAGAAAATGTGGTACATCTAAACAATGGAGTTCTATGCAGCAGTAAAGAAAGACGACATCATGAGCTTTGCGGAAAAATGGCTGGAGCTAGTGGACATCATGCTGAGTGAAGTAACACAGTCCCAGAAAAACAATGGAAGAATGGTATCCCTCATCTATGGATGCTAGTGCCAATTACCCAGTTGTAAGTATTTCCTGTGCATGACCCTTTGAGCTTTTGTCCAAAGCAGTTGGTAGTGATACATATTGGAAACAATAACAGCAAACACAGAAAGGACTGCATCAAAGAACTGACTGAAACAATGAACTTCTGCTAAAAACAGTCAACTTCCCCATGCAGTATATTGAGAAATACTGAGAGATGAATAGAATGTTTGGCAGAATGCATGAGCTCTGGAGGGGTTGGGGGATGGGGGGACACGGGTCTAGATTTGATAAAAATGTATGTGTAAATAAATAATAAAAATTAAAATTAAAATAAAAAAAGAAAATGGGATTTCTCTTCATTAATATTTCGTGTTCGAGTTTTCTCTTTCTTACTAAAATGCAAAGTTGGAATTGTGGATCATGACAACATGGGCCATTCCTGAGGACTGAATTACCAATATTCTGTCTCATCTATGCACTTAATATTCATCCTCTATGCCAGGAAGCTGCTATGCTCAGACAGGATTCTCTCTGCTTTCATGAATTCTTCCTTGCTGCCTTGTTTCCACTTTTATTCAATTTCCTTTGTGCACTTTCATTTCATGTAATTCTACCCTGGAGTAAGTCAAGCTTTTCTCATTGTGACTATTTCATGTGTCGTATTTATATTTTCAGTATGTGGTATTGTAGATTTATTGAGCCTCTATGATTAGCAGGAGAGTGTTATACACACAGCTGAATTCCTATAAATTAGCTGAATTCTCCAACGGAATTGGATTGCTTTATTATTAATTTCTTGCTGAGATTTGACCTCAAACCAATGAAAAGAAAATTATGTAGACCAAAACATACACTAAATTTAAAACTTGAAGATTGGGGCTGGCTGTAAATGAATACACAATTTCATGGTATATATTATTGCTGAGCATGGATGTGAAATCATAACTCATTTACAAATTATGTTTATCCCCAGCTTCATGCATTTCTTAGCACCCATTTCTATCCATCACTAGAGAACACATGGCTTTTGATGAGAAAAAAAATTACAGAAAAATATTCTATAGAGAACTTTGCTCTATATTTGGTAAATTATGAAGGTCACTGGCAGCTGGTGAATATAGGAGAGTTTGTCTATAGTAATTCAGATAATCAAGAACTGGTCATACCACAGAGGATGTAGAATGGCCATGGCTATTCAATCAGGCATAATATCATTTCATATTTTAATAAATAGAAAATGTGAATAATGGCATACAATGTTTGTGTGATTTACTTGATTCAGTACTATATTCAATGTTTTAATCTGAAGTTAGTGATAGCTCTTAGCTGCCATGTGAGTGATGGGAGTCAAGCAGGTCCTTGGCAAAAGCAGCCAATTCATTTAACTGCTCAGCCATCTATCTAACCCTGTGAGTATATACTTCATGAAGGTACTTTTTATCTCTTCTATTTTTTATCTTAAATATAAGTTTTCAAACTATATAAAGACCAATTGTTTAAACATTGGCCATTGTGCTGGATAGCTTTAGTGTCAACTTGACACACCTGGTTGAGGCAGCCTCAATTGGGGAATTGGCTCCATTGGACTGGCCTGTGGCCACAAACTGTGGAGTATTGTCTTGATTGTTGGGCAATGTGGGAGGACCCAGCCCACTATGGGTGGTGCTATCCTGGGCAGGTTGTTGTGTATGGTATAAGAAAGCAGGCTGGGCATGGGTCAGGGAAGCAAGCCAGTGAACAGCACTCCTCCATGGCCTGTGCTTCATCTCCTGCCTCCAGGTTCCTGCCCTGATTTCCTGCCTTTGGCTCCCTAAGTGATGAACTATGACCCAGGAGATGTAAGCTGAATAAACCTTTTCCTCCCCAAGTTGGTGTCGGTCAGAGTGTTTTGTCACAGCAATGGAAGTCAAACCAGAACAGCCATGATATATTGTCTATCTTACATTTAAATAACCATAGTGAATATTGGGAAATTTATATCAAATGATTCTTTTCATGTTAGTGGTATTAACTTTAGATATCATTTTACTCATTTAATTATTACAATATTATCTATGTTCAAATCATAAAACATAGTCAGGAATGAGGTTTTCATCCTTTCATAAGTATTGCCACAGAGAGGTTCCAGTGATCAGATTTTTATGATGAAATTAATTTAAGAAGAGAACTTAGAAACGTATGTGGCAATGTCAATTGTATATAAAGACAACCAGCAAACAACCATAGTATTGGAAACTATGTAAAAACAAAGATAAAGTTAATAATCATTAGTGACAAGTAAATGTCTAAGTAATCAACATGTGAGAATAAGGAATGAAATACTGATGATCTTTTGATCATCATTTTCCTGAGAAAGAAATGGCAGTTACCACTGAGAAATATGAGTGTAACAGGGATTGGCTTAAGGTTGATCACATATCTGTGCATATTTAGATATTTTCTTGTCAGAGGTAAACATCTGGTCTGCTATGGCATAGAAAAGTTACTAATGTTCTAATGCTGTACATATTACAACAAACCTAGTAATGTATATTCAGTTAGTTTTGACCATAATGGATGTTTGAGACAAAGACTCATGCTACAACATATAGAAAATACCTCTGAATTTAGACATTTCAGATTACATCCAAAATATCTACTACTTTCCCAATTTAGGCAAACTAAAAAACATAATAATTCAATACAGATTTTAAAATTGTTAAGAAATTTACAAAAATATATTTTCTCTTTTAATTTTAGACTCCACAATCTGTGTGCAGTAAGAGCTGTGTTCCAGGGTTCAGTATGATTCCCCAGGAACGTACACCTATCTGCTGCTATTCTTGTGCATTTTGGCCAGTGAGACACATCTCCAATGAGACAGGTAGAAAATACTGAACCTTCCCATGTAATACCTTCCCTTGAAGGTATTATTGACACTTCCCAATTCAAAGACAGAAACCTGGGGCAGAAGAGATTGACTCACATTGCAGCACTGCTCACAATGTCTACATTCACTCAGCCTTCTTATCACTATGACCATTATTGAATCTCAAAATAAGTAAATCTTGATTTACAATGTTCATCCTCAAAAAGTCAATTGGGACCCTAATTACATTGTCTTTCTTTACCATCTTATATTGAGTGAGACAGCATCAACAGATTTTTACTACAGTCTAGGTTCAAGGTCCCTATGAAATATGAGTTGCACAGTGCCCAAAATAACTTGTGGCTTCGTTGCACTTGGATCCATTACTCATATGCGTGAATAATCAAAGAGGAAGAGAATATAAAAAATAATACAATTATTTTGTAGTTTTCAATACCTGATGCAATAGTTTCATCAAATAAGCACTATCAAGGATATAATATGCATATTTTCAATAAGAGCTCTTTCAAATAGCAAATAACAATTATGGAAATATTTTAACATAATTTTATTGATATTTTTGTGCATTTCATACTTCTTAGTAATATTTATACACTCTCCCCATTTGTACAATCTCTTTAACTCCCACTGTATTCCATGTAATCTGTCAAATATATTAAGTCCAATAGAAGCAAATTTGTGTCCTCATATGTTCTTCATTGTGAGTTCATCCACAGGAGCTCATGCTTGCTGTCACCATTACCCTCAGTACATATAAACTACCTTACAGACACCTTGAAAAAACTTTCTTTTCGGTCCTCCACCACTTATAGCTCCTACAAATTTGCTACCTGCTTTCCACAATAGTTCCTGAGAAATGTCTAGGTGAGGATGAGTATAGGGGACCTGGCCAAGGTCATGCATTCTGTAGACTCTTATTCTCAGCCTTTTAGACATTTGTGACCATTGGTGTTAACCACCTTCTGTTGCATGAGAAAGCTTCTCAATGTGAGTTGAGGGAAGACAGTTGTATTAGTATTCCACCTACTTCCTGATGCACTATGTTCCAAGAGACTTAGATATAGACATACCACTGTAGATGTGCCACATTTCATAGACAATAATTCTTTGCATTTGAACAATTGTGGAACTCTGTAGTACCATCTACCATTTGTAAAATGACACTTATTTCATGAGTGATGAGAGATCTGTTTGTAAATGTTAAGACTCATAAAACTGTTTTCTTAGGGATATGACAGATGTAAGGATACCTCTAATATCTATGAAATTTCCAGGGATGTATATTTAGTGAGGTTTACAGTACCACACAGGTGTTCCTTCAAACTGAGAAACCTTTGAACATTTAAATAGCTATTTATTACTCTGTACTGGATAGCTTTAGTGTCAACTTGACACACCTGGGTTGAGAGAGCCTGAATTGGGAATTGGCTCCATTGGATTGGCCTGTGGCCACATCTGTGGAGTATTGTCTTGATTGTTGGGTAGTGACAGTATAAGAAGGCAGGCTGGGCATGAGCCAGAGAGCAAGCCAGTGGACAGCGTTCCTCCATGGTTTGTGCTCCAGCTCCTGCCTCTGGGTTCCTGCCCTGAGTTCCTGCCTTGGGCTCCCTAAGTGATGAACTGTGACCCAGGAGATGAAAGCTGAATAAACCCTTTCCTCCCCAAGTTGGTGTTGGTTAGAGTGTTTTGTCACAGCAATGGAAGACAAACCAGAACATACCCCAAGAATTAAAAGTGGCACTATTGCTTGTTGTGGTGTTCATTGTGTTTTTATTTCTTCATGCTACTTTTGAAATATTGAGAAGGAAATTAAAAGGTACGAATTGAAAGAAGTCAAATTAAAACTCAACAATTGCTCCTATATATTGACTTTCTCCAGGAAACCTGCAGCACCTAAACGGTACACAGTCTTCCCAAATAGCACCCATGCATGGGGAACAAATATAAATGAGACTGTTTGATGTAATATTCACATTTAAACAAGCAGTTAAGAGGAATGTGTTCCTGAATGTAGGAAGATACAGTTTGAATTGTGGGCTAGTTCTCAGCTAGCATGCCTCAGGGCACCGCTTGACAGTGGGTCTGATCCCACCCCAGTGAAGAGCAAGCAAGTGGCCTAGCTGGGTAAGTCTGGGTGGGGCAATTTTGTGTAGTGGCCCGGAGTTGGGGGGCAGGGGGCGGCTATGATTAGCTCTGGGAACAGATGTCATTTGGTTTATAAAAACAGGCTGTAGCAAGGAGTAAATTTGAATTTCCAAGTAACATCATCATGGAATTACTGGCCATCATTTTTTATGAATTATTGCATGCATACAGGCCAAAGTATACCTGCATTTCATTCAGGTGGCCAGTGGTTTGAAAAGAGGTCCCTGTGTGGACCACCAGTCTGGGTAACTGGTGTTGTTAATGGACATAAGCTGAAGATAGGCCAACATCCCTCAGCCTGGAAATTCCTGTCCAGGGTTCAGCAGATTCTGGGCAAGTGGGAAGTCACTGCCAACAGTGGGAAAAGTGTCTCATTGTCCCAGGCTAAGGACTTCAGGTTGGGTTACAGAAGTAACTGACTGACCTCTGCACCAAGGAATCATTTCCCCACAGTGTACACAAAATGGCCACTGTGTTCCCCTTCCCCTTAGCAGGACCAATTAGTCCCTGTTTGGCACAAAAAGAAAGCTTCCTACACCTGAATTTAAATTTTATTAAGAAATATTTAACAGGGATGAAATTAAGCAAACATTTTTTGACTTATGAGTCCAAAGCTTATCTTGCATATGCCATTGGTGAACATGGACAAGCATGGAAAAAAGCAAATTAATACAAAGAAAATTTTAAGAGCTACTTTCTTGGGCTTACACCATATTTGTATTGAAAGTGTTTTCCTTGATTCCAAAATGTAGAGAGATACTAACTTACAGTTTGTTCTTAAAACAGAAACCAATATCACACACTCTTATGAATGATAGAAAGTATAATATTTGAAACTGAAATGCTGGTTGTCTGTTCTAAAGATGCACAGCAGTGTATCCAGTGCCCAATCCTAGAGTTCCCAAGTAATGCAAGAAACCACTGCCTGCCCAAGTCACTGACCTTCCTGGCATTTGAAGATTCTCTGTGTATGGCTCTAACTTGCACAGCTCTGTTCTTCTCTGTCATCACAGCTATGATTTTAGTGCTCTTTGTGAAGCACTATGATACAGATATTGTGAAGGCCAATAACCACAACCTCAGCTTATATTTCTCCTCTTTTGTTTCCTTTGCACTTTGCTCTTCATTGGAAATCCCAGCAGAGTTACCTGCATCTTCCAGAAAATCATATTTGCCCTTGTGTTCACTGTGGTTATTTCCAGTGTTTTGGCTAAAACTATTACTGTAATATTGGCCTTCAAATTATGAAACCAGAAAGAGCAGTAATGTGGTTGTTGGAATCAGGAGCCACTAACACTATTGTCCCCTTCTGTTTGTTGGTCCAACTTATCATTTTTGTAGTCTGACTGGATAATTATCTTCCTTTCTTTGACACGGATGAAGTCACAGAACCTAGGCATGTCATTATTATATGTAACAAAGGCTCAGTCACTGCCTTCTACTGTGTCCTGGGATACCTGGGAACTCTGGCTATGGGGAGATTCTCTGGCCAGAAATTTGCCTGACACTTTCAATGAAGCAAAGTTTCTGACATTCATTAAGCTGTTGTTCTGTAGTTTCTGGATCACCTTCCTTCCTGTCTACCATACCACCAAGGGGAAGTTCATGGTGGCTGTGGAAGTCTTCTCCATCTTGGCTTCCAGTGGAGGGCTCTTAAGCTGCATCTTTGCACCAAAGTGTTAGATTATTCTAATTTAACCACAGAAGAACTCTATCAACATCTTAAAGAACAAAGGGTGTGATAGAAAAAGCTGATGCACTGGATTATTGCAAAAATAAACTGTGATGCTTTTTTTGAGAAAAATGCATATGTATCTTGATATATGGTAGCATAGTATAAAAATATTCCTATTTGTAATTATGTTCTATCTATCTTGTCTGTGGATTTACAGAAAACTAACATAGTCAGCCACTAAGGTTTAGCAACAAAAATCATTTTTCAAAAAATTTTAAATACTTGAAAAGTTTTGTATTAACATGAAGACACCAGGATTTTTTAAATTAAATCACTCAATTAAATTTTGCTTCATATTTTCCATTTAATCCTGCATTGTCTTTAGCTTTATATATATAACCTTTATTTTTATTATATTTTTACAGAAAAGATGTTTTAATGTATAGTGTAGGAGAAAGACATGTTTTGAGACAAAGTAACACATGTTCATGTGGAGTGGGCCTGGCCTCCTCAAGGCAGAGCTGTGATAATTTGTCATAATGTTTATCACAGTTTGGTGGCTATAAATTTATATCTGGAAAAGTTAAGAAACACTTTTTTTTTCTTAGTTTTCCCCCTCTTCAGATAAGAGATTTAATAGGGTGTCTCTGGACGTGGCAGGGGTGAAATTACAATCTGATAAATTGAAATCAAGAGTCACTAAGTTTTAAGAAGAAACATAGTACATGTCCTTTCCCTGTAAATAGGGCTTCTATAGAGCTTCCTAGAAATTTGCAAGTTTTCAACTAGGAATGGAGAGAGGAGTCTAGCAGTTGTTAGCTATGTAGGAATTCCCCAGTCTGTAGGAAGGAGGCTCCAGAGAGAGGAGTCCCTTCCTCATGGCCTCATCATTTTCCATCTTTCTATTCTGTCCCGTCTCCCTGATAAAAATAGTTGGTGAAATACTCCCAGATAGTGTGGCACAACTTGTGCGTATACAGTGAGCATCTTGGCTTTACCAGGGGCAGTAGAGCTACTGTTTGTGTAAACAGTAAGCTGGGGGTGTGACATCTTTGCTCATACATCAAAGGAAGAGGCTGACAGTGTTAGGAATTTGCAGAAGTAGGTGAGGCATTAAAAAGACTGCCTGCCTAGACCTCATGAAGAGGCCTCCAGGGCAGTTTTTTGCAGCTTTCATACCTAGAACCAAGCAAAATCCCATTCTTACAGCCCCTCCTTTGTATATTAATTAAAATGGAGCAAAGTTATTACTGAGTACCAGAGGATCTTTAGGGATGGCTTGATATTGGGCTAAAGAGAATTGAGCTGTGACCCCAAGCTGGCTTTTGACAAACCTGAAAGCCGACCTCCTGAGGTGGGAATTGCTTTTAACAAATAGGATTTTCCTGGTGGCCTGTGGGAATTTAGGCTGCAGGTTAACAGGGATTTTGTTGAAAGATAACATATTCTCTTAAACATAAAGCCATGCAGGTATCCTTTGATCTTCCTCTGAGTACAGAGGCAGTAAAAGGCCACAGGGCAGTTGCTGTGACTCTTAAGAGCATTCACATCTATGATTTAAACACAGAAACTGGTGCCAGTGCCTTGCAAACCAACCATAAAGGATGCAAAGAGACCTACTGAGCATGCAACTTTGCCCTTAAGTGATGGAGCTCTAAAAGATGACAAAGTAAAAGTAATAGCTTTTCTCCCATTAAAACATACAGGTATGTGAGTGACCTAGTCTCTCAAATAACATTGTTTGTCCTACACATAAAGACATCCAAAGACATACAGGTATGCAAATGATATTTCTCTAAAAATAACATTGCTTGGGGCTGGAGAGATGGCCTAGCGGTTAAGAGCACAGACAACTCTTACAGAGGACCCGGGTTCGATCCCCAGCACCCACATGGCGGCCAAGAACCATCTGAAACTCCAATTCCAGGAGTACTCCAGTTCCAGGGGAATCCAACACCCTCTTCTGACCTCCGTGGCATTGCACAACAAGGGTGCACAAACTTGCATGCAGACAGTACATTCATACACATACAGAAATAAATAAAAATAAAAAATAAAAAATATTAAAAAAATAACATTGCTTGTCCTACACATAAAGGCATACAATGACATACAGATATGCAAATGGCATTGCTTGTCCTACACATAAAGACATACAAAGACATACAGGTATGCAAATGACATTTCTCCAAAAGTAACATTGCTTGTCCTACACATAAAGGAACACAAAGTCATACAGGTATGCAAATGGCATTTCTTCTAAGAGTAACATTTCTTATCTTATACATGAAAACATACGGATATTACTTGATACCCCTTTTAACATAGATGGTGTTTTTTACTTGTACCCCCAAAGTCCCAAACTTGGTTGGAGAGATCTGTACATGCCACTATAAAGTTCAGCCATAATTGTTTCCTGTAGGTTTTTTCTTTAGCCAGCAAATTCAGGCTATTGGAGAAGAGCAGGTGAGAGACAAAGAAGTAGACTAATTTTGTTGAAGATATCACCCGGATTGTCTCAGCCTTCTCCGAGCAGGAGGCTGGTGATTCAGCTCTGTCTCCAGTCTTTTTTAGATGCCTGGATTGTGAAGCTGCAGATGGCCTCCTGCTTAGGTGGAGTCTTAGCTCTCAGGAGTACCCTTTTTTAGTTTACTGATGAAACATGAATGGTAATAGCATAGGCAGTCAAGTAAACATTACCTGCTGTACTAGGTTGCTGTTATTGGCATAGCACAGTTGGTGAGAGACACCATGTTTTTATTTTACTGTAGGTAGGAAATACCTCATTTATCATTTTAGTAGATAAACGGATGAGGGCTTGTTAAGCTTCTTTTAATGAATAACGTAGATTTGCCTTTTGATTTTAAGTATGAAAACTAAAATAATATATTGGGATTACCCATAGCCCTTATTAGTTTTGGTAGATTTATTGGGCCTGATTTTTAGCTTGATAAAAGACAGCTGTAATATTTTTACTGATGTAATTGGTCATTGGGAGATATCCCTGCCAGTACAGTACTTGGTCTTGATACATATCAATAGCTGTTTTTGAGAAATAGAATATCCTTCCAAAAGATTTTATGTCCTTAAATGTAAGAAAGATGTTAAGCTGTCCTTTGGAGAGCATTACATTAATTTTACCTTATTTTAGGCACCACATACATACCCATACACGAACAGATGTCCTGAGGTCCATTGTTGATGGAAGGGATGAAATACTGTCTTTTAAAACTAAATTATCTTGTAGATAAAAGAGGATGTTACAGATAACATCATAAAAGGACATTGGGAGGCTGGAGAGATGGCCTAGTGGTTAAGAGCACCGACTGCTCTTGCAGAGGACCCTGGTTCGATCCCCAGCACCTACATGGCGGCTGAGAACCATCTTTAACTCCAGTTCCAGGGGAATCCGACACCCTCTTCTCACCTCCACGGCATTGCATGACACGGGTGCACAAACCTACATGCAGACAGTACATTCATACATGTAAAAAATAAATAAAATTTTAAAAAGGACATTGGATATATATTAATGTCAAGGCTGTTGCCTGGAAATGTAGTATGGATTAGAATTAAAAAGTAACTTAAGTGTGACCAATTTTAAACAACATAAGTAATTTAGTTTACCACAAGTAAAAATAAGTTAGAGGAATCCTAATTAAACATACATTGTGATTTTTAAGTTACCTGATTAAGACTGGATCCTGTGGAAATAAGGATTATACATATATAATTTTAACTTTTATGAATATTACAATTTTAGATGTATAATTTTTTAAAACTTTTAAATTTTTTTTAATTTTTTTTATGTGTATGAATGTACTGTTTGCATATAGGTTTGTGCATCCATGTCGTGGCAATGCCGTGAAGGTCAGAAGAGGGTGTCGGATTCCCCTGGAACTGGAGTTAAAGAAGGTTCTCAGCTGCCATGTCGGCGCTGGGGATTGAACCCGGGTCCTCTGCAACAGCAGTCAGTGCTCTTAACCGTTAGGCCATCTCTCCAGTCATAGATGTATAATTTTAAGGTAGAAATGTTACCACGTAAAATAATTTTTAACCAAAACCTAAAAGATGGCAAATAGTTGTTAATGAGCATGAATTGCTTTTAATTTTTGTTAGACCAAGTTGGCTTGAAAATTTTCATACAAAGTTGTCTTTCTGAAATATGATCCCATTAAGATGACTTGTTATTTTTGCTCCTCAGTAGATTACAAGACCATGTGGTCTTGGGACCTGTGAATTTTAAAAATGAAAACTGTAAGGTTATGGCATGCTCCCCCCGGAATGAAAAGCCACAAGGTCTGAGTTTTTCGGAGCAAAGTTTAATTCAGAGTAGCCGGGACTAGGCTCAGGGAAGAGGTAGAACCAAGCACAGAATGGTGTCTGGCTTGGGAATTTAAGGGAGAAGGTGGGAGCCGGATTCAGTGGGAGTGGGGGTGGGTAGCGCACTCTGCAGGAGTCTGGAGTCTGGCTTCCAAAAAGGCAGAAGATTTGATGGCCCGATTTAGCATAGCTAAAGACTGGCCTGGTAGGGCAGGATCCCGGGCACCACCGGTCTTAGGTGTCTCTGCGTTTCAATGCCTCTGGATCTAACAACCTGACATTCCAGTCTTTTGTTTCTATGGGAACAAGGGCGGAGTTCTGTCTTCTGTATCTGCTTCAGAGCTGATCGGGGGTGGAGTCCTGGGGGAACAGCTGTCAGTCTGGCATTTCCCATTTTGGCTGCTTGGGGTGCTCTGCCCAGTCCAGATGGATAGTGGCCAGTACTTAGTGGATGTTTTCTCTGCAACTGAAAGGACAAGCTGGTTGAGTCTTACATGAGTATACCAGTGCAGGGACCAACAGGGGGCTACAGGGTGCATTAGCAATTGGAGGGTCCTGGTCTAGGGAATGTAGAAGGAAAAAGGATGAGGAATTGGAAAAAGTTTTAGTACACAGAGCTCTAGAATGAGGGCCAGCTTTAATACACGGGGCTCCATAATGAGAGCCATAACCATGAGAATATAAAAGGTGGTATTTTCTGGCATGGCACATTAGATCTGTCATCTATCTCTGAGATATTTTCTAACATGACACAGTAGATCTCTCACCTATTTCTCTGATAATAACCTATTTCGTTTTCTCTTCTTTAGATTACAGTCTCCTGTCGGGGTGTTTAAAACCACACAGTTAGCTCAGATAAATGAAGTTTGTTTTGGTGTTAAGGTCAATTGAGGTTCTGGTCCTTAACAGGTCACTCAGGCATTGCGCCTGGCTCTCTTCACCAGTTCCATCTATGTGAGGACAGGGTCAGGCCTTGCTTGACCAGAGCTTCCCTTTGAAGCATGAGGAGTCTCTCCTCTATATGGACTTTCCTCCTTTGACTGGACACTGGCAGGATGAAGTCCCTTTAAGTGAATCTCCAAGACTTCCCTGGCTTGGGATGACTGGTGACTTGCTGCCACAGGACATGCACAAAGTTGTGGATGCAGGACCCTAGGACCCAAGTCGACCTCAGAGGGTGGGGGCCAAAATATTGTACCATCAAATCCCTCTTGCCAAATCAGATTAGAGCTTTAAGTGTGTTTGCTAAACCTCCAAGAGGATTGTTTGAATTAATTTGGTACATTAATTACCATACAACTCCTAAGTAAAACTTGAACATTGACTTAAGCACTGTTAATAAATTCTTAATTGCTGTGGCAAAAACATTCTGACTAATAATAAAAGCTCATGGTAGGAGCCTGGTGGTAGTGGCTGTAGCACAGGCTAGGAAAGTTTGCTAGCTCGTATTCAGCCTATTGTACACAATATAGAAATATCTGGCCAAGAATGGCATTGCCCACAATGGGCACAGGCTAGTCCAATTAAGACAATTATTGAGGTTTCTCAGCTTGGGTGTATCAAGTTGACATTAAACCTATGCAGTAAGTCCTATAATTTGTTCTTTAAGGTCTATGAAGGTCATTCAAGTACTCAAAGTACAATGATTTAAATCATGCAAGGCAAAAGTTTCTAACAACATAGCCCATGAAACAAACCCAAGATAATAAAGGGGTTAAAAACAGTACCTTCTCAAATGAAGGCCATGTCACTTGTCCCCAGATTTTGAATTATAGCTTTGAAAAGGAAAAAGGAAGGGAGGGGGCATTGTCACATACCAGCAGCAGGCAGATAATACTTAGGGCTCACTCAAATTGGTTACATTTGGAACCTCCATGTGGTCACAGGAAGCAAAACCTAATTTCTCTTAAAAATATTAGAAGTAACATGTGCAAAGTATAACATATATACAAAACAATTTTAGTATGTATGGGTAACTCTATATACGTCTGTTTCACTTGGGGCTGTAACTAGATATATAGTACCTGGTAGGTGGAACACAATTTCTTGTATATGTCATAATTACATTATAGAATTCTTAAAAGTGAACAGTACTTCATGCATACACTCATAAATAAGGTTCTAATAAATACATTTGGCTATGAAACTTTGTAAAGGTTGTGCTAAGCAAAGGCACATGCATTGTAATCATACAGATAGATCTTAATATGCTGTTTAACAATGTCATACACACACATTTATGCACACATTTCTTTAAGAGATTTTATCCTAGTAGTTGTATTGATCCATCATATGTATTGGAAAAACACCTTTAGAAACATTATTTAAAACATGCAGCTCTGATTAATTGTGCTGCCAAGGCTAAGATGACATCTTGCACCTTTGGTTTTAAAACTATGATCTTATTGAAATACTTTAACAAGTGATGGAAAACAGAATTATATATAATAATTAAAGAACTGACAATATCAAAAGTACTTAGGCTATTTTATTGGAGGGAAGGGATTGCGGGGGAAGCAATGTGTCACTGTCCAAGTACCAGAGTATGAATGAATCCAGGGATTTTTTTTAAAAGTGTTCTCTGGTCAGAAGGATGGTGGCATAGCACAGGAGAGAAAAAAAAATGTTAGTGAACCCGTAAGGGTCAAAAAATCAGGTCTTAAGACATCTGGAAACAAGAAAAAACTGGAAGAGAAAATTTTTAGTTGTAATACCTGTGGAAAAATACTTTGGACAGAGAAGAAATAAAACCTTTAGATAAATAGTGTAGAAACCTAGGAACCCGGGTTCAAATCAGGCCTTTGAAAAAAAAATTTAAGAGGCATGCCAAAAGTAAACTTAATTTTTGTTTGTGTGCAACATGGAATAAAACAAGTTTGAAGTGGCCACTTTGTTTTGACAAAAAACACAGAACATGGACACATGACAGTTACAAAGACACATGGAAGAACGGTTATGACAAATGGTTATAACACACAGACAAGTTTGGACAGACACATGACCTAACTGTATCCATTAACTCTGGACAGTGGGAAAATCCCCTTTTATCTAAAGTTGCCCTTCCTTGTCCAGGGCTGTAGACAATTATCACATTTACAAAGAATCACTTAGAGTTTAAGACATTTGGTTAGGTGGAAATAGACTGTATGTTTACCTGTTAATTTAATGAGAATAAATTTAGTGGAAAAATCAAAAGATCCCAGTCAAGTGAAAGATTACTCCCTGAGGGAAATGCTGGATGCTAGTGAGGCAGGGTGTGGTCAGCACACCTTTTTAATCTCAGACACAGGGGCTTATATCCTGAAGCAGACAAAATGGATTTCTGAATAAAATGGGGTTTAAAAGGAAAAAACAATGAAATGGAAAATGTCAAAATCTGAAATAATCCCTTAAAATTTAGGCAAAAGTTTTATAAACAAAATATAAAAAGCAAAATTGTGAAAGGATCAGAATATGGCATTAAATAAGTTGCAAGAGAATAAGAATATAGAAATATAGTATTAGTTATTACAAGGTCTGATGTAAATTCAGGCTTCCTGCCACGTGGTCTTACTGTGGCTCAGCAGAAATGGGGCAGGTGTGCGGCAGACTGGGGAGGAAAGAGCTGTATGAAGGAAGTAAAGTTTTTAGCCTCAGAAGCAGAGGGAGATGGGAGGAGTACAAGGGTAATGAAGTGTAGAGAGAGAAAGAGAGAGAGAGAGAGAGAGAGAGAGAGAGAGAGAGGCAGGAAGGAAAGGGATGTCTGAGAAGATACTTGGCTGGCAAGTTCAGGGGGTGCAAAATGTCATGGAGACAGAGAGAAGGAGGGAGAAGATGAGGGAAGCAGGAGAGAGTACAGCAAAACAATGAGGGTCTCTGAAGCAGAACAGGAGGCTAAAATGAAGGAAGAATTGGAGTTTGACAGGCAGAGAGAAGGAGGGAGAAGGAAGTATGGAGGAAAGCAGGAGAGAGTACCGCCTTTGCACGGGAACCCAGTTCAAGCCTGTGGATTCAAAACAATGAGGGACTAATGCTGGAGAAGCAGAGGAGAAGGGAGGAGTACAAGGGGAATGAAGTGGAGAGGGAGAGAGAGAGAGAGAGAAGAGAAGAGAGAGAGTAGAAGAGAGAGATCTGGAGAAATACACGAGCTGGCAAGTCCAGGGGTTGCAAAATGTAGCATGCTTTACTTACACCTGGGACTGCCAGCGTGAGCCGCCTGCAGACACAGTGTGGGACCAGACAGCATGGCAGGGGCAGAGAGAAGGGTGGGACAGGGATAAAGACAGACACACACACACACAACCACACACACACCACACACACAGAGGAAACCTAGGTCGGCCACCCAAGGTCAAATCAGAGGTGGAGTTCTGGTCTCATGTATAGGGAAGGGGAAGGGAGCTTGAGGGAATAGAGGAAGGGACATGTGAAGGGCAAAGAATGCCTGTACATCAAGCATTCTGACCATTTACCAGAGCGCTGGCAGAAGTCTCTCCAAAGCTGAGAATTTGGAGATCTAAGTACCTGCCTCAGGCCAGACAATATTTGTTAGTTATTGGTATCCTGGCCAGATAGTGGAGCAAAGTCTCACAAGGACCTTAGGGTTGATGTCCTTGGAGAGGTTTAGTTTCCTTAAAGAGTGTAGGAGACACTCCAAGGGTGTGAGGCCTAGGGCCTCTCTTTTAGAGTGTGAGGCTCCCATATTAGGAGTCAGAGGATGAGGAAGAGGGGAGAAGAGAGGGAGAGAAAGAGAGAGAGAGAGAGAGAGAGAGAGAGAGAGAGAGAGAGAGAGAAGAGGTTAGTAAATAGATTCTTTTAGTGTCAGCACCCAGCCAATCCCTAAGGCGTGTCTGCCTTAGTTCTAAGTGGGTGCTCAGAGACCCCCAGGTAGTCTCTGAAATCAGGGCCTGCAGGTCTGTGAAGTCAGCATCCCAACAGTCACAGAAGAGGCCAAAATTCGGGTCCAGAGTCTGTCCGCAGCATCCTGGTAAGACAGCAAACTGGACAGGGAAAATCGGAGGGGGATCCCTGACTTAGCCGGCACTCAGGGATCCAAAACGAAACGGAACGGGACACTAAAAGAATGGAAAAGAGGAAGAGAAAGCAGTAGTTAGAACAGGAAGTGTCAAGGCAGAGGGGGCAGCTAGAGGGGGCAGAACATACACAGGGTTACACAGAAGGTTGGGGTGGGAGATGGAATCTCCCCTCACTCAGGTGCCCGTCTGGCCGGCTGCCTGTGAGGCGACTTAAGAAGTCTTACCATGAGGGCCACACGTATAAACCCCATGCTCGGTCATCACGAGTGTGATGAGTGCCCGATGAGGTTAAACGACTTGCAGCGGAACTGCGGATTAGGGCCCAATCAGATTCCATAGCCCGAGAGCTGTGGAAGCATAACACACACTCAACTTTCACGCACAGTCACACGGGAATAGAGTAGGGTAGGATAAGGAGAGGAGAGAAGGTACCTGTGGCCGAATTATGGTGGATGTTGTCGAGGCCTGCACTCAGTGTCTGGCTTACCGGCTACTCCGAAGCTACTCCAAGGGGCAGGGGGGCGGGAAAAAAAGGCTATCCGAGTCACTGGCACCAGAATGTAAGGTTATGGCATGCTCCCCCCGGAATGAAAAGCCACAAGGTCCGAGTTCTTCGGAGCAAAGTTTAATTCAGAGTAGCTGGGGCTAGGCTCAGGGGAGAGGTAGAATGGCGTCTGGCTTGGGAATTTAAGGGAGAAGGTGGGAGCCGGATTCAGTGGGAGTGGGGGTGGGTAGCGCACTCTGCAGGAGTCTGGAGTCTGGCTTCCAAAAAGGTGGAAGATTTGATGGCCTGTTTTAGCATAGCTAAAGACTGGCCTGGTAGGGCAGGATCCCGGGCACCACCAGTCTTAGGTGTCTCTGCGTTTCAATGCCTCTGGATCTAACAACCTGACAAAAACAAGTCTAAAAGTCTCCAAAATTATTTAAGAACTTTTTCTATTAATAAATTTCAGAACTGTTTAGGATCCTTAATTGATTTTGAAATGCCTAGGACTTATTAATTGATTAGTTGTGCACAATTCGCTTAAAGATGTTTTTGGGTACCCACGTATCAGGCTTAGAGAAGCATGCTATAGATTTTAACTGGCTATCATTAAATAGTATCTCGAAATAAAAATTAATCTGCAAGGAGCAGTACAATTACCTTAATTCTGAACAAGTATCATGGCAAAGAACACAGTAAATTTTAAAGGTACATTTTTCTGTATATTCTCTGAAAAACCTGTCATAGTAACTATGTTCAGTGGCAGACGTGAAGCACCCTGGGTAACATAGTTTGTTTGGTCTGTAAGAAAAGGAAATGAAAAGTGGCAAAGAATGAGAGAGAGTGGCAGGGTCCGCAGTATGGGCTGAGTGGGCAGCACCGCATGTGCGGTGGTGGCATGGGGCTGAGCAAGTGTCCCCCTTGCTGCCTGCTGTCCCTGGCCCAGTCTAGACTACAGTCTCATCTGGGTCCCCACAAGGCCCCCTGCGTGCCTCACCAGCTCCCAGCCTAGTGCTCCGGCTTAACAGGGGCAGGTTTGGCTGCCCCAAGGGAAGAGACGGCCACATTCCTCCAGGCACTGGGGCCCTAGAGCCCCACAGGGTCCATGCCGTGCTGGTTGGGGCAGCCTGAGCACAGGCCCCAAACCCCAGTTGGCGCCCCTGCTTTTGTTGCTGTTGCCTGCTGCCACAACTCTGTCCCCCACTCTTCCAAGCCCCAGGGGTGTGCTGTCCCACAGTGTTGGCTCACTCCCCACCACTCTGTTAGCCCAGACTGTGGCCGAGCTGCTGCCACAGCCTCCTGGACTTTGATTGGTGTGACTGTTTGTTACCCATGATAAAGGAAGATAGGAAATGCTAATGGTTAGGGAAAGAGACAGTTTAAAGACTAATCTCCCGGGGAAGAGAGAATTCCATGGAGATGTGAAAAACTGGCCTTGACTATCCTAATCTTGCATCAGGGGTGGTAACTCCATGGGTTTACAGTAAATCCTTGTGAGATTTCCCTCGTGTGGGGGAAATCATGGCTAAGAGAGACAGCCTGATAAATACCTTTTTCCTCTTCCTCTGTCTAGTGGAAATCAAAGCCCCACATTCTTGTGCACCATTTGTCGGAGTTTATCATCGTCTGAGTGGTCCTTTATGCATGCATGGCCAACATCCACATGCTGTTTGTTATTCTCTCCTTGGCTTAGCTCCTGCAAGGAGAGAGGAAGGCCTGCCAGGGATTTTACCCAAGGAAATAGAAAGATAAAGACAGACATATAGGCAGACACACATACAGGGACTCAGAGAAGGCCTGAGGGAATAGAATCGAGAACAGAAAAAGGTTAACAGTTTGTGACAAGTGAGGCTTTTTATAAAAATAAAAATGGGGAGTTGTGGCTATTCTTTTGGCAGCCTTGACCCCTGCTGTCTCTCACAGACCTGTGAAAGTCTGCACTGTCCTTTGATCCCTCAGGAAAGAATTTGATCCCGGTTTTAGCCTGAAGTTCCCTCCTCCCAGTTATCTGCCCCAGCCCCCAATTGTGTGTACCTGTCCTGGTCCATGCCTGGGTTAGTATATAAGCCCTGAGTTCCAACAATAAAATTGAGTCTATTCCAAAAAAAAAAAAAAGTTGGCAGAGTTGCCCCCATAACAGTCTGTGAAGGTAAAATTTGCAGAATACTATTAACGAAGCACAGTCCCAGGATTGCAGGAGGTGCTTGGGAATGCTGTTTTCTCTCTCACTTTCCATGAAAATTCTTAGTAATATCAGGTGCTCCTTCTCTTCCTTTTCATCATCTGTCAAATGGGTTCCACTTTGAGGCTATCCCTGGCCTCCCATTGAAGTAGCTCCCATTGTTTTGTATTGTTTTTTTAATCATATGGTTCTGTTTTATCTTACCTAAAACATACTTAATTTTATAAAATTTTCATTAAAATATTTTGCCTTTTATGGTCTTTGCCTTTGTATGAAAAGGTAAGTTTCCTGAGAGGAGTCCATTTTTCATTTTTGTTTTGCCATATTCCTATTATCTAGATAGATGCATGTAATTCATAACATAGCCCATAAGCAGGTAGGGCATGAAAATGTAAAGGAAACAAACGTTCCCTTTCTTGGCTACTGTGGCAGATTCACAGCTTGGTCTGCAGCAGGAGTTCAAATCAGTTGTAGAATGAAATTCTTGCTGTGCAGCAGGTGCAAGCTTTCCTTCCTGAATGGGTAAAATGTAAACATTCCCCACAAAGTCTATGCTGATTGAAAGCTTCTGAGTTGCATGTCAACATCTTCCAGTTTAGCCATATTGTTACAGATGGCTGGATTCTAAGTGGCTAAATAATTTAATATAATAATTCAACATATAAATGTAGCATGCTTTCCTTTCATCTATTAATGGACTTATAAATTGACATCATATGCTGAGTACTGTGTGTATTTGCTTATAGGTCCATCCTGAGATTGGGAAACAGGCTGTGCTGCAGCCCACTGTATTTTCTGTTAAATTTTTACAATATGCTATAGTTATATATGTTTTTAAAAATTATGGAGTTTATAAAGTTACATTTTTCCATATGTAAGATATAACCCCAAGTATACATACCTCCTTAAAATTTCATAGTAGAGCTTATAAGTGTTATATTTTACATTTCAAAATCTTGTACATAAATAGTGTGTTCTGAAAATATGCTATTACTTTTTTGAACTTCATACAGTGATGTGCAAATTTTTTGGTGACATTCCCCCTCAACTTCTCCAACTAACCCCATCCTCCACTCCCATAGCCTCCCAAGTTTGTGTCTGTTGTGGAGAAGCAAATGTGGTTCATCTACACAATTGAGTTCTATGCAGAGACAAAGAAAGATGATATCATTAACTTTGCATGTAAATGAATGGAGCTCAAAGCTAAGTGAATTAACACAGTCCCAGAAAAACAAATGAATGTTATCCACTCATTTGTGGATGTTAACAACAATGCCCTTTTTGAAAGGCAAACTGAAAAAAAGGGGGGCTGGAGAGATGGCTCAGAGGTTAAGAGCACTGACTGCTCTAGCAAAGGACCGGTGTTTGATTCCCAGCACCCACATGGCAGCTAAGAACCATCTTTAAGCTAGGCTTAGTGGTGTACACCTTTAATCCCAGCATCCGTTTGGCAGAGTCAGGCATATCTCAGTGAGTTCAGTCTATTCCCTATAGCGAGCTCAAGGCCAGCTGGGACTAAAGGGAGACCCTGTCTCAAAATAAATAAATAAATAAATAAATAAATAAATAAATAAATAAATAAATTAGTAAATAAACATAAAGGCAAACTGAGCAACAATAGGGTTATATTACTTTTTTATCTGAAACCAACTGTGATCTTATAATGGGAATCTTTTTTTTTTTTCCAATTTTTTTATTTTTTTATTTTTATTTTTTTTAAAGAGGTAATCTCCTATGAATGTTTTTTTTTATTGATGCTTTGTGTATTTCATACATCATTTTCCAATTCAGTTCAGGCACATATCCCCTTCCCTTCCCCCCACCCCACCCCTACCCATCCCAGACCATGCATTCTGCTGTAACTTTTCTGCATCTTTCTGTTTTTTTTTTGTTGTTGTTTTGTTTGTTTTCATTTTTTTTAACAATAGGTGATAATTTGTGAGTACAAGCATCCTTCATGTAAAACCAATTTGCGAGCAGTTGTGCCCAAACCCACACAGCTCATGGGTCCCACCATCCAGCAGGGGGGGCTTGTATGTTCAATCAAGTTGATCAAATGAGTGTCCAGTCTATATTGTTGTAGTTTCACCATTCACCCCAATCGCAGCCCTTACATTCTACTGTGCACCCTCTTCTGCAGATTGTTCCCTAGGCTTAGAAAAGGGGCACAGGTGGATGAGAAGCAAAACAGTCTACTTTCTCTGGAGCTGTTGTCTTGGTTTCTAATCAATTCTGGCTGTTTTGTTTCATGGGCTGCCAGCTTGTCCAGGCATAACCTTTCAATCCTTCTAATGAAACACATGCAATTAAATATATAGGTATTTAAACAGTATAATATATAGCCTTTCGATCCTACTAATGAAGCACACGCAATTAGATATATAGGTATTTAAACATTACTAATTGTTATGGTAGGTTACTTAGGTATAGACACAGATGTTTGGATGGTATGTTAATCCATGAATTACATTTTCTTCTGTTAAGTATGACAGGGTCTTCGTGTGGTTTATAACATCCCCTAACCATTAGAGGATGTAAGCTTGTGGCATCAGTCGTGGGTTATTCCTCCAAGGAGAGAGCTAATAGCCAATTAAATTTGGGATATACAGACATATTGCTGCCACTGCTGCACAGTATTTCCAGGCAGATGAGGTGTAGCTGGTGCTGATGGAGGAGTCTTGCTTGACTCAAGGAGACCTATAGTTGCTTTATTGGTTTAGTGGCCTTTGGTAACAATCTCTGGCATTCCAGAGACCATCCATATGCTTGCAAGTGCGGTCTCCATACATCTTTCCCATGTTTATATCAGGTCTTATCGCCTCTCTTCCTTTAGATATCCCAGTTTGGAGGCAAGGAGCCTTTACCTTTTGTGGGGGCTTGGATACCCTGGCCAACATCTCCTTGGTAGAGTAATCCATTGTTGATGCCAGAGCTCCTGTATTAATATATTTTGCTTAAGTGCGTAGCTTAAGGAGACTTTAGCATTATATTTGGTTCTGAATAGAGAATAATCCTTTTCACAGTTTCCATGTCCATTAGTCAATTAAAGAAGGCAGTTTTACCGATTTTACAAGAATAATGAGAATCTTTTAAGGGGCTCTAGAAGTAACTTACCACTTATTTCCAGATTTTGTAATTGAGGCATATGGGTGGAGAGTATGTATTCATATTTTAGAGTAATATAAAATTAAATGGAAAATGTGAATTAAAAAATATCTTTGAATTAACATGCAGTTTACTTTCAGAAGTCATAATGTTGGTATATATGTGATGCATATATAGGCATATTTTGGATCAATACAAACAGACGGGAAGAACAACAAAGGACTAGGTTAAAGAACTGACTGTAACAGGTAACTTTTTCCCAAAATAATAAACATCTGGGCTGGAGAGAGGGCCTAGTGGTTAAGAGCACAGATTGATCTTGCAGAGGACCTGGGTTCAATCCCCAGCAAACACAAGGCGGCTATGAACAATCTTTAACTCCAGTTAAAGGGGAATCTGACGCCCTCTTCTGACCACCTCGGCATTGCACGATACAGATGTACCAAACTACGTGCAGACAGGACACTCATACACATAAAAAATAAATAATAAATAAAAAAGAATAAACATCAACAGAGAAAATTTTTAAAAAGAGAGAAAAAGATGCAAGACATGTATGGCAGAATGCATGAACTGGGGTCGGGTGGGGGCATGGAAAGGGGAATGTGTTTAAAGAGAATGAAGAAATGATGTATGAAATACCCATAACATCAATAACATATTGTATAATAAAACTAATTTTAAAATTCTGTATTTTTTACCCAAGAGGGAGTACAACATGTTCTAAAATATTTTGATTTCTGTACCCAGAGGGTGTCCTTTATATGGATTGAACATGTAATCAAGTCTGTCATGAGAAAACAATGAGAAAATAAAGGTGGAGCTTTGTCATAATGCATCTTTTATGGAGGATTTATCGAATACTCTCAATGGGAATGAAACCACTGTAAACACAAACAAATAGTCAGAACTGGAGATGATACAGAGCCTAGACAAAAGTCTATCAGGGTCATATCTCTAGACAAATGAAATTTCTTCTTACCCTACCCTGCCTTTGGATTCTTATATTCACAGGCAAGCACATTGTATACCACTCATCAAAAAGGAAGTCTTTGCAACAGATGAAGGCCACTGCACAATCCTACAACTGGTCGGCCACAGAACAGATACATCTGAAAAATCCCCATTCCTAGGAGACACATCTATAGTTGAAAGACAACCTGCAAAATGAGGGGCAGGGAGAAAACGAGTGCATCCTTCAATTCTCACCAGTACGGCTTCCTTACACAGTAGAGTCTGATTTAAAATAGGGCCAGACCTAGTCAAGCTTCAAAGACGGGAACCCCCAGACGGTGTATCCCTGGATGTGGCCCCTATATTAAACCTCAGCTACACATGACTCAGGGGCCATTGGTAAAGAGGGGTAGAAAGTTAGAAACATCCAAGGCTGCTGCATGAACATATAGAAGCAGTGATTGACAGTCAACGCTAAGCTTGCACAAATCTATTTGTGGCAACAGGAGTTCAGTCAGAGAACCATGCCAAATGGGACAAGGTCTCAAAAGGGCACAAGAGAAATGGACGGGGACTGAGAACTCCAAGATACTGAGTACTGTTGGGTAAGTAAGAATATGATTTACCTAGGATTCTTAGATATACTGACTAGATTATAGCAGATCTATTTGCACAGAACTACATCTGGGTTTGGGAGTTTGACTGGCAGGGAGGATTTGGGTATGATTGGGAGCCATTGTATGAATTGTACAAATGCTCAATAAAAATGTTAAAGCATTTTACTTAATATTTTAAGAGTTTTTGAGATATAGTTTGGGAGCTTAACTGGCAGGGAGGGATTGGGTATGATTGGGAACCATCATATGAGTTGTACAAATGCTCAATAAAATATTACAACATTTTACTTAATATTTTTAAGAGTTTTTTGATATATGGTCTTCCCAAAACTTCTGCTGGCCTGGGGCTCACTCTGTAGATCTGAGATCTGCCTGTATTTTTCTCCTGAGTTTCAGGATTAAGCCATATACCACTATTCTGGACTTCGTATTTTTATTACTTATTATTTATTTATTTATTTTCATCTATAGATTTTTTTCAAAGAAAATAAAAATTTATTCTGAAATCCATATATGAGTGACTATCTTAGTAACACGGATTCACTAACCCAAATTCCATGTTCCAATGCCATAACTGTTTCATTAAATTTCATAGTATAAGAACAAAGAAAACTCATATATCAAGACACTTTTCAAATTTATTGGTGGAAACTTTTAGTAGGCATATTGAATAAATAGAAATCTCATTTATAGACTGAAGATGCTCTCCAACAGCATTCTAGTGCTTTGATTAGTGGGAATTGATTCTTCTTTTTAAGACTATGTAATTTATTAGACACAAGAAGTTAATTCGGAAAAAGTTGGGCAAAAAGTGACTATCATGCTAAACCTTCAAATTTAGGGTTGTATATCTTAGTTATTCTGCATATTAACAACCAATGTCAATAAACAGTAAATGTTCATGGATGCTATATGTTATCCTTCTTGATCAACAGATCCTAAGATGGATTCCATTCCTGTCATTGATAGTTTTGTTTTCTACACTTTTCTCTTTGGTACAGATATTGCTTCCTATTATAAGTTACCTCGATTAGACTTTTTAATGGTGTTTATGATTATGTTTTCAAAGGCTTATGCACTGAGAGGGTTCCGTATGACTTAAAATAGATTTTTATTGTCTCTAATAACAATGTATTTGTATAAATGTTTAAAATTTTCGATGAATTCTTTTTTATATTTCATAAAACAGATATTAACAAAATTTAGACTCCTTCCCCCACCCATGTCCTACA
The DNA here is from genome assembly GCA_009823505.1 of Rhizomys pruinosus. NCBI lineage: Eukaryota > Metazoa > Chordata > Mammalia > Rodentia > Spalacidae > Rhizomys > Rhizomys pruinosus. The sequence continues at coordinate 295,230 of VZQC01006177.1, read as the reverse complement.
CTGACAGGGCCATTCCTGAAAGGTTTACTGATTGACAAAGTTCTAGTGACCTGACTCTTCTAATTGAAGTTTGCTCTCCATCTGCCCTTGGTTTTTAATAATTCTTTTTATCATACTAATTACTATTTTTCTGACATGCTTAATGTTTGTCTTTTTAGCAATTAGTGTACCTGCTTCTGCCTCAAGGAGTGGAACTGACACTTTTGCCTTTTCTAGAAATGAGTACTTTGTGAGAAATAATGGCACTGTGTACAAAACTTAAAAGTATGAAAGAATAGTAATTAGGAATTCTACAGAAACTGTGTAATGCATAAATTGGCCAAGAGAAGAAAGGAATTTTGACTTCATGGTCAGGTTTAAACTAAAAAGAGGTTTGTAGGGCAAAGTGAAACTAAGTTCACTGAGGCCATGGTTTCTAGTGATCTAACATAAAGATTAATAGCCCTTAGAAAATCACGTTAGAAGGAGATGAGGGATTTCCCAAGACCACCTGAAGCAGAGGAAGGAGCTGGGTGCTTCAGCCAGGTGGATTGTTTGATTTGATTTAATTATCTTTGGCCTGATAGGCTTTTGTGGCTGTGGGGACAGAGTTGTTGTTCCAGCTGGTATAAAAGGTGGGTATGTGTGACTCTTGAGATCAGGGATTTCCCAAGACCACCTGAAGCACAGGTACTGAGGCGCGGGCTAAACAGCAACCCCCCCCACCCCACCCCCGTCAACTGGGATTGCTGAAGGAGTGCCCAAGTGGATTCTTTGGAGAACCTTCAGAACAGAAAGGGAAAAGTGAGTTAGACTTCCAATAGAAAGCCTAAAGTGGAGAAAAGTCAACACTTCACAAGCAAAGAGAAAATGAGAAAAACAAACCAAACAAACAAACAATGAAGGCATCTGAAGGAGCCAAGCAACACAAGCCTCAACACAGTGAAGAGGCGTTTGGGATTCACATTGGAATACAGGCAAAGAGAAACCCATATGGCAGGAACATGAAGAAGAGACAACATGGGAAAGGTGCAGGATCATTCCACACCAAGCTCTACCAAACCTATGGATGATTCCTATAGTGGGATCCCCCTGGGGATGGCCCAGGACACAGATATTAGAAGTACAATTGTGAACATACTTAAACAAGTACAAGATTATAAACAGCAAATCAAAGAATTAAGAAAAGAGAATGAAAAACTCAAGAAGGACCTAGAGAAAGAGAATGACAAATTCCAGAAAGAAGTGGAAACGTTGAAAAGATCCCATGCAAAATGAAAAAGGAAATCAAACACTCATCCAATCAAGAGGAAAGGAATGGAAAAAGCCTCAGAAGCTGAATGGAGGAAGCAGAACAAAGAATATGAGACCTGGAAGATAACACAGAACAACTAAAAACCTCAAGTAAAGATTATGAAAAATTTAAAAATACACAAAAATGGAACAACCAGGAACTGTGGGACACTATGAAAAGATCAAACCTACACATCATAGGAATAGAGGAAGGAGAAGAATCCCAAGAGAATGGTATTGATCAGATCTTCAACAGTAAAATAGATGAACATTTCCCCAAACTAAAAAAAACAAACCAAAAAAAAAAATACAAGAATCATACAGAACTCCAAACAGACAAGATCAGACAAGAAACTCTCCATGTCATATCATAGTTAAAATGCTAAATGCCCAAAACAAAGACAAAATTCTAAAACCCACAAGTTACCTATAAGGGTTAACCTAACAAAATTACAAGTGACTTCTCAGTGCAAAATATGAAATCAAGAAGAACGTGGAGCAAAGCATCCCCAGGGTTAAAAGACTGTAGATGACGACCCAGGTTACTATACACAGCAAAACTGTCGATTATAGTTGAAGGAGAGAAAAATCTTCCATGATATAAACAAGATGAAAGAATACATGTCCAGAAAACCAATCCTTCAGAGAATACGTGAAGTAATTTAATGGACAGAAGAAAGGAGCAACCATCCCCAGGGACCTAGAAAGAGAAATCAATAAAAGCATAACTGCAGAAGTAGAAACCTACACCAAAAATACAAATGGATAAGTTGAAAGGAAGCAACACAAACTTGTCAGTAATAACCTTAAATGTAAATAGACTAAATTCCCCAATAAATAAATATCATCAAGCATATAAATGGACTAAAAGACAAAAACCACACAATCATCTCAATTGATGTGGAAAATGCCTTGGAAAAAATCCAGCATCACTTCATGCTTAAAGTTCTAGAGGAAATTGGATTGGAGGGATCATTCCTCAATGTAATCAAAGCCATATACAGAAAACCCCAAGCCAATCCATTCTAAATGGGGAAAAGACAGAAGCACTCTCTTTAAAGGTAGGAATTCTGAAAGCCTGGCCCCTCTCACCACTCCTCTTCAATATAGTGCTTGAAACACTTGCTAAGGCAAAAAGGCAATAAAACAAAATGAAAGGAGTACTAATTGGAAAAGAGAAAGTCAAGCTATTCCTTCTTGCTGATGATATGATTGTCTACTTAAGGGATATTAAAAATTCCTACGGAAAACTCCTACAAACGAATAAGAGTTCAATAAAGTGGCAGGATACAAAATTAAACTAGAAAAATCAGTAGCCTTTCTTTACACCAACAACAAGCAACTGTAGAAGGAATTCAAGGAGATCTTCCCACTAACAATAGCCTCAAAAACAATAAAATACCTAGAAACAAACCTAACCAAAGACACCAAAGATCTCTACAACAAAAAGGATAAACCCTTGAAGAAAGAAATTTAAGAAGATATCAGAAGATGGAAAAACCTCCCATGCTCAAGGATTGGGAAAATTAATATAGTAAAAATGTCCATTCTACCCAAACTCTTGTACAGATTTAATGCAATCCCAATTAATATCCCCAAGACTTTCTTCACAGGCTTGGACAAAAGTCCTTAATTTAATTGGAAAAACTAAAGACCCCGAATAGCCAAAAGAATACTAAGTGAAAAGAGCAATACAGGGGGGATCTCTAGACAAGACTTCAAACTATATTACAGGGGTATAGTCATAGAAACAGGTTGGTACCAGCACAAAAACTGACCTGTTGACAAATGGAACAAAAATGAAGTTCCAAACTTGAGCACATACAATTTCATCCATCTCATATTTGACAAGGGGGCCAAGAAGACACAATGGAGGAAAAACAGCATCTTCATCAAGTGGTGTTGGAAAAATTGGATCACCACTTGTAGAGCAATGAAATTAAACCCCTACCTCTTGTCCTGTACAAACGTCATCTACAGATGGATCAAAGACCTCAACGTGAAACCCCAAACTCTGAAGGCGATAGAAGAAAATGTTGGTAGCAGACTACAAGACGTAAGTGTAGGAAAAGACTTCCTAAATCAGACAGCATCTGCCCAAGAATTAAGGTCAACAATTGACAAATGGGACCTCATTAAACTCAAAAGCTTCTCTACATCAAAAGAAACAAGGAAATGAAGAGAAATCCCAGAGATAGGGAGGAAAAATTCACTGCAGATACATCTGAGAAAGCATTGATCCCCAGAATATGTAAACTACTCAAAAAACAAAGAAGAAAGAAAACAAATGACCCACTCAAATGGTGGAGCAAAGAGCTGAACAGAGATTTCACAAGTGAGGAATTAGAGATGGCTGAGAAACATCTTAAGAAGTGTTCAACATCGTTAATAATTAAAGAAATACAAATCAAAACCACTTTGAGATATCATGTTACTCCAGTAAGACTGGCTAGGATCAAGAAAACAAATGATACCAAGAACTGGAGATGTTGTGGGGAAAGGGGAATATTCATCCACTGCTGCTGAGAATGTAAACTCGTACAGCCACTATGGAAATCAGTGTGTAGAACCCTCCGAAGACTAGGAATGAACTTGACACCTGACCCAGCCAAACCACTCCTGGGCATGTATCCACAAGACTCGTCTTACCACAGAGATACATGCACAGCCATGTTTATTTCAGCTCTCTTCACAATAGCAAGGAGCTGGAACCAACCCAAATGCCCCTCAACTGATGTGTAGATAGAGAAAATGTGGTACATCTACACAATGGAGTTCTATGCAGTGGTAAATAACAATGACATCATGAGCATTGCAGGTAAATGGCTGGAGCTAGAATGCATCATGCTGAGTGAAGTATCATGGTCCCAGACAAACAAAGGATGAATGGTATACCTCATCTGTCGATGCTAGCACAATTACAGAATTGTATGGCAAACTGAACAAAGTTAATGTGATCTGAAAACAACTGTGCTCTTATAGTGTGAATCCCTTAAATTATAATAAATAAAATAAAATAAGGAAAGAAATAAACACAAAAATAAAAATGAAAATAAATTAAAATTTCATCCACTTGCTATGTGGAAAAGGATTAAATAAATGAATAAATAATAATAAACTAAAAATGGACTTACCACCAAAAAAAAAAAAAAAAAAAAAAAAAGAATACCTTGTAAAATGTAAAACACAGAAATGATAAAAAAAGAAACTGAGGAAAACATTGAATAAAATAAAACAAAGATACCTGCTGGTAGAGGATGCCTAAGCGTGAGAGTTCTGACCTGGCTCTTGACAGAGACTTCGGGGTCGATCCCACACGACCAGAGGCGCTGAAGGAAACCGTTGAAACTGCAGTTCCAGGAAGAACTCCAGTTCCAGGGGAATCCAACACCCTCTTCTGACCTCCGCGGCATTGCACGACATGGGTGCACAAACCTACATGCAGACAGCACACTCATCCACATACAAAAATAAATAAAATTAAATTAAAAATTATTATAAAAAAAAAAATAAAAAAATAAAAATAAAAACAAGATATGAATCAAAGTTACATCAGCCATGAAATGGCTTAAGGTCGTGTGAATAATGAACTAAAGAAAATAAAGTTCTCTATTATTTAAGCTTTAAAGCTCACTTTTTACACTGCCTAGCATATATGTAACTGCAAGGCACAAAAAATGGAATCCTCAGACTTAAAATTAATAATAGGAGTGCACAGAGCTTAGATCAAGGATTTCCCAGGACCACCTGAAGCACAGGTAGGAGCAGGGCACTACAGCCAGGAGTATGGTTGCATAATTCTATCACTGGGTTTTTGGATAATTGTTTCATTGGTCTCTTGGATATTTCAATCATCGTCTTATGGGGGCGGAGTCTCTCTGCTAGCTGGAATAAGAGGCAGACCTGTTGCCACTGTGAGACTTGAGTGCACAGAGTTTAGATCAGGTATTTCCATTACCACCTGAAGCACAGAGTACCAGGACATGGTCTAAACAAGTCATATCTAACCTCAACCCCTCACTGCCGACTGGAATTGCTGAGGGAATGTCCAAGTGGTTTCTTTGGAGAACCACCAGAACAGAAAGGGAAGAATAATTAGACTTCCAATAGAAAGACTAAAACTTAGACCAGTCAACACTCCATAAACAAGGAGAAAAATAAATAAAAGAATTAACTAATGCATCTGAAGGAGGCAAGCAAAGAAAGTCTTCAACACAGTGAAGAGGTATTTGGGATTCACATTGGAATACAGGCAAACAGAAACCCACATGCCAGGGACATGACAAAGGGACATATATATTCATGATTGTGAAATCTTCATGGTCGATTGTTCCTTGGTAAGATGTAATGCCCTTCTTTGTCTCTCCTAATTTCTTTTACTTTGAAGTCTATTGTGTATAATATTCAAACAGCAACACCTGCTTTCCTTTTGGTACCATTTGCTTGGAATATTTTTTTCCATCCTTTCACTTTAAAGTGGTGCCTATCCTTGAGGATGAGATGAGTTTCTCGTCAATAGCTTATAGATGGGTTCTGTTTCCTAATCCAAACTCCCAGTCTGTCTTTCGATTGGGGAGTTTAGTCCATTAATATTTAAGGTTATAACTGAAATATGTGTGTTGCTTCCTTTCACCTTATTATCCATTTGCATTTTTGGTCTAGGTTTCTACTTCTGCAGTTATGCTTTTATTAATTTCTCTTTCTAGATGCCTGGGGACAGTTGCTATTTCTTCTGTCCTTTCAAATGCTTCAAGTATTCTACGAAGGGTTGGTTTTCCGGACATGTATTCTATCATGTTGTTTATGTCTTGGAAGATTTTCTCTCTCCTTCAACTATAATCAACATTTTTGCTTGTTATAGTATCCTGGGTTTGCATCTATTGTCACTGGGAATTTTTTGCTCCATGTTCTTCTTGCTTGCATAGTTGGCACTGAGAAGTCAGTTGTAATTTTGATGGGTTTCCCCTTATGTGTAACTTTTTTTCTCTAGTGGCTTTCATAATTTTGTCCTACTTTTGGGCTTCTAACATTTTTACTATGATATGACGTGGGGAGTTTCTTTAGTGATCTTGTCTGTTTGGAGTTCTATGTGCTTCTTGTGTTTGTATTGGTTTGTCTTTTTCAGTTTGTGGAAATTTTCATCTATCATTTTCTTGAAGATATGATCAATACCATTCTTGTGGGATTCTTCTCCTTCCTTTATCCCTATGATGCAGAGGTTTGACCTTTTCTGTAATTTAAAATTTTTCATAATCTTTATTTGAGGTTTTTAGTTGTTCTGTGTTATCTTCCAGGTCTGATATTCTTTGTTCTGCTTCCTCCATTCTACTTCTGAGGCTTTTCCCATTCCTTTCCTCTTGATTGTTTGAGTGTCTGATTTCTTTTTTCATTTCATCTTGTGATTTCTTTAGTATTTCCACTTCCTTTTGGAGATGCTCAAACTCTTCCTGTAACTCATTGCTTCACTGGTTGGTTTCCTTTTTCAGTGTTTCAAATTCCTTCCAGATTTTGTCATTCTCTCCCTCTAGTTATTTCTGGCCTTTGTTATTCTCTATCTAGGTCCTTCTTGAGTTTTTCATTCTCTCTCCTTAGTTCTATGACTTGTTTTTTTTATATTCTTTGATTTCTTTGAATATGTCTGCAATTGTTCCTGTAAGATCTGTGTTCTGGAACATCCCCAGGGGGATCCCCCTATCTATAGTTGTTCTGTGTTTTCTTCCCCACCTATCTAGAGAGAGAGAGAGAGAGAAAGAGAGGAAGAGAGAGAGAATTAGATAGGGATGCTTTCATCTGTAGTTAGATAGATAGATGATTGATAGATAGATAGACAGATAGATAGATAGATAGATGATAGTTAGATAGATCTATAGTTAGAGATAGATAGATATATATAGATGATAGTAGGTGATAGATAGATCATAGATAGATAGATCATACATAGATAGATCATAGATAGATAGATCTATAGTTAGAGATACATAGATATAGATAGATAAAAATAGATGATAGATAGATGATAGATAGATAGACAGATAGATAGATAGATATATAGATGGTAGATAGATCTATAGTTAGAGATAGATATAGATAGATGATAGCATATGATAGATAGATAGACCATAGATAGATCATACATAGATAGATCATAGATAGATAGATCTATAGTTAGGGATACATAGATATAGATAGATAAAAATAGATGATAGATTGATAGATAGATAGATAGATAGATAGATAGATAGATAGATAGATAGATAGATAGATAATTAGATAGGGACCAACACTGAATCTTAGAATCTTTGATCTGGTCCCTGAAATATAAGTTTTGATTCAAGAATTCTGTCCAGAGACACATGTTCTGCAGTCTCTTATTCTTTAATACTTGGTTAGTTCTGGCTGTCTGTGTGCATTGCACCATGGTTTATAAGTATTTTCACCAATGAATGTTGAAAGATGGACAAGATTTCTGACTAAATCCTGCCCTGGCATGTTCAATGAGTCTAAGGATTCAACTGAATCTATGTCACCCTGACCCAGATATCTCTCTTGTGTGTGGCTGGTTGTGGGATTCTTTAGGAGTGTACATTTGTTTAAAAAAGAAGACTCTTTGTTCAATTTCATAATGTATATTTGTCTGTAAGTATTAGAGTGCATATTTAGCATATTTTAAAGAATTTCATTTCCTAGAGATATGACACAGATAAGGATTTTAGCTAAGATCAGTGAACACCCCAGCCATGTGTATTTGGCTATGTTTACAATGGTGGGCGCCTGTGAATTCACTCCCATTGAGAGTGCTTTACATCCAATTAGATATCTACTGATGCTTCCCAGAAAATAATGTGACTACTATATCAATAGATGCATTTGTTGTTCTAGTCTTGATGATTATTAGGCTTTAAGTCTGGGTTGGAAATTGGTTGATTTTTCTCCCTTGGTGTCTTGCATACTATCTTCTAGAATAATGAGAGATTAACTTCAGGTGGAAAGTTCTCAGATCAGGTCATGCTCTATTTCTCCAGATCCCTTTTTTAAGCATCCCCCTTCTTCTGCAGTAGGGTATAATCTTCCAGTTCTGGGAGATGAGCAAGAATATTTTGCAGCATTCTATGTTAAATTTGGAGCCTCCTATAATACTCTGACAGACCAGTCATATGGAGGACTCTTCTATCTGTTACTTTCCATACAGCCCCATTTGAAAACATATGCTCTAATACTGAGGCACCATATGTGCATTTCTGTAGTCAAAACATTTCTTTCTGTTTTCCCTAGGCTGCATAAAATGCTTTCATATCTATTCCCTCCCTATGCCATCAGATATCCTTAATTCCTCTTTTATGCAAGTGTCTCCATTATTCACAAGTTCCTCCCAGTAGCACCCACCTTCTTAATAGACCCCATTTACTGAATTCCTTCCTTCTCTACTGTGATCCTCTTCATGTCCCTCCCTCAATCCTTCCCATACTAACACTCCACTTTTCCCTACTTCCCTCTTAGTAACACCTGTTTCTTACTATTCCTTGTTCAGTTTCTTCAATTTTTTCCTATTTCTTTTTCATTTTCCTGGTTCCTCTTTTTACATCTGGATATATTCATGTATAATGATAGGTGTCAAGATCTGCAAAGTAATAAAAACAAATATTCTTTGTTTTCTGAGTGTCTGCTACTTCACTTAACATAACAGTCTCCAGTCCCATACAATTTTCATAAGTCCATGTTTTGTTACTTCTAAGCAGAACTCAATTTGGTAAAGATACACGTTTTTTATTATCAACTCATCTTAGATTTCGTAAGAACAGCAACAATCATGGATGTACAGCTAACTTTACAGTAAGATGAGTCCTTTTGGTATATGATACGGATTGGTAGACGTTGGTCATATGGTAGAATAGCTTTTAGTTTTTTGAGATTGCTACACACTGTTTTCCGTACTGGTTGCATTAGTTTGCACTTCCACCAGCAGTGGAGACTCCCCCTTTCTCTAAATCCTTACCTTGATTTGGTTTCTTTTGTTCTCTTGAACTTAGTCTGTCTATGTAAGGTTTGATGGAATCTTAATGTCTTTTATCTGCATTTCTTGAATTACTATGCAAGTAGAGCACTTTTTAAGATATTCGTTGCCCATTTTTATTACTTTGTAAGGAAACTCGGTGTAGGTCTATATCCCATCTTTCTACTGGGTTGTTTACTTTCTATTTTCATTGTTTTTAAGCTATTTGTGTATTAGAATGTGAAACCTCAGTTGTTGTTTTTTTTTTACCTGGTAGAATTCTTCTACCAGTATATATGTTTTGTCTTCAATTCCTTGGTTGGTTCTTTTGGTGTACAGAAGATTTGTTGTTTTTGTTTGTGTATAGACAGATATCATTTCCAATTTTATTTAATCTCAGAATGACATTCATAGTCGAGGAACAATATCCCTTATATTGGTCAAAGACTTGAGGAAACACACACACACACACACACACAAAAAAAACATTGTAGTCTTAACATTCTGAATGTCAGTGAAGAGGAAATTTGACTTTTTAATTTTTACCTTTTTTTATTCTTTTATTCATTTTTTAACAATAAGTAATAATTTATGAGTACAAACATCCTTCATGTAAAACCAATTTGCAAGCAGTTGTGCCCAAACCCACACAGCTCATGGGTCCCACCATCCAGTTGAGGGGGCTCATTTGTTCAATCAAGTTGATCAGATGAGTGTCCAGAGTGTATTGCTGTAGTCTCGTCATTCACCCCAATCACAGCCCTTACATTCTATAAAGTCCCCTCTTCTGCAGATTGTTCCCTAGGCTTAGAAAAAGGGCAAAGGTGGATGAGAAGCAAAACAGTCTACTTTCTCTGGAGCCATTTTCTTGGTCTCTAGTCAAATGTGGCTGTTTCGTTTCATGGACTGTTTGTCCATGAATAACCTTACAATACTACTAATGAAGCACAAGTAATTAGATATATAGGTATTTAATTTTTTTAACTTTTAATTTTTTTTATTTCTGTATGTGTATGAATGTACCTTCCACATGCAAGTTTGTGTACCTGTGTCATGCAATGCCACGGAGGTCAGGAGAGTGTGTTGGATTCCCCTGGAACTGGAGTTCTCATGGAATTGGAGTTTCAGACGGTTGTTGGCCTCCATGGGTGCTGGGGATCAAACCTGGGTCCTCTGCAAGAGTGGTCGGTGTTCTTAACCACTAGGCCGTCCCTCCAGCCCCGATATATAGGTATTTAAACAGTACTAATTGTTATGGTATATTACTTTGGTATAGACACAGATGTTTGGATGGTATGCTAATCCATGAATTACGTTTTTCCTGTAAAATGTGACAGGGTCTTACTGTGGCTTATAACATCTCCTAACCACTAGAGGATGCAAGCTTGTGGCATCAGCCATGGATTATTTCTCCAAGGAGAGAGCTAATAGCCAATTATATTTGGGTATACAGGCATGTGGCTGCCACTGCTGCACAGTATTTCCAGGAAGGTGAGGTGTAGCTGGTGCTGACGGAGGATTCTTGCTTGACTCAGGGAGAACTATATTTGCTTTATTGGTTTAGTGGCCTTTGGAAACACTCTCTGGTATTCCAGAGACCAACGGTAAACTTGCAAGTGTGGTCTCAATGCACCTTTCCCATGCTTACATCAGGTCTTCGATAGCAGGGCCTTATTGTCTCTCTTCTTGCAGGTATCCCAGTTTACAGGCATCCCAGTTTACAGGCAAGAAGCCTTTACTTTTTTGGGGGGGGGCTTGGATCCCCTGGCCAACATCTCTTTGATAGAATAATCCATTGCTGATATCAGAGCTCTCCTGTATTAATATATTTTGCTTAAGTGCATAGCTTAAGGAGACTTTAGTATTCTATTTGGATCTGAATAATGAATAATCCTTTTCACAGTTCCTATGTCTATTAGTCAATTAAAGAAGGTAGTTTTCCCAGTTTTATATGAGATTACCTCTATAACAGTTGGCTTCAATTTACAGTTTGAGAATGACCTCATCAACATCATATTTCTCATTGTTCTATGGGGGGCAAGGTAAGAAAGTCTCTTGTATTGAAACCTTGCGGCAACTAGAAGGTAAGTTTCATTAGGACTCATTATAAGTAGTTGTTACAAGTAGGATCCACCGAGGGTTTGATGTCTGTAGCAATGTGAGGCTTTTCTTCCTTTCAATGTTCAGACAGTCCAACCTTTCTGCTGGCACTTCCTGGTACATCCTACACAATGCAAAGCTTTATCTTTTCTTTCTCAGGCGTGAAGTTGGTGACATTTTGACCTGTTGGAGCAGGCAAATCTTTTCCCATAATTAGTTTTAAGATTTGAATTGCAAGGTTTTTGACAAAAATGTTTCATATCTATCTGTATCTCCCTTTTTATTTTGTGTTATTTTTTTTTGACCCATGAGTCTCCAAAATGCAGCTGTATTAGACATACCTATAGGCTGGAATCAAGGCACAGATTTCATAAAATTCACCCATGCTGTTTTGGGTGGCAGTATGTATTCCTTTCTGCTGATGATATGATCATCTTTCTAAGGGATGTGAAGAACCCCACCAGAAAACTCCTAGAAAAGATTAAGAGCTAAAGTAAAGTGGCAAGATACAAAATAAATCTAGAAAAATCAGGAGCCTTTCTTTACACCAACAACAAGCAACTGAAGAAGGACTACAAGGAGACCTTCCCACACACAATAGCCTCAAAAAACAATAAAATACCTAGGAACAAACCTAACCAAAGACACCAAGAAACTCTACAACAAAAAATATTAAACCCTTGAAAAAGGAAATTGAGGAAGACATCAGAAGATGGACAAACCTCCCATGCTCATGGATTGGGAAAATAAATATAGTAAAAATGTCCATCTTACCCAAACTAGTGTACAGATTTAATGCAATCCGAATCAAAATCCCCATGAGTTTCTTCACAGGCTTGGAAAAAAAAAAGTCCTCAATTTCATTTGGAAAAACAAAAGACCCCGAATAGCCAAAGTAATGCTGAGTGAAAAGAGAAATACAGGGGAATCGCTCTACCAGACATCAAAGTACACTGCAGGGCTATAGTCATAAAAACAGCCTGGTACTGGCACAAGAACAGACCAGTTGACCAATGGAATAAAACGGAAGATGCAAACGTGAGCACATACAATTTCAGCCACCTCATATTTGACAAGGGGGCCAAAAAGACACAATGGAGGAAAGACAGCATCTTCAGTAAGTGGTGTTGGCAAAACTGGATCACCACTTGTAGAAGAATGAAATTAAACCCCTACCTCTCACCCTGTACAAAATTCAATTCTGGGTGGATCAAAGACATCAACGTGAAACCCCAAACACTGGAGGTGATAGAAGAGAAACTTGGCAGCAGACTACATACATAGGCATAGCAAAAGACTTCCTAAATCAGACAGCAGCTGAACAAGAAATAAGATCAACAATTGACAAATGGGGCCTCATTAAACTCAAAAGCTTCTGTACATAAAAATAAACAATAAAGGAAGTAAAGATAAAACCCACAGAGTGGGAGTAAACCTTCACTGCATGTACATCTGACAAAGCATTAATTTCCAGAGTATACAAGCTACTCAAAAAACAAAGAAGAAAGAAAACAAATGAATTACTCAAAAGATGGAGCAATGAACTGAATAGAGACTTCACAGAAGAGGAAATAGTGATGGTTGAGAAACATCTTAAAAACTGTTCAACATCACTAATAATTAGGGAAATGCAAATTAAGACCACTTTAAGATATCAACTCACTCTGATAAGACTGACCAGGATAAAGAAAACAAATGATATCAGTGCTGGAGAGGTTGGGGGGAAAGGGGAACACTCATCCATTGCTGGTGGGAATGTAAACTTGTACAGACACTATGGAAAGCAGTATGGAGAACCCTTCGAAGACTAAAAATGAGCTTGCCATTTGACCTAGCCATACCACTCTTGGGCATATACCCACAAGTCTCATCTTACTGAAGAAATACATGCACAGCTATATTTATTGCAGCTCTGTTCACAGTAGCAAAATGCTGGAACCAACCCAAATGCTCAACTGATGAGTGGATAGAAAAAATGTGGTACATGTACACAATGAAGTTCTATGCAGTGGTAAAGAAAGATGACATCATGAACTTTGCAGGTAAATGGATGGAGCTAGAAGACATTATACTAAGTGAAGTAACACAGTGCCAGAAAAACAAACGGCGAATGGCATCCCTCATATGTGGATGCTAGCGCCAATAACCCAGTTATAAATATTTCTTGTGGAGAGGGATGCATATTAAAAAAACAACAGAAAGACTGCATCAGAAAACTGACTGAAATGGTGAATCGGGAAGGGTGGTAAGGGCAGGAGATGGACATGGGTGTATATTCTATTTATACATATTTAATTGACGTGAGTTCAACAAGTATCCAATTTTGCCCAGACTCTGTCTATAGGTTACATGGTGTTTTAGGACTTAACAAAAGTAAATATGTGTATATTAAACAACATTGCTTTAAAGGTTCTGATAAAAATGGTAACGCACCTGAGGTAATTGGAAATATAAATTGTTGGTGCCCACATTTGTTTTAGTTAAAATTTGTACAACAATAACTTTGGGATTGGCACATACAAATGTTCTCTAAGTTTTTTCTGTTGTACAGTATCACCTTGTGGCATTGTCTTTTACCTGTAGCATGATCTAACTTAAAAAAATTAAAATTGACTTTTTTAAAGAAGACAAAGTTTGTATCATAAACATGACAGAATATTAGCGAAAAGAAAAAAAAAACACGAAATCAAGACAAAAGTTAAAGACACTTTCAAAATATTCAAAGGAAAAACAGATATGTTCAGTGAACTATTAGTATTACACACTTAAATGAGTCTAATCACATGGATGATGTTATACAAGCAGTGCATGATTAGAGCAGATGCTCAGACTCTTCCCTGCATGCCCTACCACGTTACTCTATACCATCTGAACTTCAGCCTAGGCATGATCAATAAATAACCTTTAAATGTATATAGGTGTGTAACTATATATGTATATTTTGATTGGTTGATCATAGAGATATTAGTTATTACTAGCCTCTACTAGCTCTCTCTTCCCAGATATTCAACGTATCTTTGTGTTCATGAGATAGGTATTGAACACTTACACAAACAATTAGAAAGTTATATCTTGGGGCTGCAGAGATGGCCTAGCGGTTAAGAGCGCAGGTTGCTCTTGCAGAGGACCCGGGTTCTATCCCCAGCACCCACCTGGCAGCTGAGAACCGTCTTTAACTCCTATTGGCACTACTTTAATTTCCTCCTGTTCTCTTTTTGCTCACAGAAGTTTTCAAACACTGTTTAGGAAGGAGTGGCAATATTGGATATTCTTGTGTGGACCCTGATTTTAATTGGAATGCTGTCAGATTTTATCTGTTTTCAATGATGTGGGTTTGTTGTATATTGATTAAATATATTTTTCCTCCAGATGCATTTCTCATAGGAGTTTTATCATGAATTCATGTTCAAATTAGTGAAAGCTCTTTTCTTGATTTATTGAGATTATAATATGATTATGGACATTAAGTCCATTTTTACTTATTAATGCATTTATTGACTTATATATCTTGAACAATGCCTACATCTCTGGAATCAAACCAAATTCATCATGGTGCATCATCTTTTGGTTTTGAGTCTGTATGTGGTTTCCATGTGTTTTGGTTACTATAATTGTGTCTATATCCATTAAGCCTACAGGCCTATAATTTTCTTTATTTTTTTTACTGTCTTTATCTGGTTTTGGCATTAGAGTGACAGTGCCTTCATATAACTAATTTGGGAGTTTTTGTTTTTTTCCTCCTTTTTAAATAATTTATGCAATATTTGTTTTAGACTTTATTTGAATATCTGTTTAAATTCTGCTGTGAATTCTAGGTGTGTAGGCAAATCCAGTCTGAATTTGGCTATAAGAAGTCTAGTATTTCCACCTAGTGCCCTACAGAGGGACAAATGAGAATCATGGGACCTCAATGGTTATGCCCACGTATTGGGATGTGAAGATACAAAGGTATGGGATTAAACACTGGGTGGGTGAGGTCATAGGGTGTTTACAATCCATTCATTTTGAATGAAGCCCCTCTATGCATTTGTATTTAAACCCTACCATATGTCTGTGTGTTTTGCTTTTCACACCTATGCCTCCTGCATGGCCTGGCCCACCCTGGAAATAAATGGGCAAAGCCACAAATGGAGCCTACATATGGGGCTTGAAGAAACCCTGGAGAAATAAGAAATGTGAACCACATAATCCTCCGTCTTTGGTGTCAATATTTTTTCTCCTACTTAATTTCCACCTTGTGCCATGGGAGACTAACCTAAGGACACTTTTCTTCCATGCGTGGAAGAAACTGCTATATTCCTGCCCTGGTTCCAAACCTGTGTGCCAAGTTGGGATAGGAAGAGGTCTGCAGATTCCTAGCATGGCTGGGCACAGTGTTGTCTGTTGAGCTTGCACTAGTGTTCAGCTGAAAGGCTAGAATGCAAGCTTCTGTAATGCAAATTCAAGGCTTTTAACCACCAGAGACACCCTCTTGAAAATTATAAATTTCTATTACAAACCTTTCTAACATGTTCTAACCTTTTTTATTCTATTTTGTTCGTCACTTTAAAAGCCTTTATCATTGTTTCCACCTTTTTCTAGATCGGATTGTGTTGCACTCTTTGCTTTTTGTGGGTTCCTTGTGTACTTGTCTCAAGATCATTATAACTCCAGCCTAATCCTTTTTTCATCCACATATTTTTTGCTAGCATAATTTTAAGTCCATAAGAATTAGAATTGGATTGGAGATAGGTTGACAGACACCCGTCTGGAAAATCTAGCTTTGGGACTATCAGCCCCTTGGCTTTTGATGTGTTTGTTAAATGTCCCTTCAATTTGGGTTGATTTCGCCTATCTCAAGTCTCACCAATCTGGTGAGACTTGATATAGGCAAAAATGCACCAGTCTGAGATTTAGCCCTGAGACCAGGACAATCACTTGGCTTGTGGTATGAGAGGCCCTGAAAGGAGTCAGTAGCTCTTGTGATTGTGTCTTTTTCTAACCTTATCACTGTGTTCATGTGTTGTTTTTTGTCTGGAAATATGTTATGTTTTTATTTCCATCTTGGCATGTTATATTAAGATATAATATTTTACTTAAATCATGGGTACACTAAATATATTTTAAGTAAAAATATATGCGTGATTAATTAATTGATTAAATAAATGTCCTAGGCATTAAAATTCATATTGGTTTTTCAAATGAGTTTCACCTTGAAGGCTTTATGGACAGACTCCCCAATTTCACGTGGCTTATGATCTGGCACCACCTGCCTTCATGCATCACCACCTGTGCTTGCACTGGCTGCTGATGTAACACATAGCTCTGCCTCTTACTTTAAGTAATCTACTTTGAACCGTCTTTTAGAATCAACTTAAAATAACACAGTTTTTTTTAATTTCAGCAGTCTGGAGTTACAGACAGGTGGATATCTATGAGAGTTTCAGGTCAGCCTGGTCTAACAAAAATCACTGTTTCCAGTAATCCATTTCTCACTAATACTGATAAAAATTTTCATTAACAACATAAATTAGAATCTTGGTTCAATTTAAATAGAAATTTTAAAATCTGTTTTCTGTTTCTCAAATAATATATTTTTTTAATTTAATTATAATCAAATAATATAATTTTCTCCCTATATGTGTGTATGTCTGTGTGAATGCATGTTTGCAATTTAATCTCTTGTCTTTTAATAGATTTATGTCTAATAAATGGTCAACTGTAATCAAGGATAAATAGATTCAACTATTAAAAACTATGTGTTTTATATATTTTGGTATTAACAATTTTTTATTAGTTTTATAATTTTTTTATTTATTTGAATTCTGTTTAAATTTAGTAAAGACTGACTCTGGGGTGGGGGGGAATGGACTTTTCATCCCAGAATCAGGTATATTAATATAATCAGCAGCTAACAAATAAATTGATTTCAATGATGATTATAATTATTTTCAATTTATCTGTCTTTATTAAGTGTAACTGGTAAAATTACAAATATATACTAATGGTTGGGTGTTTTACTTGGTATATACTGCCCCATACTGGTTACAGTCCTTCAACACTTGAGACAAATGTTCCAATGGGTTTTCATAATATTAGAGTGTAATAGAGTTTTAGTCTTTAAGATAGTTTTATTAACTTAGTTTTGCAAAATAATTATTTGTGGGGACTGGAGAGATTACTCATTGTTTAAGAGTACCTACTGCCCTTGCAGAGGACCTGGGTTTTATTCCAAGCACACACATGTTGGCTAAGATCCATCTTTAACTCTAGTTCCAGGGGAATCCGACAAAAAAATAATTACTTGTATTCCAAATAAAACTATGATATATTTAAATGTATTTTATCTTAAAAACATTTGAACCAGTAGATAAAACATTTTTAAAGCAAAAATGGTGTTATGCCAAATCTAGATAAAGCATCTCCAATCATTTAAAGAATTTGGTCCTTTAAAACCTTCTTGAGTGCTCAGAGCATAGATCAGGGAATTCCCAGGACCACCTGAAGCACAGCTGTGGGGGAGGGGTCATCCTCCTAGCTGGTATAAAAGGTGGGCCTGTTGCTACCTTGAGACTTGAGTGCACAGAGCTTAGACTGGGGATTTCCCAGGACATGCAAAGAGAAACCCACATGTCAGGGACATGACAAAGTGACAACATGGGAAATGTGCAGGATAATCCCACACCAAGCTGTACCAAACCATTGAGAGATTCCTACAGTGGAATCCTCCTGGGGATGGGCCAGGACACAGATCTTAGAGGAACAATTTCAGGCATATTCAAAGAAATACAAAGAATATAAAGAACAAGTCAGAGAACTAAGGACAGAGAATGAAAAATTCAAGGACCTAGAGAGAGAGATTGACATATGCCAGAAAGAGCTAGAGGGAGAAAATTACAAACCTGGAAGGAAGTGGAAACACTGAAGAGATACTATGTTAAACTATAAAAGGAAACTGACTAGTGAAGCAAAGATCTACAGGAAGAGATTGGGAAGCTCGAAAAAGAAGTTGAAATACAAAGAAACCTCAAGATGAAATGAAAAAGGAAATTGAACACTCATCCAATCAAGAAGAAAGGAACAGAAAAATCCTCAGAAGTAGGATGGAGGAAGCAGAATAAAGAACTTCCATTAAACATGTGTATTGGCTTGAGAGCTGCAGCCAATTTCCACAAATGAGTCTGCACCACAGCAGGAGATGTCAAAATGGCCAATTGATTGTCTGCAATACCACCATCACCCCAAGCCATTAATTGCTGCCTATCATAGATCGTGTCTTCCTGTTTCAGATTCTCGGTCATTCTGACTGTTTTAAGCAAATCACAAGTAATAGCATTCCATTCTGAACAACTTTTAACAAAGAGCCCATATGGTCCCCAATTGACACATCAGTTTTTAATAATTTTTCCAAATTTACCTAAGCATTCAGACCATATAAATGGTTTATATTTTAATCCAATATAAGTAAAATCAGGGCAATTTAGCAATGTCAATTTCATTTCTTTAATGACATTATCTCATGTCTGATTTATAGACCATGCAGAAAGTCGCTTTAAGTTTGTCTGGCTTCTTGTTATATTTATTCCTGGCAATAACCAGTGTCGGTATGCCAAAGGCAAGCAAAATTCACCAGAGCCTAAACAAATGGGAATCTTTTTCCATGGAATGAGTAAAATTATATTTAGTGCCATCATTAATGTTTAAAGAAGTAAAATCATTCCATGGTGGAGAAAGAATCTTTGGAGTAGTATAAACTTGTAAATCCATATCTCCCCAATACATAGGTTCTAACATAGGATGATTAAAATGTAAGTCGAATAATTTACATTTACTGCTTGGCCAAAAGAAATAGCAGAAAGTAAATCACACATGGCTAAAAACAAATTTTCAATAGCAAAGTGTTTTACATCCTTTTTAGATGGGCTAGTAGCTGGGATCCACATTGCTGTAATCTCTGGCATCATCCTGATTGTCTGTTTTAGGGCTTATCTGTCTCATCAGCCATTCTGGAATCCACCTGAGGAAAAAAACAAACACTGCCTCTGTCCCAGAGGACCGCCCTACATAATCTTTTCCAATCTTCAGGGCAAAATTCATACTAGCCAGAGTTTCCAGCATGCTAACAGTGAAAGGTGCCTGAGACCATAAGTGGCCACAGCTTCTTTACTTTTTAATTTTTTTAATTTTTAAAGTTTATTTCTGTATGTGTAGGAATGTACTGTCTGCATGCAGGTTTGTGCAGCCCTGTCGTGCAATGTCGAGGAGGTCAGAAGATGGTGTCAGATTCCCCTGGAACTGGAGTTCTCCTGGGTAAGGTTTGTCTATAAATCAAGATGAGACAATAGATATAATCATGGTCTAAAAAGAAAGAAGATAGCAGAAAAGTCACTTGCCTGTATGGATGGGCTCTGGTTCTGTCATGACCATGAAGCAGAAGTCAGTATACCTGCTGAGAAGCTTATGCAAGTGTGGGCTCAACAATGGACTATCAACCAGGTGTGGAATGAAAGTGCCCGGCTCTGCCTTTCTGTCTATAACTTGTTCCCTTGAGCTTCTTCCATATAGACAAATGTATACTTAAATCTTCTTAGTGAGCTCAGCAACTTCTCTCTGCTCATATCTGTAACTCTCCATCACACAGCTGTATTTTCTGTGGTTGCCTTTTATTTTTGCAGTGCTGAGGAGTGAAGCCAGGACTTGCATATTCTAGGCAAGTGCTCCCACTGGTAAGCTACATCACCACGCCCTGTTTTCTTGAGACAGGAACTCATTATATAGCCCAAGTTGTCTGAAAACATGTGATCTTACAGACTCTGCCTCCAAGTGCTGCTATTACAGATTTTAAAGATCACACTTAAAGCTCCTATTAGTCAAAAGTCAATGGTGGACTTCATTTACAAGTTATAATTCATTAACAAGAAACGAATTCCTCTCTTCCATTCCTTCTCAAAATTCATTTCTTCAAAGACCTGATAATTCCTGCCAACTAAATCCACAATTTTAATATTCTATCTGAAATGACTTTAACTAAAACATTTCCAGAATAGCACTAGCAGAGACAGCCCTAAGATGAATTTTTCTACTCCCAATGCAATGCTCTGAAAGAATAGATATTGAAAGCATAAGAGTTCAAAAAGGGGCACTACCAATGACTAATGCATTCAACTGGAAGCCTATCAGCAAGGGTATTCGGTGATTGAGTGGTCTAGTATTACATCATAGAGCTTTCCTTCCAAATATCCAATAAAAACACATTCTAAAAATAATCTCAGGTATTTTCAAAGTTTTCTGAATTATTTGTAGGAAATAATGATTTATTCGTATAGAATTTGCCATATGTGTTCATCATTAATTCCCAAACATGATTTATATCAAAATTTATGTTCAGGAAAGCCAAATTATTTGACCTCTGGTCTGGCAACGTGTTCTGCAAGTATATTTTGAGACACTTCTGTCCATTTTCATAACGATCATTCTCCACTTATATTAAGGGGAGAATACACAGAACCTTCAGCAAAGCATACACATTAGGAAAAGAAGTTGATATCAGGCAGATGAAGGGCTTCATATATAGTGGATGGAGTCTCTATATCTTTGCCTCTGTGTTTCCAACTGGTTCTCCCACAGTACAGCTCAGCTGAGTATGTGTATTGAGTAAGTCACTTCTGTACATTCCAGCATGATGTTCCTCTGATTGGTTGAATTTCAGCTGTCCCATGACTGAAGGCACCAGAGACAAGCACTTCAGGGCTTTGAAGTGCTGTTCAGAAAATATATCATTAAATTTCTGAATAATGGGCTCCAACGTTGAAACATTGAGGTTTTCTTTATAGTACTCTCAGAGGTTATCTGAGATTCCAGATTACATTGCTGAGCCCTACAGAATTTCCCTGGGAGATTCCTTTTAATTTCAAGTTTAGTTGCTAAATTTGTGGCTTCGTCAAATCAAAATTCATCTAACTTATTCTTTGTAGTTTCTTTAATGGCGCCATTCACTTCTTAACTTTTACAATTCTTAATGTTACTTACCATTGCATGCAATTACTAACACTATTAACCACTAATGCTACTAACGCTACTGACCACTAATGCTACTAACTAATGCTACTAAATATTACTAACAACTATTACTACCTATTACTACCAACTATTACTAGCAACTATTACTACCAACTATTACTACCAAGTATTACTACAACAACAGCCTAGAAACCAAGAATATTTATACCAGTAATGAACCAATCAGCAGCTTCATGTCTATAGATACAATTCCTTATGTAAGAAGCTTTGTGTTCATAGATACAATTTCTTATGTAAAATGCTATGTTCATGAATTTGACAAGGTAACATAATATATCATCTTAAAAGTTACTGAAGCATGCGCACTGTGTTCTTCGGCCAGTGCCTTTTGGCCAGAGACCAAGCGCCATGGCTGCAGGCCAAGCACCATTTCTCTTCAGCCTGTCACTTCAGGCACACTTTGTCTCCCACATTTAGTCAATAATTTTAAGCTGGGATATATATTGGGAGGCTTTTTAATAGGCAAGGGACAATTTTGGTTTTTCTCTGAAGGAGCAGGACTTGGCTGCAGTGAGGAGACAGAAACATTTTCATAATGGATATTAGAAAGATTACTGGCTTTGGGTGATTGTTCTTTAGATTCAGGATAATTAGACTGTTTAGTCTCTACTAAGAGTTTATGTCCCTCCTGTACAGCAGCCACAACTGTGGTGGAATGGGAAACCAATAACTTATTTATCAATTTCCAGTAAGAAATGGCAGTTACAGGAATCTTACTAGGCACAAAGGTTTGATAATCGTCTTGAAAAACGTCGCCCACTCGCTTCCATATTTTAACATCTATAGTCCCTTCTTGAGGGAACAAAGGACAAATCTCTTTAAAGAAGTAAAAAAAAAATTAATGAGATGCTGGATCTTAAGCTTTACTCGTCACAGCAGAAACATCTGACAAAGCATTGATTTCCAGAATATATAAACTACTCAAAAAACAAAGAAGAAAGAAAACAAACGACCCACTCAATAGATGGAGCAAAGAGCTGAATAGAGACTTCACAAGTGAGGAATTAGAGATGGCTGAGAAACACCTTAAAAAGTGTTCAACATCACTAATTACTAAGGAAATGCAAATCAAAACCACTTTACGATCTCATCTTACTCCAATAAGACTGCTAGGATCAAGAAAACAAATGATTCCAAGTGCTGAAGAGGTTGAGAGGAGAGGGGAACACTCATCCACTGCTGGTGGGAATGTAAACTTATGCAGCCACTATGGAAAGCAGTGAGGAGAACCCTTGGAAGACTTGGAATGAACTTGCCGCCTGACCTAGCCATACCACTCCTAGGCACGTACCCTCAAGACTCACCCCTTCGCAGAGATACATGCATGGCCATGTGTTCTAGTTTGTATTCAATTGCTGTGACAAAACACTCTGACCAACACCAACTTGGGGAGGAAAGGGTTTATTCAGCTTACATCTCCTGAGTCACAGTTCTCAGGGAGCCCAAGGCAAGAACTCAGGGCAGGAACCTGGAGGCAGGAGCTGAAGCACAGGGCATGGAGGAATGCCATTCACTGGCTTGCTCCCATAGTGGAGAAAAAGTCCAATTTCCCCCTGGTAGTCTGGATCAATCACTCTTCCTACTACTGTTATTCCTTCCTTAGCCTGTTGGCTTAAAGGCAGTAGAAGGCCAAAGTGGCCAGGTGGAAGTCTTAGCTTCCAGTTCAATGGAACATTTGCTGTATCTCCTGGCAAAAGCACTCCACCCATTGGAGCCAAAACATCTAGACCAGCAGAATGCAAGGTCATGGGTACAGGAAGCAAAAATTTTCCTACTGAGTCACTAGGGGTGGTAGTGAGTGGAATCATTCCCAATTCCACCCCTTGGTTCCTGGACCCATGAATTCTGGCTATAGGAGAAACAGTACCATATAGTGGACACTGATTCAAAGCATAGACTGCTTGCTGGGGAACCTTGCCCCAGCCCTCCAGTGTGTTGCTACCTAATTGGTGCTGTAACTGTGTCTTCAAGAGGCCATTCCATCGTCTATCAAGCCATCTGCTTCTGGGTGGTGGGGAACATGGTAAGACCAGTGGACACTTTGACCATGGGCCCACAGTCGCACTTCTTTGGCTGTGAAGTGAGTTCCTTGGTCAGAAGCAATGCTGTGAGGAAGACAATGACGGTGGATAAGGCATTCTGTAAGTCCTTGGATGGTAGTTTTGGCATAAGCATTACGTTCAGGAAATGCAAATCCATAACGAGAATAAGTATCTATTCCTGTAAGGACAAAACACTGTCCCCTCCATGATGGAAGTGGTCCAATGTAGTCAACCTGTCACCAGGTTGCTGGCTGGTCACCCTGGGGAATAGCACCATATTGGGGGCTCAATGTTGGTCTCTGCTGTTGGCAAATCTGGCACTCGGCAGCAGCTGTAGCCAGATCAGCCTTGGTGAGTGGAAGTCCATGCTGTCGAGCCCATGCATAACCTCCATCTCTGCCACCATGACCACTTTGTTCATGGGCCCATTGAGCAACAACAGGGATAGCTGGAGAAAGAGGCTGACTATCCACAGAACGAGTCATCCGATCTACTTGATTATTAAACTCGATCCTCTGCTGAGATCACCTTTTTGATGAGCATTTACATCGAGACACAAGATATTTCACATCCTTTGACCATTCTCAGAGAGTCTATCCACATATTCTTCCCCAAATGTCTTTCTCACCAATTTCCAGTCATGCTCCTTCCAGGTCCCTGACCATCCAGCCAAACCATTGGCACAGCCCATGAATCAGTATATAATAAACCTCTGGCCATTTCTCCTTCCAGGCAAAATGCACAACCATGTACACTGCCGAAGTTCTGCCCACATGTGAATACTTCCTTCACCAGGTCCTTTAGGGTTGGTTTCAGAAATAGACTGTAATGCTGCAGATGTGTCCACCTCTGGGTGGTGCCTTCATAGCGTGCAGAACCATCAGTAAACCAGGCCCTAGTCTTCTCTTCCTCGATCAACTGATCATAGGGAAAAAACCATGAAGCCATAGGTGCATCTTAAGCACAGAGAGGCATTGTAACAGGAGTGGGAACCATAGGCATTTGGGCGACTTCTTCATGAACTTGCTTTGCCCGGTGCAATGCCTGGGCCCTTGTCGCTGTAGTACCACTTCCATTTGACAAGGACTGTTGCTGTGTGTGTCCTGAAATCCAATGTTGACTTTCCATCATTTGTTCTAGAGCTTTTTGCTTATACAAATCAAATAAAACTTAGTAGGTTTCTATGTATTTGGTTCCTGAACACCATGATTATAGCCATTTCCAAAGAATCATTTTGGGCCATGCCATTAAGGCATGTGTTTGTCCTTGCCACCCATTATAATAATACGGTAACTTGCTCATCTGGTTTTCGTGATTCAGTGCTGCCAACTGATGCCTACACTGAGTTCCTGTTAAACCTATTACTTACTTTAATTTATGCAAACGAGCAACACACTTCTCTAACTGTAAGATCTGCTTAAGAAATAGAGCAAAAACAAGCTCTTCAAATGTTCTGTTTCTCTCTCATCTTTCATTTATACACTTCAGTGAATCATGTCCTCTGGGTCCTCATATTGTAGAGAATGTGGTTTTACATTCGAATCCACTCGACATGCCCATCTGCCGGACCCTCACAATCCCTTCATCAATCCTAAGCCAAGGAATACAGGCATCTCTAACTCGCTGCTAGTTAGGCCATTTTAATAAAATACATCATCAACCATCAAATAAACTTTTAACACCTTTTTTAACTGCTCGAGCTTCCATGTTAAACCTAGAATCTCTACTCAGTGGGCTCATATCGATAAACTCAGTATGATCCAATTTTATATTCCTTCCACCATTATCCCACACCCTTAAAATCCATTCCCACACATATTACTTAGGCTTCTGCCATAATGAATCAGCAAACTCATTAATTTCTTTAGTGATATAACACACCTCCTCGTGGACCACATTTTCTATTTCACCTTGAGGGGCTTGCTTAGACTTCAATCTAGTTATAGGTCTAGAGGGAACAATTGATGGGCCCTGAGGGACATTAGCTCCCACTGGGAGGGGGGATTAGTTTCCTCAGGCAAGGGTTGGGAGGAGGGATCTGCAGGGTGCAGATTCTCTGCTGAGGGTGGGGAGATTAATTCCTCAGATAAAGAAAAATCCCTCAGAATCCGAGGGTTCAAAATCCTCATCATCATGGTTCTCCCACACATCTCCATCCCAAGTTTCAGGGTTCCACCGTTTCCCCACCAGTGCTCTCACTTTAACTGCTGACACTCTTCGTGGCTTGGAATTGAATTTGCGTTGTAAATCATCCAATCATATAATAAGGGCTCCAGCATGATTTTCTGCAGCTTTACCTCTTTGGCTACTGGAGAGTAGATTCTCTTCTAGAGCACACTTGGAAACCTTGTGCTGAAGAGGTTGTGAGGAAAGGGGAACACTCATCTACTCTTGGTGGGAATGTAAACTCATACAGTCACTATGGAAAGCAGTGAGGAGGACCCTTGGAAGACTTGGAATGAACTTGCCGCCTGACCCAGCCATACCACTCCTAGGCACGTACCCTCAAGACTCACCCCTTCTCAGAGATACATGCATGGCCATGTTTATTTCAGCTCTCTTCACAATAGCAAGGAGCTGGAACCAAACCAAATGCCCCTCAGCTGATGATTGGATAGAGAAAATATGGTACATCTACACAACGGACTTCTATGCAGCAGTAAAGAATGATGACATCATGAGCATTGCAGGAAAATGGATGGAGCTAGAGGACATCATGCTGACTGAAGTAACACAGTCCCAGAAAAACAAATGAGGAATGATATCACTCATCTGTGGATGCTAGTGCCAATTACCTAGTTGTAAGTATTTCTTGTGCACGGCCCCTTGAAAATTTGTCCAAAGTAGTTGGGAGTGATGCATATTGGAAACAACAACAACAACAACAACAAAAACAACAGAAAGGACTGCATCAAAGAACTGACTGAAACAGTGAAATTCTGCTCAAAACAGTCAACTTCCACATGGAGAATATTGAGAAAGACTGAGAAAGAGACGAAAAGCATGCTTCGCAAAATGCATGAGCTCTGGTGGGGTGGGGAAATCGGGGGGACACGGGTCTAGATTTGATAAGAAAATAAGCAAATAAATAAAAAAAAGGCCTCTTAACTGTGTGCTGCTGCAAAATAAAAAATAAATAAAAAAGCAGTCCTAAGAGGTAAGTGTATAGTCCTGGGTGTCTACGTTAGATAAACAGAAAGAGCACAAGTGAACAATCTAACATTGCAGCTAAAACACTTGAGAGACAAGAACCATAATTGTAACAGATATGAAGAAATAACAAAAATCAGAGGAGAAATCAATGAATGAGAAACAAAGTAAATGATACAAAGAAAAAAATCAATGAATCCAAAAATTGGTTCTTTGAGAGAATAAACAAGATAGACAGACCTCTAGCCCAGTTAACCAAAAGAAAGAAGGAACAACTCCAAATCAATAGAATCCATGCTGAAAGGGGAAATATCACAAAAGACAATGGTAAGATCAATCATACAGGAATACTTCAAAAACCTAAACTAAGTTTGAAAACGTAGGAGAAGTGGATGAATATCTGAAATCCTGGGAATCTCGGAAGCTCAAGCAAGAAAAAAAATCTACAACATAAACAGACCCATAATATTAAGAAATTGAAGAGCTAATAAGAAACCTCCCAACTAAAAAAATCCCAGAATCAGATGGTTTCACAGCAGAATTCCATAAAACATTTTAAAAAATTTCAACAATTATTACTCAAATTGTTCCAAAGGATAAAAATACAGGGAACTCTCCCAAATTCCTTCTATGAATCCAGCATCACTGTAATACCAAAACCAGACAAAGACACAACCAAAAAAGTGAACTATTGATCCATATCATTAATGAACACAGATGCAAAAATTTTCAAGAAAACACTTGCAAACCACATACAGACACATATCAAGAAGATCATCTGTCATTACCAAGTTGTATTCATAACAGAGATGCAAGGATGGTTCAACATATGAAAATCTATAAATATCAGTCATATAAATGGACTGAAAGACAAATCCACACAATCATCTCAATTGGCACAGAATAAGCCTTTGACAAAATCCAGCAGCCATTCATGCTTGAAGTCCTAGAGGGAATTGGATTGGAGAGATCACTCCTGAATGTATTCAAAGACATATACAGGAAACCCACAGCCAATATCGTTTTAAAAGGGAAAAATGACAGAAGCCTTCCCTTTAAATGTAGGCACTCAGTAAGGCTGCCCCTTGGCATCACTCCTATTCAATATAGTGGTTGAAACACTTGCTAGGGCAATAAGGAAATAAAAAAGGAAATTAAAATGTAATTAAGAGTACTAATTGGATAAAAGAAAGTCCATGTATCCCTTTTTGCTAATGATATGATTATTTACTTAAGGGATGATAAAAACTCTACCAGAAAACTTCTTGAAATGATTAAGAGACTAAGTAAAGTGGCCAGATACAGAATTAACCTAGAAAAATAAATAGCCTTTCTTTAAACCAACAACAGGCAAATAAAGAAAGAATGCAAGGAGAATTTCCCAATCACGATAGACTCAAAATCAATAAAATACCTAGGAACAAACCTAACCAAAGACAGGAAAGATTCTACCAAAAATTTTAAACCCTTGAAGAAGGAAATTGAAGATGACATCAGAAGTTGGAAAAATGTTTCATGCTCATGGATTGGGAAAATTAATATAGTAAAAATGTCCATTCTACCCAAACTCTTGTACAGATATAATGCAATCCCAATCAAAATCCCCAAGAGTTTCTTCACAGGCTTGGGAAAAAAAGTCCTTAAATTCATTTGGAAAAACAAAAGACCCCAAATATCCAAAGCAAACCTTGCCAGAAAGAGCAATACGTGGAGGGGGCGGAATCTCTATACTAGATTTCAAGCTATACTACAGGGATATAGTCATAAAACAGCTTGGTACTGGCACAAAAACAGATCTGTTGACCATTGCAACAAAACTGATGATCCAAACTTGAGCACATACAATTTCGGCCACCTCATATTTGACAAGGGGGCCAAGAAGACACAATGGAGGAAAGACATCAGCTTCAGCAAGTGGTGTTGGCAAAACTGTATCACCTACCTCTCACCATGTACAAAAGTCAACTCCAGATAGATCAAAGACCTCAGTGTGAAATCCAAAACTCTGAAGGCAATAGAAGTAAAAGTTGGCAGCAGCCTACACGACATAGGGGTAGGAAAAGTCTTCCTCAATCAGACAGCATCTGCGCAAGAATTAAGGTCCACAATTGACAAATGGGACCTCATTAAACTCAAAAGCTGTACTTCAAAAAAAAACAATCAAGGAAGTGAAGAGAAATCCCACAGAGTGTGAGGAAACATTCACCACAGATACATCTGACAAAGCATTGATTTCCAGAATATATAAACTACTCAAAGTACAAAAGAAAACAAATGAAACACTCAAAAGATGGTACAAAGAGCTGAACAGAGACTTCAAAGTGAGGAATTACAGATACCTGAGATACATCTTAAAAAGTGTTCAACTTCACTAATAATTAAGAAAATGAAAGTTAAAACCAATTTAAGATATCATCTCATTCCATAAGACTGGCTAGGATCAAGAAAACATCTGATACCAAGTGCTGGAGAGGTTGTTGGGAAAAGGGAACACTCATCCACTGCTGGTGGGAATGTAAATGCGTGCAACCACTATGGAAAGTAGCCTAAAGAAAAATTGAAAAACTCAGAATGAATTTGCCACTAGAGCCAGACATACCAATACTAGGGTTCACAAGACTCATCTTACAGCAGAGATACATGGACAGCCATGTTTATTGCAGCTTTCTTTGCAATATCAAAGAGCTGGAACCAACCCAAGTGCCCCTAAACTGACTAGTGGATAGAGAAAATGTAATACATCTACACAATGGAGTTCTATGCAGTAGTAAAGAAAGAAGACATCATGAGCTTTGCAGATAAATGGCTGGAGCTAGAAGCTATCATGCTAAGTGAAGTAACAGTCCCAGAAAAACAAATGACAAATGGCATCCCTCATCTGTGGATCCTATTGCCAATTACCTAATTGTATGGTAAACCGGGCAACATTAATATGATCTGAAAAACTGTGTTCTTATATTGTGAATCCATTAAAAATAAATAGATAGATAGATGATAGATAGATATTAAATTAAAAATGATACTTAGAGTTTTGGGGAAAAACATTTAAAAATTTTATGTGTTAAATTAATATGTTTAGTGGTAGATTGTAATGAAGAAAGATAGAATATAATTAAACTTAAATTCTCTAAGTTATATTAGAATCTAGGTGTTTTTAAAAAGATAAAATTATGTCTGGTCAAGGTTTATTTAACAGATGTTTAGTTTTTGTCCAACAATATTCTTCACATTATGTAATATTTAAAATTTTAATAAAAATGAAATACCTATATTAAATGAAACTAGCTAAATATCATTCTTATAAAATTAGTAATACACTTAAGATAATTGGGAATACAAATTGTTATTAATATTTTTTCCTGCTAATTTGAACTAGATTTTCAGTAATAGCTTTGTAATTAAATTTATACAAGTATTCCCTATATTTTTTTATATTGTATAATATTACCTGTGATGATTCTTTACCTACAAGATAATTTGGCTCAAAAAATATTAGGCTTTGCTTCCTTGAATCAAGACTACACGGTCCAACAAGAGACAGTATAAATTAACTTAGTGGACCATTACAACTTGATTCCTATCTAAGGGTATTCAAAAAACTGCCTTTTAAATATTAGATATCAAAAGGTAAAAGTCTAGAAAACAAGAGAGACTTTCTCATTCTTGGTGCTAATTCTAAAAGGGGTACATTAATAAGGCTCCCTCTGAAGATGCAGTTTACAGAGAACTCTCTATTCTAAAAGTTTTGATAATTTTTCAATTTTAAAATGGGACAGGACAAGCCCAATCCTTTACTAACTATGGGAAGAGGGTTTGCATATACATTCCCAAAAGGGTGCCTATGAAAAAAGTTCTTGAACTGTGGAAATGGCCCAAATGGCACCAACAAAAGAATTTGCCCTCTTAAACATCAACAAGCAATGGGAGAAGTCTGAGAAAAGACCACTTCACAGGGAACCAACACACAGGGTGATACATAAGTGTTCCTCCTGGCATCTCTTTTGGTTAATTGTCAATTATTATGACAGCGGCTCCTTATGGGACTTGTTTGACAGCTTCCTTTAACTAACAGGCTTTAGATCTGTTGAAGGGATGTCCTTTTCCCCCAAAATTAATTATAGATAGTACCAGGTCCAGGAATAATTGTAACATCTTTAAAAACTTAATGGTTAAATAAAACATTTTAGTAAAGGAAGACTGTGGTACCAGTAGGAAAATTGATTTTTGTATACATCAAAAAGATATGGTGACATAGACATTTGTGCTTGTCCATTTGGAAAATTGTCCTACCTCTAGATTTTACTTTACAGTTAGATAAGACATATGGATAGATAAACGCTTATGGTACCAATTATGAACTATTTTTAAAAAGGAGCTCTTGGCTAGTATGCCCTAAAGCACCCCCAAACAAAGGGTATTTATAATTTTGTGGTGCTCAAATGAGCTGGTAATACCCTACTGTTGAAAACATTGTGTTTGCATGAAAAGAATATTCAGAGAGTTGCCTACAAATGGACAGTTAGTTGGTCTCCATGATGCCAAAGAACACCACATGGATCATTAGTGAAAAATGGACTCCTGAGTTAAATAAAACTAGCCATACACACCTCACTTGCCTAAAGATTTGTGCAGTCAGTGGTTGCCTGATATCTCTGTGCCCCAAAACTTAATTAGCTGTTAAACACCTTGGCATGGGGGAGGAACACAACATGCAGCTGATAACATTGCACCCTATAATGATGAAGAGAGATTATAGGCCACAATGAAATTTTCATTTCATCCCTTGGCAAAAAAGACACCGTTCTTAGATTAAGACATTATCTAAACATTTATGCATTTACCCATATCATGACTTGTCGTGATGAATAATGTTGTTTAAGTCACTGTACTTATTACTATTTGGGTGTTACTAGTAGAATTAAGAAACGGACCACTGGAGGGGCTGACAACCCTTGGAAAACAAAGCATGGATAGACCTGAGAGTCCAATGTGCCACATCCAAAAAAAAAGAAAAAATAGATGGCTTTTCTTCTCACCCACTCTTGCCCCTTTTCCCAAGACCTAGGGACCACTTGAATAAAAGGAGGCCCTTCATTGTGTAAGTGTTGAGAAGATGGAGATAAATTGTGAGAACACAGCAAATATGGACTGGACATTCATTTGGTCAATATAATTACACCTGCAGTGTAGTAGTCAGTATGCTTCGGATTACACATGCACAGAGTTTGTTCCTCATCTAAATAACTTTCCCTATGCTGGCAAGACCATACAAGCAGCTTAGTTGCAGACCTTGGCCAATCACAAGGCAACAAGAAGAGAGCTGGAATGCGAACAGTACATAAACCCTAACCCTGCCCCCAATAAATGATTCTGAAACAGCTCGCCCTCTGTCTGTATTCACCTGATTTCCAGGGTCTGTGTCTTGACTCTGCACCTCTCATGCCCTCATGGTCGGACTATGAAATTACCCAGCAGTGCTGGGGAATTGTCTACATCTTGTGTTCAACATGGTTTTCCTTTCTCCCAGTGCTGGAGAGGCACCCCCTTCCTTGATCAGTTAGTAGGCCTCCTTTTGTGTTGTTTTTCAGCTGGTGTTAGGTTGAGTGCCTGGGCCCCACCCTAACACCACCCCACCACCCCACCTCTCACCCTGCCTCTCCATCTTCTCTCTACTTTAGTTTACTGTGTGTTTGCCCTTGTCTAGATACATACATTCCTGCACCACTGCTTTGTTGATTCTTCCTTCTAACACTTAACATTCTTTCCCATTTTCTGCCCTCATGGGTAATATTCCTTCCCACATTCAGGAGCCATGGACAGCTCCCCTAAAATGTCTCCTCCAGATCCATGGCCTTAAAATGAAATCTGAGGACTTGGATTCATTTGGGAGGAGGACGTAGGCATTGCCCTTCTTTGCCATAATAGCAAGAATTAAGGGTTCCTCTATGGAGAATGTTCTGTGTGAGCATAACTCAACCTGCTACATGAACACCAAGCAGAAGTTGACCCTACCCTGTGTCCCTGACTTTCACCAGGACCAGGAAGGTTCCCGTCATCCCAATCCCCCCCAATCTCCCTTTAGCTGCCCCTGCTTGGGATACTCATTTGCCCTCCACCAACATACACTTGGAGGGGGGCCCTGGAAGCTGTACCACCAGAGGGACTAGAGACATCTCATTCAGCTGGCTGTGTCTTTTTGTAAGAAATATCATAATTCTTTTTTTTTTCTTTTTACTTTCATTTTGGTTTTGTTTAAACTTATGTTTCTGGTCTGGGGCACTCAGTTAGCAGAATCTGGATGCAGAATTGCTCCTTGAGCACGAAGATGGGGGACACCCTAACTCTCCACTGGTAAAATGTGAATATTGGTTTCACCTCAGTGATTTGCAATCTGGGCAAGGGGTCTCGATTTTTGGTTCCAGGCCTGACAGGGTGTTGGCTCCGTGCATGCACCATTTCCTCTCTTCATCTGACTATGTCTTGTGTTTATGGTAATTGTCCTTCCATGTGTCTAATCATGCATCTAATTTTTGTGTGTGTTTGTAATTCAGTCATTATAATTGTCTCATGTTGGATTTGTCAAACAAAGTGGCCACTTCAAGTTTCAGTCCTTTATGTGCATAGAATCATTCATTTTGGCTAGACTAGATATCACATGCAAACTTTAAAAATTGATATTTAAAAATGCATTTAAAGGCCTAAAATTGTGTTTGTCTCTGCATTCAAAAGGGATTGTGTGAGGTGACTTGCTTGCTTTGGAATCATCTATCTTTTTTAGAGACATCTGCAGGCCAGATTCTCTGGGTTTATGTATCCTTGATTTAACATTAACTAGCCTTCCAGATTGGGAATGGATTCTTGCCCCAGATGTGGTAGCAAAAACCTTTAAACCCAATTTTTGAGAGGCTGAGGCTCGCAGTCCTTTGTGAGCTCAAAGTCAGCCCATCAGGTCTGCTTTGGGGAGTTTCCACCCAGCTGTTAGGCCTATCTCAAAAGACCAAAGGTAGCCTGCCTTTTACTAGCTAGTAAAATTTACATGAGCAGTTAGTCAGGAAACCTGGTCTGGCTTGGGAGGAGTTTTTTAGAGCTTGGGGAAGTCCTGATTTACTTAATATGAAGTTGATTCACAAGTAAACTGTCATGTGAACTAAAACTGTTAAACATTCCCTTTTTAGTAATCTTGGAAGATTCACTGGTTTCTTTTCATAACTCAAAATGTACCTCTTCTTAAAAGTGCACTTTGCAGACGTTTCACTCCTTTTCCATTGATTTTGATTTAGGAGCTGTTACTTTGTAGCAGGTCAGTATTAATATCTAGCTGTTTCAGCAGAAGAACAGAGGCTGACATTGGGGCTCTCCATGTCAATGCTGGACACATTGACTTTTGGAGAAAGTATATTTTTCCGACATTGAGCTGGCAACCTCAGAGACATGTTAAAACTGAATTATATTTTAAGCTAATATAAAATCTTGGCAAGGAACGTTTTAATAAATAAATGCCTTAAAAGTATTTAAAATATTCTTCCGTACTCCAAAATGTAAAATGGAACATGACAAATTTTGTGTCTGACATTGTGTCTGGGGAGGAAGGGCAGACTTCAGGCCTTTTGCAATCAGCTGGTCCAGGCCTGGCAGGGCTACTTGAATCCTCATAGACATAGTCTTTGGCCCAGAAGAAAAGAATTAAAAAGTTTCTGTTTGAAGCTGTTTGTCATTGACCATTTGCATCTCTGTCATAAAACAAGTGGCATGGTTATTCTGGGTGGATATAGAGGGTGTTTAGTCCTGAGATGTATGAAACTAAGAGCTCAATTTTTATTGAGCATTTCTGATATTTTTCAAACTATTGTATTTGAGATAACTGTTCCATCTCATTACGCAGAAAATAAATGTTAATTACGTAGTATATCTGCACAATTAAGGGTTAATCTGTTTATGAATGTTATGTCTCATGGAATCAAAAAGGGATATAAGAAATGAAAAAAATGTTAAGATATTTTTAGTAAGGATTTATGTGATGATTTTGAAAAAAGTCTATGCAAGTGATAAAAGTCTGAGGAGGTTTTTTTGTGACAGATAAAAAGGACACTATATAAATCAGCTTAAATTTGTAAGGTTCAATCAACTGGCTTAAAAATCAAAATGTATATCTAGTGAAGGTTCATTTAAGAGTGTCTGGTTTTTGTCCCAGCTTTATATGCATATCAAATGACATTTCAAGTTTTAGTAAAATGATAAGGTACTTGTATTAAGTTAAATTGGTATAAGCACTCAAGCTAGTTTACTAGTGCCCTGAATAGGATTGTCAATATACAGAGTTGTTAATTTTCAGTCCTCTCCTGGCTTGAACCTGACTCGTTGTTCCAGGTTTGGATTAAATGGGTACAGGCAAATGGCGAGTTACCTATGGCTACTGAATAATGTACTTTATGTTTCTGGAAAGAGTTGGTTTTGATATTTCCTTTTTCCTAACCAGATAATTTGTCTCAAAAAGCTAGATTCTATCTTCCTGAACCAACTGTATGCAGTCCAAAAGAAGATACTTTGGATGGACTTGGTATTCCTTATCAGTTTATTTCCTGTATTATGGTAGGTGTTACAACTCCTGTCTTTCTAGGAAAACTATACATCACAATATAGGGTCTGAAAAATGAAACGATTGTTCCCATTTGTAGTAATTGTAGTGAAAAGTTTTACATTTAAAATAAGCCTGAAATTGTTTAATATGATCTTGCAGGTTAGGCCTGCTTAATGTATGGTGTTAAGTCTTTCCTCCAGTCAGTATTAAACAAGGCTGCTTGAATTTTTGTCCAAACATTATCTAGAATATTATACAGTAATTAAAGCTGTTAGCCAGGTGTAGCTTAGCCTTTCAGGAAGGATAACTATCATACATAATGGCCATACCAATTTGGCCGAAAACAAAATTTGGTTAATCTGGGCTAACTGTATGGATTTATACACCCAAAAGAAAAGTATAGGGGCTGGAGAGAAGGCATAGCGGTTAAGAGCGCCGACTGCTCTTGCAGAGGAGTTGGGTTCGATCCCCAGCACGTACTTAGCGGCGGAGAACAGTCTGAAACTCCAATTCCAGGAGAACTCCAGTTCCAGGGGAATCCGACGCTCTCTTCTGACCTCTGTGGCATTGCACAACACGCGTGCACAAACCTGCATGCAGACAGTACATTCATACACATACAGAAATAATTAAAATTTTAAAAAAGAAAAGTATAACCAACAGATAAGTAATCATTATATTTCCTGTAAAGTTTGAGAGGTTGTGCCTACAAACACTAGATTTTAAGTCATTTGAAGTCATATTAAATTTGGTGTTAACAAATAACAAAGTTTCTTCTCTCTAAGCAACTACCTAAGGGAAAACTCACAATGTGAATATTGAAATTACCTGGGAAGCAGATGATGAATTCAGACACCATGGACAAATGAACAAAAGAAGAATCCCAGTAGTGGATGATTAACAACCTCTGATTGAGCAATTCTATTGGACATTTTTTTTTAATTCACCCTTGTTCCTCTCTTGGCTCTCCTCCTAGAAAATATACCTAGCAACTCTTGCCTTCACAGGAACTTCAAGTATATTGTTTTCTCTGTAACTATGCTTTTTGGAGTCATTTAGATAGATCCACTGAGCAGGGGTACCCTAATCACTACCTTCTACACCCCTTTTTATCTTTATGTTCTTAACAGAAGCCATCTCCATGTGTAGCCTTCCTCCAACTGGAGCATGATCCAAGACAGCAAAATGATCTCTTCACACATTCTAGATTTCTCTGCCCATGGCTATCATACATACATTGCTTCATGACCAAGGGCAAGCCAGGCATGGTGGTGCATGACAAGAATCCTGAATCTTGGGAGAAAGATGCAAGAAGAACATGAGGTTGAGGACAGTTTGTGATACCCAAGACCCCGTCTCAGAAAAAAAAAAAAAAAAGCACATCACATATACAGACATTATATTTTGGGGGGGCATAGGGAGGAAACAAGTGAGAAAAGGAACAAAGTTATATATTAAGGTTTTCTTGTAAGAGTTGATTATTTGGAGTCCAAGGCATATATGTTTACATTGATTATATTGTTTTCTTTAGGGGAAGATAAATTTAGATTATATGGCTATCCAGTAGAAAAAAACGTTTTAAATGATCTTGATCCATTTGTTTTGATATGGCCAAGATGATAAGCACTTGTGTTTTCGGGGGAAGAAAATCTGAGAGAGGCATTCCACCAAAATATTCCTATGGTTTCTTATGTTTTTCATGAACTAATGAGTCCAATTTGTTCTAGCAGTACACTCAGGAAATTGGGGCCATCCACTCGATGATGTGCAACACATGATTATCTACAATGGGCAAGTACACCATAAAACATCCATGCACTGAATACATGAAACTTGATGAGGTAACTGTTACATGAAGATGAAACTAGGGAAGTGGGTCTAAATGTGATCAAGATTTATTAAATGCAAAAAATCAATTAAATATGCCTAGCAATTTTAATTTGTGTTC
Source organism: Rhizomys pruinosus (assembly GCA_009823505.1). Taxonomy (NCBI): domain Eukaryota; kingdom Metazoa; phylum Chordata; class Mammalia; order Rodentia; family Spalacidae; genus Rhizomys; species Rhizomys pruinosus. The sequence continues at coordinate 258,091 of VZQC01006177.1, read as the reverse complement.
CTCTAATAGTCTTTGGGGTGGGTCTATTCTGCAGAGTTTGGCTAAATTACATGGAATGAGGAAGAATTGCTGATGCAATTTGAGAGATGGCTGCTCTCTTAGTTGGTGTACAATACTTAAATGTCAGATAAGATATTTAAAACACAGATTAAGCTCTAAGCATATAGAATTATTTAACATAGCATCATTAAATAAAATCGGCCCTCCTTCCTCCAGCAGGTATTAGTTGTCAATAGTTTCTCAGATATTCCCATGAATTTTAGTTCACTCCACCCTAAAGTACAGTTTTCTTTCAAGCTTGGGTTTCTGTTGCTTTTGTGAATGTTGTCACCAATGCCATGGCTCCATATGTATAAATATCCTGTTGCATCCTGAAAACACAGTTTTCTTTTATTCCTACACATACTCTGACTATCATAATTTTTCCACCTGTTCTTAGGCAATTGTTTCTGAGTCTTAGTAGATGTAGTAGAGAGTGTGCTATAGGTGTATGCTTTAGGACTGGGAACTCCAGAGCTCCCTCCTGTGAAGCATGCATTAAATCCATACAGAGAGGGTTTGGTTATTAAAAAATCATGTGACACTATTGTGCCAGTGCAATAGTACTAATTTATTTTCCTTCTATTCCTTTAATTGCTCCTGCAATTAGTTCAAGCACTATATTGAGAGGGAGTGAAAATATGGGAAACCCTGCCTGGTTGCTGATTTTAGTAGAAGTGCTTGCAGTTTTTCTCCCTTTAATGATGTTGGCTATGGGTTGCTTGCATATAATTTTGATTATGTTCAGAAATGTTCCTTCCATTTATTTTAATATTTTTTTACATTTTTGAACTTACCTGTATTGAAACTTCCTTGAATCTCTAGTATAAAGTCGACATGATTGTGATGAGTCATCTTATTGATATATGATTCTGTTCAGCTTGTGTAGCCATATAAGCACCTGATCCATAACATTTATAACATTATCTTTTCAATAAATAAATAAAGTAAATAAATAATAAAATTAATTAATTAATTAAGTTGAAGACTGGAGTGGTGCCTCACAACTTTAACACTAGCACTGGGACACAGGTGGATCTCTGTGAGTTCAAGGACAACCTAGTCTACAAAGTGAGTTCTGGACAGCTGGAAATAGAGGGAGACCCTGTCTCAAAAAGATGAAAAATAAGTAAAAATAAATAAATAAATAAATAAATAAATAAATAAATAACATGATCTCTCCTCCATGACTTTCTCTGAGCATGTGGATATGTGGAACTCCCAGAATCCTTCCCTGTGCTTTGCTTACAACATTCTAAAGCTACTGTAGTTGGATTTCATACAATTCCATCTTTCTTCAGTAAATCGTGACAAATGGCTGATACAAATAATAAGTTTAATCATGAAAGCGCCCCCTTTTTTGGTGTTTTCAAAACAGGGTCTCCCTGTAGCCACAGCTGTCCTGAAATTCACTCTGTAGACCAGGCTGGCCTTGAACTCACAATAATCCACCCGGCTCTTCCTCCTGAGTGGTAGGATTAAAGACATTTTTAATATTATTTTTCTTTATTATCAGTGTTCTCCTTTTACTTTCACAAAACAATCGATAAAGCACTTTATGGAATGATGGTTATATTTGGCTCACAGTGTATGTTCTTAGGTTATGCTTGGTGGAACAATCAGAAACAGGCTTGTATCTTTCCAACTGCCATAACAATTCTTGGGTAGATTGGTGCCTTGTGGGAGATGGAGGTGTTGGCGTCCTGGGCTGGTGGGAGGTGCAGGAGTGGATATGAATCCTCTAGGCTACTCACAGCCCTTAGGGCTTGTTCCCCAGCTCTGCCTCTGCCTGATTGCCCCTCCTGACCCTCGAGGTTTCCTCTGTAGCGCCTTGCTGACCTGGCCAGCTGGCCTGGCTCCATCCCCGCCCATGAGGGATACAGCTTGGTTATTTTATTTTATATCTCAAAATTAATGGAAGAAGATAATTGTGAAGTCAATGGGAGAGTCCATATAGGACAGTTCCTCGAGATCATGCAATACCAACACTATTTGATTTTACCAGAAAGCAGACACCGAAGATGAATACAAGAATTGAGTGGGGCTGCAGAGATGGCCTAGCAGTTAAGAGTGCCAGCTGCTCATGCAGAGGACCCGGGTTCGATCCCCAGCACCCACATGGTGGCTGAGAACCGTCTTTAACTCTAGTTCCAGGGCAATCCGATGCCCTCTTCTGACCTCCGTGGCATTGCGCCACATGGCTGCACAAACCTACATGCAGATACTACACTCATAAACACAAAAAAATAATTAATATTAAAAAAAATTGAATGAAGAGGAAATAAGGACAATGAAACAGAAAAAAATGATGAAACCTCTGAACAAGAATATGAAACTAGCAAGAATGTTCAGAACCCCAGTTCAGAAGGTAGTAACTAGCAGGATTATTATTATTGTTATTATTATTATTATTATTATTATTAGTAGTAGTAGTAGTAGTAGTAGTAGTAATAGTAGTAGTATTTTACTTTAACCCTAGAAGAGGAGGAAAACAAAGACTATCTAAAGTATTTATTTGAACTTATGATTCTCATGGGAAAACCAAACATACCTCTGGATGAGCATGAAGCTGATATGATCCCTTTACTCCTGATAACTTTCAAGCACTTCTAGAATGCTGGATAAATTCTGGTGAAGAGATCTTGAGAAACCACTTTGAGTGAACAGTAGTCAGCACGTTATTCTGTTCTAAAAAAATAGCAGAAACAGATGCTGGATGTGAGTGAGAGCAGCATTCAGAGAAAACAGTCGGGGAAAATAGTAGAGAACAGGGTAAAGAACTGACAGAAGAGGCTGGAGAGATGGCCTAGTGGTTAAGAGCGCCAACTGCTCTTGCAGAAGACCAGGGCTCGATTCCCAGCACACACATGGTGGCTGAGAACCATCTTTAACTCCAGTTTCAGGGGAATCATTTCAACACCCTCTTCTGACCTCCGTGGCATTGCACAAAATGAGTGCACAAAGGCATCCCAGAGCAACCTGCACAAAAAGAGCATGACCCACAGTTGGCCTGAAATTCCTGCTTCAATCACCAATTAAGAAAATCCATTTCAGATATCTCAGGCTCAGAAAACCAAATGTGACATGCCCACTGCATAGTATGATGCTGTTTGAATTCAGCAACAGGCATGTTTTATTTTGAAACTTCAGAAGATAAAGAAACTAGTAAATGGCCATAGGAGGATGGGGATCATCTTCCTGGGATAAGTAGTAGAAAAGTGATACTATCATTGGGGAAAGGAAAACTTTACACTATGAAAGGTTAGATGGGGGAATGGAAAGACAGAGCAGAGGAGGGAATTTGTGCAGGAATAAAGTACACTAAAAGCTTTAGGCCAACACATGTATAAATTTACCAATATAGACTCATATCAAAATATACATATGTTTTTATATTTAATATGAAGAGTTTAAAATCAGATGCATCATGAGACACTCTCCTTTTCAAGATATCATTGTTTAATGAACAAACATACCAAAAATAAACTGTCTCTCTAGAATCCGTTGACCAGGGGTGCCCTCAAACAAAGCAGTCCATCATGCCAGTTTTTGGATTCTCACCAGAAATAGATGATACAACCCTATTGCTGAGGGTACTGTGTTCATGAACTATTGATCCAACAAGGAGAAATCAATCTGTTGCTGACATCAGATCCACACCTCAATCGCATATTGTTCATATTGCTGGAAGTTGTTATGAATGCTATTAGAAGCATTAGAAAAAAATCTAATTTTATCCAGCTGTGCATCACATGAACTACAGTTTTCTTGGTAAGTCATATTCCTAGCAGTACAATGGTGGCAAAATTATTAGGGGATTAACAAAGTAGCCTATAATTCAGTTTAATGTCCATATTTTAGAAAGGAATCCATATCTGAAACTGATATCAGGATAAAGAACCAAGGCTCTATTAATCGTAGGATACAGAAAAAAGCTTAATACTAGTTTTCTATTGAATGGATTTTTGTCCTACACATCCATTAATGTATGTCTTACCAGAGGAATTTTCTAATGCATCAGATGATGATTAACACAGAAACTCACAACTGGACAAAGTGCAGAGATCAGAGTCTTTAGAGTGTTTATTCCTGAACAAGACACCTAATACAACTTCTACATGTACAAGCTCAGTGATCGTTGTGGGGGAAAAGGATTCTCTTCAGTACTGGAAAGATCATAAGAGATGATAGATGACCCTATGGAAACAGAGTTTCCAGAAAGTTGGTCAGTTGCTCATATGAACTTAGAGATATGGTGACCCTAATGCAGAAGTGCCATGCAAGATGGAGACAGAAAAACAATACAGAATAGCATGAGGAAGTGGGTAAGAAACTTGAACAACCTTAAGGTGTTGTGTCAAGAGATGGCTGTTGGGAGAGGCAGAAACAGATTTTTCTAAGCTTTAGATTCTTGGAAATTTCTCCAGGCTCCAGTGGATGAACAGATACTGAAGGACATTTAGACATGGATTTGACTCTATAGTCCTTACACATTAAATTTGGTGGGGAGCAACAGGGAGAGGTGGAGGCAGGAGAGAGGAACTAAATACTATATAATTATATTATTTGAAAATTCTAAAATTTAATTAATGGTTTTTAAAAATTTAATTAATGGTGTTTAAAAAAAGATGATGCACCTCAAAAAATATTGAAAGGGCAAGCCTAGGCAGGAAATACACCAGCTGAATCAATTTCTTCCCAGTCCTCCTTGTAGGTGTCCAGTTGATAAAATCTTATTAGTCTAGTCTAGTGTGACATTTTCATACAAATTTGAATAAACAAGTAGGAAGAAGTTTTTTTTTTCTCTCTTTGTATATGAACAGAAAAGATTTCCTATTGTTTAACTTAAGCAAATGCCACCAAGCTCAATAGTCTTAAGTTTACCTTGTGGATGACACTTTGTTCCTAGATATGTGAAGGATTAAATCTTTTCTATATCATACTTTGAGAAATTATGCAAGAATACTGTATTTTCATAATTTCCACCCCTTCCACACCCTCCTCTGTCCTCTGTGTCCCACTCCTTCCCTCAGAATTTCTTATCATTTTACTGTTACCTATACTTGCATGTATTTATGAATCTGCATCCATTATATATATGTATATATATGCATACATAATGCAGTAATTCCATTTAATGTTGCTCTGTGAATGTATATTTATTGCTGATATTTTGGAATAAGATAACTTAGGGATTAGTGTAAATAAATCTGATTCTCTTGCCATCATCATCTATTGACTGAAAATAGCTCTTCCTGTTCAGGTGGGACGACTGTTTAAATCCTCACACCATATTTATCATGAAAACTTCTCCCTTCATTTTATAGGTTTTATTGAGCTACCACATTGTGCTGATTTCCTGTAGATTTCTTTAAATTTTTCTATACAGAATTCCTTCTACTGTAATATGCTTAGAGGAAGGCACCACAATTTCTCTTTGGAATGTGGGTTTTCATTTATTTATGCTATATAGACCACTAAACTGTATCTTCATTTACATGTGTCCTTCAAGAAGATAGAAACCAAGATTATCACTATTAATAGTAGAGTGGGTAATAACATTCACTATTGTCTTAAATGTTGCCTACACTCTTAAAAATCTTGTTGTATACATAATATCAGGAATAAATTTCTAACTATGATCTGGCTTTAAGTGTTTCTGAGACTGACACAGAGGTAAACATATAATCATATCATATGTCCTCATTTTTCCTGAAGCATCTGTGGAATATATGTTGATTCCATTACCAACTTTTCCAAAACTTCCTAGTACATTCTTAGCATTGTACTAATACAGCAATGACTATCTACTTCTATTTACAAAATCATCTTGATTATTTTCTCAGGACTTGGTACTCCCCATAGTCTTTAAAAACAATGAGGAAATTTAGAGGTCAGAGGAGAGCTCTGAACATGTTTATACAAAGTGTTGCTCACCAAGATAGAGGGTGCAGGTGGATAACCAGGGGCTATGTGATTCCCAGAGTGGATAGATGTAACTGATTCAGAGCCAAGAAAAGACAGGAATCCAGAGCTGTTCTTATCACAGTGACATTGTGGAGTATAAGTCCTGTGATTACTCAAGATTTTCCCTACTGTGCATGTATCTGTAAACTAATCTGAAGTGCCAGTCAATTTTGAAAATCTACCTATTAAAAGACTTTAGGTATAGTTCATTTTTCTATTCCCCACACAGTTATTAACCTCCAGAGGACTCAGCTTATAGATACTATCCCTCAAAAAAAAATTCAGCATAGGCTAGATAAGGATTTTCTCTATTTTTGCAGACCCTGAGATGTTCCAGTTTGTTCTTTATATTTTTCTCCTCTAAAAACAACTCCATATTTCACAGGCCATGGATAAGCAAAGATGTTCTCAAGACATGCATTACAGCACTTACATGCATGCAGACTTTCTCCTGGGTATTTTTGTTCCCCTTCACAGTTTATCACTAGAAACAGTGTTGATTCGGAAATCATTTTTGTTCAAACCAAACCTACAAATGGAATCTGAAAGGTATGTACTTTCTATGTGTGTCTATGTATTTATGAGTTAATATTCATGTCTGTCTCTAATTCCACTTAATTATAATGAATTATATTCAGTAAATTGTGATGAATGAATATCCATATTTCCCCCATTTGTTTTAATATACAAATGGCCATTTTACATTTTTTATTATCTCGAGTTCTATATAGAGAAGAGAGATATGATCATTTCCAGGCTGACCATTGGATTCTATCTCAAATTCAGGAAATGGATATGATAGATTTTGTGATAATGTTCAAATCCTAGAAAAATCTACCCTGGAAGTCATGGAGAGTAGCACATATATGTGTAAAATATTTGCTGCATGGTCTGCTGTCAGTGTTATACTCAAAACACTCACTCTTGGTGTCAAGGGTATTGTTAAAATATATTTTCCAGAGCTAAGTTTTTCTGAAACCATACGTTAATAGGACCATACAACACAAGTTTCATTGAACAGATGCAATCAAATGAGGGGCTAATTCTCTCCTTTGTGATCCTGATTCATAGCTTATCTGAATAAAATGTGACAATGTAGAGACTATGGGTTTTATGCAACTGAATGTCATGTGCCTGTAATTCTTCCATTCTCTGAGTTATAATTATAGTAATTGAAGACAGTTAATCACTGTGAGTCTTTGTCTTTTGCATGCCTCTTGATAGACATATTGAAAAATTTGTAATTCACTTATTATATAATATTTACACATCATCAGTTCATAGGGAGACGACAGGTGATTTCTTTATATTTTGCCCTTAGCAGCTGCTTTTAACACAACCATATAATTTAAGGAGCAGGCACTACCCCAGATGGGAGGAACAGAGAAGCTGAGGATATATTTTTAGCATATATTCAATGTACAAATGACAAGGATTCAGTATATTTCTTTTTTAATATCTTTATTGAAATTTTGTGCATTGCATTACAACAGTTCCAACTTAAATTAGACACATTTTGATTTCCATGCCCCCCACCCCACCCAAGTTCATGAATTCTACCATAAATGACTTGTATTTTTTTTTGATTGTTCATAAAGTTTTTCTATGCAGATATTTATTGTTTGGGGCATAAGTTTACTTTTTTAATCTGTTCTTTGCCCCAGTTTTTTTATTGTTGTTGTTTCCTCCAATTCTTATTGCTTCAACATATGCATATATATATATATCCTATACTAAAATTATATCATCTGAAAATAAACTATATATAATTTTCAAATAATATTTGATAATTCACATTTTTTCCATTTTCCATTTATATTACTCTAAGATAGGCCTATATACCCTCCACCCATATACCAAGATTACAAAGTCTGTAAAAGCCAGTAAGCTAATTCTAGAGCCTGTTAAGGAATTCACATTATAAGAGCACAGTTGCTTTCATAAAAAGAGAAATAAAAAATTAACAGTGCTCAGTTTGCCTTACAACTAGATACTTGGTGCTTGCATCCACACATGGGCGATACCGTTCATTGTTTATTTCTCTGGGACTGTGTTACTTCACTTAGCATTATTTCTTCCATTTCCATCCACTTAACTGCTAAGCTCATGATGTCAGTCATCGTTCTTTACCACTGCATAGAACTCCATTATGTAGATGTACCACATTTTCATTATGCTCTCATGAACCCAGGGTTCAGTACATTTTCATATATTTCTTCCATGCAGTTAATGTCTGCCTTTGCTGTCCTTTATTCCCACATTCCTGCACCTTGTTGTCTTTTTTGTGGCCATTTTTCTGCTGTTTTTTTTTTTAAGAAAACAGTCTCACATATGTGAGAAATGCTTACATTTCTCTTACTGCACTTGGCTTGTTTAACATAAATTATGACATTCATTTTTTGTGGATTTCCTATCTATTCCCATATTTTCAGTCTTTTTTGAATGAATACAACTACATGGTGATTCATATCAGGCTTTTTTCTCAATTGTTTGTGGACACTAAGGTAAAACTCTACATGTGTACCTTATTCCCTCAACATACAAACATTGGCTATATTTTCTTGATGACAGTACTTCTACCTGGATGAGTTAGAAACTCAAAGTAGTTGTACTTGCATTTACTGCTTGGTATGCATGTATCCATGTACATACTGACATTTTGATCTTTTTTTGAGAAATGCTCTTTCAACTACTTTGTCCATATAAGGGTTTAATATTTGATTTCTGGTGATGTGTATGAAATTTGTATATTAAACTTTTGTCAAAAAGGATACTGATATTAGAATAGGTTGTTTAGAACATAATTTCAGCCTACTTGCAACTCAATCACATATGAATCTGGCTAGACTTGGACTATCATTGCTGTTTCTTTTGTGTTTTAGTTTTCAAAATAACTTTTACTGAATTTACTCATAACACTTCTTCCTTCTATTTTTCTTTATAATGAGCCAAACTGCTGCACAGATTTACTCTTGTCCATGGTTCCTATATTTGAATTCACAGTATAGGCAGCAGCTTCTTTTATTTACTAGCTTGAGCTGGATGAAACTTCTAGATGAAGAAAATGCTGTGTGACAACTGGCCTGAGGTTAGTGTGAGGAAATTGGTGATCCCTTCAGACTTGTTACAATCCTGCAGTCTACACACTCTATGCATGCATCTGCCTTTAATGCAGAAAGAGATGTTTTTGAAAATACTAATGGTCAAAATACACATGGTGCCCTAGGATTTATTTTCCTGAATTGCCGTGTCCAATCATTACATGTATGACTCTTCTCTCTGGGCACAGAAGTCCACATTCATATGCAAATGAACTTATTTTCACTAACAAGAAACACATCAAAAACATAATTTCCACCCTGTAGGCATTGTCTTACTAGTCACGTGTAAACCAGTTCTATGTTTTCATGCTTATATCATGCTTTTTTTCAGTATGGCATACTTAGATAACAGTATCTTGTTTAATAACAAATTATACATAAATGAACAAAAATTTGTATATTTTTCTTCTTTGCAAATTTCATTCATTTATATAATGCATATTGCTCATATACTTCCATTTCTATCTATGTCTCATCCTTTGTAGTATTCTAATGCCATTTCCTTCTAGATTCAGATATATTTTATTTTATTTTATTTTATTTATTTATGTGTATGAATGTACTGTTTTGCATGTAGGTCTGTGCACCCGTGTCGTGCAATGCTGCGGAGGTCAGAAGAGGGTCTTGGAATCCCCTGGAACTGGAGTTCTCCTGGAATTGAAGTTACAGACGGTTCTCAGCCACTATGTGGGTGGTGGGGATCGAACCCGGGTCCTCTGCAAGAGTGGTCGGCGCTCTTAACCGCTAGGCCATCTCTCCAGCCCCTAGATTCAGATATTTATACTTTATTTTTACTATTGTTAATTCTCTGAATCTAGTAAGTAAAGTCCATATGCACAGGAGTTTGTGGCCAGGTAATGGGGCATGGACAATCTACCAGAATCACCAGATAAGGAGCTTCTCTCATTCTCTAAAGACATAATCTGTCAATAGCTCCTAACATATATTTTCTATGCAAAATATTAATGATTATTACCTATGATATTTTGTGAATTAATCTCTCACTTAACCTTTAGTTTTCAATTTTCATTCATTTAGGAAAATTTTGAAAACAATTTAGAAAATTTAATTCACTAGTCAGAACTCATAAGAATTCAAACAAGCAAAACTGAGCACCAAACAAATTTCAATGCCACAGTTAGTGGTCTAGGTACATTTAAAATATATCTGCACAGACATCAACATAAGACATAGACATGTACTTTTAACTATATATAGCACATGTAACAGATGGAGCAAATTACTTGGGCAGTAGAAAAAAATTCTTTACGTAAGATCTTAGCCAGAGTCTCTGAATTTGAGTTTTGTCAATTTGGCTGTTCTGGTTGGCCAGGACAATGGCAGACCTATTTTGACTCTCCTGTTAGTGCTGTTTACATGTACAGGTTCCGTGGGCTCAGAAGAGGATTCCATGCTTACACAGCATCTCTTTAGGACAACACATTAAATTTTTGTCTCTATATCAACATACCTCCAACTAAAATAACTTGAAATAAATCTGTGGCTTCAATAAGTAAATGTTACAGAAGTATTCCACATTTTTCTATTCACAATATAAATCAATCTCACTTTTTGACATATATAAGATTGAAAAAAATTCAAATAACATCAGAGTCCTGGGTATCATTTATGAAATGTACACATATTGAAGCGGTAAACATATTTAGACGTGCCATATCTGCATACCACCATAGCCTCAGCCATTAGATTGCATGCATTCTGTCATATATGATAAGGACTATCTATTAAAGGTTTTATACTCAGATGGCCCTTACTGCAAATCCATCCACTGGTTCTACTCAGTCAATCTGGAATCACTCCCCTAAAGAACATTAAATTTCCCTTACCCCATAGTAATTTGCTGCCAATGAATCCTTGGTGAATGTTGGGACTTGCTTCCCATCCCCAAGTTCTTTGTGATTAAGAAACCTCATGACATTGGAATAGTGTTACCATTTCTGCAAGTTCATATGCACAAGTTCAGGTTCCTTGTGTTTATAGACTAACACTGGCCCTTACACTCTTTCTGTCCCCTCTTCTGTTATGGCCCCTGGTCCAGAGATAGGTGATTTTTCATATGGGTGTCCTATCCAAGGACATGTACTCTGCAGACTTTTATTCTCTACCTGTTGGTCAGTTATGGCTTTTAGTGTGCATCACAACTCTGTTGTGTGAGGAAGCTTTGCTGGTGACAGAACACAGTTGTGTTTGCATTAACACTATAGAGGATTCACTATAAGTGTTCAAATTATGGCCAGGCATCTCTCAGCAACATATTTCCTGTGTGTTATCAGTTGAGAACCTCTGTAACATGCTCTATATGTCACACAAAGATGTTTCTATGATTAGTACTGTATGGTATGCTTTTCTATAAATGCAAGGATTCATTTTAAGCATTTGTTAAGAAATTTCATTTGCTTAGAAACAGGACACAGATAGGGTTTTCTCTGTGATCTAAGACTTCTCCAGCCATGTTCATTTTGATATGTAAACAGTGGGACACAGGAGTTCCTTCTTTTTGAGATGGCTATAAATACAGTTAGGTACCTGTTATCCCCTGGAAAAAATATCACTACTATTCTACTATTGTATGTTATGAAAAAGATTGTTGTGGTTATTAAGATTAAAGCTGGCATCGGAGCATTGATCACTTTTATTCCTTAGTAGCTTGTAGAGTATCTTCTAAAACTAGGATAGACTTCAGGGAAGTGGTTTTCAGTTCAGTCTAAACCTTTGTATGAAGTATGCATATGTTCAGCAATAGCCTTGTGGATTTAAGTTCTGTGGCAATAGTCTGTCTTATGTTGAGTGTCACTGTCTCTACCTTGATGGAGAGCAGTGACAGTTTTATTCAGACCATTCCCACTTACCAACTATGAAACTCTGAATGGGAAACAGTCCAAAATTTTTAATTTCTTGCTTTGGATGAAGAATTTCCTCAGTTTCAAAACTGACACACCTTAACAACTTCTCCCATTTTAGCTACCTATGGAAAAACTATCAATATGTGCTGGCTTGTTATTTTGCCATTCAAGAGATCAATAACTCACATCTCCTGCCCAATGTGACCTTGGGATTCCACCTCTACAATGCCTTTCACAGTCATCACAGAATCTTGGAGGGTGTTCTGATGTGGCTTTCTGGAGGAAATGGCAAAATCACCCCTAATTACAGATGCAAGACTCAAAGGAAAGATGGAGCTGCAATTACAGGGACTTCCTCAGAATTTTCAGCTGAAATTGGAACACTCTTGGAACTTTACAAAGCCCCCCAAGTAAGAGAATTGTTAATTACAGAAATGTTATGATGTTCTCAATTTCACAGGTTCACATATGAATAAAGGTAAGATGCATATTTTATATTTTCCCCCAGAATTATTATGACACATTCAAGTGGATTAAGTGGTTTCTGCAATTGAAATATTTGGAAAGAGCAGGATAACAGAGAATGCCAGATCCCTATCCAGCTCTCTTCCTATGGTTGGAAGCACTCTCTCTTCCTTCCACACAGAATACTGAATGTTGGTGCTCAGAGCTACATGTTCCCAAAATTTATATTACAGTTCTAAAATCTATATTTTCTGTGGTATAAATATCTCAAAACATATAGAAAACAATGCTTGTCTCAAATAGTTAAACAAAGGCTATGACATGAGCAATCGATTTGGAAAAATACACTGAGGACCACCACCAGTACAAATAGTTCAAGGAAGGGCTCAAAAATGTATTGTGAGCTGGGCGTGGTGGTGAAAATCTTTAATCCTAGCACTTGGGAGACAGAGGCAGGCAGATCTTTGTGAGATCAAGGCCAACCTGCTCTACAGAGTGAATCCCAGGACAGCTGGGGCTACAGGGATTCCTGTCTCAAAAAGACTAAAAAGGTGCACTGTGATGTATCCACACCAGATGCCCATTGCTACATTGCTCTCAATGAACCATTGATTTCTGTAAAGTATGTCTCCACTTACATTGCTCCATTATTTAAGGTGTGTCTAAGAAAACTGTTAAAGACAAACTAATGAAGATATATTACTGTAAAAAGAGAAACACTTTATAATTCGATCCTGGAATAATTCATTTTAGAACATGAAACAGAATAACTTTCAGATTTAAAGTTAAATTATGGATTAATTCACAATAACTTGCCAAAAAGAGCTATTCAAGATGTATTTGAGCTCATAGTTTACTTGAGACATTTGTTGGGAGATGGCTCTTCCCTACACAGAACAAATTAAAAAGATTAGGAAACAATGTGTTTCAAGGGAGCATCATCTTATACGTATGTTGTTCATTTCTGTCTGCACCCATAAGAAGATGTGCACATGCTTCTGCTATGCTTGTCTACTCTAACATTCTGATTTCAACTCATCTCTGATACAAAATACACAGATTCCACTTAAATTCTCCTAAATTCAGAGTCATTTCTTCCTGATCTTTCAGAAAAAGAATGATAAAAAAATCCCTACAGAATAATTCTTTCACCAAATGTTCAGATCCATGACCCCTTACACACAGAATCGACTCACTCTCCTCAGTGCCTCATATACACTGTGACCTGGTCCATGTTTTTCTTTGCTTCTCAGGTAACATATGGACCTTTTGATCCTATGCTCAATGACAAGGACTATTTTCCATCATTATATCAGATGACTTATAAAGACAACCATCTAGTTAATGGGATAATTTCATTTTTACTCTACTTTGGCTGGACTTGGGTGGCACTTTTTCTGTCTGATAATCAGAGAGGAGAGAAGTTTCTCTGGGACATGAGAAAAGAGATGGAAGTAAAAAGTATCTGTGTGGCTTTTTTAGAAAAACTCCATACTTCTAGGAATAATTTGGAAATATTTAATAGGCTGGCAATTTCTTTAAGGAGAGGGTCCCATGTGAATGTGCATATACTATATGGTGACATAGAACACATTATGTTGTTGATAATGGTAGAAGAGTACCATTATTCAAATGTGAAAGTGTGGATTGTGGCAAATCCCTCCTCAGCAGAATGTGAGAACATTCTCTATTTGCTGAGCCGTACAATCTATACAGTCCATGGAATTTTCATATTTTCACCACAGAAGGAGGACATTCCTGGCTTCAAATGCTTTCTGAAAACACTAAAGCCATCCCAATACTCAGAAGACAATTACCTTCGTCAATTCTGGACTGGCAATTTTGAATGCTCACCTCCTGGTCCTCGATGTGAAAAGTATACGCTCTGCCCACCAAATTCCTCACTAGAGTTTATGAAAGCAAAGGTTGATATGTTGAGCATGTCTGAATCCAGCTATTTCATCCATAATGCAGTGTATACTGTAGCAGAAGCCCTCCATGATATGCTTTTGAAGGAATCTGAATGGGGAAATCCAGGAAGTGAAGAACCACCCAATTTTTTCCCATGGAAGGTAAATCAATACCAGTAAATACATGATGTTGTCACATAGATTCTGGGAGAAAATAATTTGTAAATACATTATGTTTTCACACACTTTCAGGGAGGAAAATAATTTATGTATATGAATCTGTAGATAAGTATTTTATTAATTACTTGAAAACATTGCATGGGGTATTTTAATCATTAGTAGCTGTACACACAAGGCCTCCCAGGTCAATCTTACCTACCTAACTACACAGGTTTGTGTCATTTAATTTTACCCCATCCTCTCCAATATATATTGCTCACATATTCATGAGTTTTAAATCTTCCTTGAATTGGGATGGTTGATATACCACAAATCATACATTTCAAGAGCACTAGCTGTTCCTTTCCTAGAAACTCTCAAATGAAATAGATTCTCAGATAGGGAATTGAGTTCTTGCCCAACTCCCATTTGCAGGATGACATTTTGTTTGGCATTGACTTGAGTATCTCTTTTCAATTCTGTAATATGCATGATTACTTTCCTTTTCTGATAGCACACATAGCAAATTTCAAAACTAAAAGTGCTACCAAGGCAGCCTGACACAGGAGTACATTTTAGATTTCTCAACGTTCTATGATTCCAATATGTGGGGCTGGAGAGATGGCCTAGCGGTTGAGAGCGCTGACCGCTCTTACAGAGGACCAGGGTTCGATCCCCAGCACCCACATGGCGGCTGAGAACCGTCTGAAACTCCAACTCCAGGAGAACTCCAGTTCCAGGGGAATCCGACACCCTCTTCTGACCTCCGCGCATTGCATGACATGGGGTGCACCAAACCTACATGCGACCGTACATTCATATCATACAAAAATAAATAAATAAATTAAAAAAAAAAAAAAAAAAGATTCTAAAATATTGTTTCCATATGGTTTTATAAAGATAAATTTATATTTATTTATACCACACCATATTCCCTTCTTGAAATTACTCACCCATTCCACACCCAATTTAATCCTTCCTAACTCTCCCTGTGAATTCCAATTTATCTCCCATTCTTTGACGGATCCTGGCTAACCTATGACCTGGGATTATTCTCCTAACCTCACATGCATATTGCAAATTAATTCCTCACATATGTAAAGATTCAAAGCTAAAAGCCATATATAAGTCAATGCACCCAATGTTATCATTTCTCGGTATGGGTTACCTCACACAGGATTTTTGTTTCCAGTTCAATCCACTTACATGTGATTTCATAATTTTCCTTCATTGATCAATGAATAATAGCCTGTTGTGGGAATGTAGCACATTTTTCTTTTCCATTCATGGGGTGATTGTCTAGCCTCCTTACTGCTATTGGCAATTTTACATAGAGAAACATGATCATAGATGTATTAGATGCTCTTTGTTGCTCTCCTGGACCACAAAGGCTATGACACTTTTTAGAAGGAAGAGTTTACGTGGTTTATGTTTGCAGAGGATTGGAAGTATGTTATGGCAGGGAAAAATGGTCAAACACATCTGGAGCAAGAAGCTGAGGACTGCCATCTTACATCACACAGAAGAATCAGAGAATCAAAATGTAAATATGAAGTTACTATGAATTCTTCAAATCCACCCCTGCTAATGTGCTTCCTACAATATTGCCATACAACTTAAACATCTGCCTACAGCCCCATAAACTCCTGCCAATAATCCCAGTACTTGTGTCCTATGAGTATATGCCTAAGTGCTAAGGCAGGATTTGTGGTAGATCTACCTGTAGAGTTTTTAGGAACTACCACACTTGTCTGCATATTGGCTGGCCCAGTTTGCACTCTCTGTAGCAATGAACAAGCATATTCTAAACCAAAACACAACCCATCATTTGTTGGGGTTATTTTTATGATCTTAAGCATTCTCATTGTGGTAAAATCAAACTTCAAAAATTTAGTTTGCATATGCTGTTTTTGAAATATGTTGAATTTCTTGTGTTTGTTAGCCATTTCTCTTTCTTGTTTTTAAACGAGTTTAGTTTCTTCCCTCTTTTTTAGAAGTTTTAAACTGATCTTTCATACATTTCATACAAGTGTTGTTAATCAAATTTAGACCACTGCCTTACCCCATGGCCCACCATCCCTCAGCAGACCTCAAGCACTCTACCATGCATGTTAAGTCTACTCAAACTTTTGTATCCAGATGTCCCTTTGAAATTTTTCCACTATAGTCTAGTCAGCCTATTTGGAGATCTTAACTAAGGCAAACTCTCCTTCACCCAGGAGTAATAAGTTTCAAACAGTTCACCGTCCAGGGCTAGTCCATCACCCATTTCTCTGATGGAGTTAGCATGGACTTTGTGAGTGATTCCAACATTGCCACAACATCATATGAGCTCCCATTGGCCTCAAAAAAGAAGTTAAATTTACAGTTATTTATACCCCACCATATTCTGTTCTTGAAATTATTCACCCATTCCACACCCAATTTAATCCTTCCTCATTCTCCCTGTGAATCCTATTTTATCTCCTAATCTTTGACAGATCCTTGCTCACTTATGACCTGAGATCATTCCCCTAACCTCATATGCATATTGCAATTTAATTCATCTCATATGTAAAGATTCAAAGCTAAAAGCCATATATAAGTCAATGCACCCAATGTTCTCCTTTCTGGCTATGGGTTACCTCACACAGAATGATTGTTTCCAGTTCAAATCACTTACATGTGATTTCATAATTTTCTTGATCAGTGAATAATAGTCCCTTGTGTAAATGTATCACATTTTTCTTTTCCATTCATCGGTGATGGACTAGCCTCTTTACGGCTATTGGCAGTTTTAAATAGAAAAGCATGACAATAAATTTATTAGATGCTCTTTGATGCTCTGCCGGACCACAAAGGCTATGGCACTTTTTAGAAGGAAGAGTTTACATGGCTTATGTTTGCAGAGGGATGGAGGTCTGTCATGGCAGGGAAACATGGTTAAACACATCTGGAACAAGAAACTGAGGACTCACATCTTACATCAGGCAGAGGAATCAGAGAACCAAAATGTAAATGTGCAGTTACTATGAATTCTGCAAATCCACCACTCCTAATGTGCTTACTTCATCATGGCCATACAAATTAAACATCTGCATACAGCTCCATAAACTGGTGCTAAGCATTCCAACATTTGTGGCCCATGGGTATATGTGCAAGTGGTATAGCAGGATATAAGGTAGATCTACCTGTAGTGACTTTAGGAGCTAACACACTTGTTTCCATATTGGTTTGCCCAGTTTGCACTCTCTGTAGCAGCGAAAAGCATATTCTAACATGAAACACAACCTATCATTTGTTGGTATTAGATTTAATTATCTTAAGCATCCTTATTTTGGTAAAATGAAACCTCAATTATTTAGTTTGCATATGCTGTTTTCAAAATATGTTGAATTTCTTTTGTTAGCCATTTCTGTTTCTTGTTTTTAAATGAGTTTAGTTTCTTCCCTCTTTGATAAGTTTCAAACTGAGCTTTCATACATTTCATACAATTGGTCTTAATCAAATTTAGACCACTTCCCCACCCTATAGCCCCCATCCCTCAGCAGACTTCATGTAGTGTACCATCCATGTTAAGTCTACTCAAGCTTTTGTATACAGATGTCCCTTTGAAATTTGTTCACTGTAGTCTAGTTAGCATATTTGGAGATCTTAACTAAGGCACACACTCCACCAAGCAGTAATCAGTCTCAAACAGTTCACAGTCATCAGCCAGTCCATCAGGCATTTTTCTTGATCCACTCTGGAACCTTGTCTGATGGAGTTAGCATGCGTTGTGTGCCTGATACCAACATTGCCACAACATCACATGAGATTCCAGTGGCCTCATGGCTCCCATTTCCCTACATTCATGAACCAGCCCTGGCTCTTAGACCCTTTCCACACCCTCTTCCTCAATGATCCTTAAGCCACAGGTGGGTGAGTTTTAATATAGGAGGCCAATCCAGGGGCACATGCTCCCATTCTTTGAAACATGGCTAGTAATGGCGCTTACCCCAAATAAGTTCATGCTTTCTCCCAACCATCTCTTGCATCTTTTTCTGACTCTTTCCAGAGTTTTTTCCAAAGCAGAGGATTATAGTTTTGGGGAGAACTTCACTTTTTCAGTATATATTTTTTTTGTCCCAGTTCACTTATTGTTGTTTCTTTCAACTTGTATTGCTTCAATTTATATATTTCCAAATCATAGTTTAGTATTCAAATTTTTCATTTTGATTTTATATTACTCTAAAATATGCATAGATACCGTTCACCCATATACCACAATTCAAAAATCTAGAAATAAAGGTAGATTAATTCTAGAACCTGTTAAGGGATTCACAATATAAGAGCATGGTTATTTTCAGATCACAAGGAATATAACCTTAACTTTGCTCAGTTTGCCTTACAAGTAGGTAATTGTTGCTAACAGCTACAGTTGAGGGATGCCAATCATCATTTGTTTATCTGGGACTGTGTTAATTCTGCTTAACATAATAACTTTTATTTCCATCTGGCTACCTGCAAAGTCCATGATGTCATGTTTCTTTACTACTTCATAGAACTCCGTTGTGTAGATGTACAACATTTTCTGTATCCACTTGTCAGGTGAGGGGGCACTTGGTTTCACCTCTTCCCTATTGTTAAGAGAGCTGAAATAAACATTGTTTTTCATGAATCTCTGCAGTCAGATGAGTCTTGTGGGTATGAACTCGGGGTTGGTATGATTGGGTCAGGTGGTAAAATCATTTTGAATCTTTCAAGTGTCTTCCACCCTTCTTTCCATAGTGGCTGTATGAGTTTACATTCCCACCAGCAATGGGTGAGTGTTCCCCTTTAAGAACCTCTCCAGCATTTGGTTTCACTTATTTTCTTGATCCTAGCCAGGCATATTGGAGTGAGATGATATCTTAAAGTGGTTTTAATTTGCATTGCCTTAAATATTTGGGGGATGAACAATTTTAAAATGTTTCCAGCCATCTCTATTTCCTCACTTTTGAAGTCTCTGTTCATTTCCTTCACCCATCTTTTGAGTCATTTGTTTTCTTAGTTCTTTGATTTTTGAGTAGCTTATATATTCTGGAAGTTAATGCTCTGTCAGGTGTATCAGCACTGAAGATTTCTTCCCACTGTGAAGGCTTTTTCTTCTTTCCACTGATTGTTTTGGTGTACAGAAACTTTTGAGTTTAACAAGGTCCCGCTTGCCAATTGTCAACCTTAATTCCTGTGCATCTGGTATAGAGAGCCCACTTGTATTGCTCTTTTTGCTCAGGGTTGC
The DNA here is from genome assembly GCA_009823505.1 of Rhizomys pruinosus. Classification (NCBI taxonomy): domain Eukaryota; kingdom Metazoa; phylum Chordata; class Mammalia; order Rodentia; family Spalacidae; genus Rhizomys; species Rhizomys pruinosus. The sequence continues at coordinate 238,347 of VZQC01006177.1, read as the reverse complement.
TTTGGTTATTCAGGATCTGTTGTTTTTCCATATGAATTTAAGGATTTTTTTTCCAAGCCTGTGATGAAACTCTTGTGGATTTTATTGGGATTGCATTGAATCTGTATATTAATTTGGGTAGAATGGACATTTTTACTATATTAATTTTTCCAATCCATGAGCATGAGCTGTCTTCCCAACTTCTGATGTCTTCTTCAATTTCCTTCTTCAAGCATTTAAAATTTTTGTTGAAGAGATCATTGATGTCTTTGGATAGGTTTACTCTAAGGTATTTTACTGTTATTTGATTTATTGTGAATGTGAAATTATCCTTGTATTCCTTTTTTCTGTTGCTTCTTCTTGGTGTAAAGAAAGGTTACTTACTTTTCTAGGTTAATTTTTAATCCTGCCACTTTACTGAAATTCTCAATCATTTCTAGGAGTTTTCTGGTGGAGTTTTTAGCATCCCTTAAGTAAACTAATTTGTCATGACATCATATCTAATCACAGTGTTTATCTTATGGGAGTGCTTCTTACTATTTCTTATACAAGGCTGCTTGAACTTTTGTTTAAGCCTTTTCTTAAATATTATATAGTAGTGAAAATTATCAGGCTCATGTAACATAGCCTTTCTGGATGCTTACTGACAATACTTAAGACCCATACCGAGTTGGCTGAGGAACATAAAGTATAACTTTGTTCCTTGCACTCAGAGGCAACGACAAGAAGACTGGGTCAAAGAATTGACTGAACTGGTGAACTTCTGCTCAAAACAGTAAGCTTCTGCATTGAAACTTTTAAAAAAGACTGAGAAAATATGAAAAAAATGTTTGGCAGAATGTATGAACTCTGGTGGGGTGGTGGGGGTAAGGAATAGGGAATGGGTCTAGACTTGTTTGGAAATTTTGTATGAAATACACAAAGCTTTAATAAATATTGGCTTGAAAAGAAGAAGAATTTTTTCATAGTTTTGTCATCTACATTCAGCAGAGATATTGAGCCATACATTATTTTATCTTTGTCAGTTTTGGAATCAATAATAACTTTGCTTAAGAACTTGGAACTATTCCTTCCTTTTCCATTTCAAAGGATAAATTGAGAAGTGTTGCTATTCCTGACTTTTGAAGGTCTGGTAGAAATCTGTGCTGCATCCTTATGGTCCTCCACTCTTATTATCTGGGAAATTTTTAATTACTATTTCTATCACATTGGATGTTATTGGGGGCTTAACATGTGTACTTCCCCTTGAGCCTTAGGTGTAAAGCTTTCTTTGTACATTTGCCACATAGGACTTATCATCTCACAGAAACTTTTTCTGAATGTGTGGCCAGTTGTGGGACTCTTTAATATTCTTCATCTGTTACAAAATGAAGCTTCTTTGAAGAGTTCTGAGACGTACACTTGTCTGTAAACATAAAGGCAAATATTTTCCATAGAGGAAAAAATACGATTTCTATGGGTTTGACAGGGATTGGATTTTCTCTATGATATATGACCTCTGAATTCATGTGCATTTGAATATATTTATAATATCAAAAATGAAGTCCCTTCATTGAGCAATTTTTTTAGTCAAATTAGAATCAAGAATATATAAAAATGTCACTAGTGCAATAAAAGATAAAGTACTGGCAATTGCAGCTATTCTAACTTTTGTCAAGTTAGACTTCAATTTAAAATTAATCAGAACTGTGGAGTACTATTTTCAAGTTTTAAGCCCATTGTGAACTGTTATTATTGGTCGTGCTGTTGTTCAGATTTGCAGATATAGAACCATTTCTACATACAACTATGGAATCTGTCCATCACTTGATTGAGAGGGTGTCTTCTCTCCAATATATGATCTATGAATAGAAATCACAGGACATACTGAATGAAGGGGTATTAACATAAAAATGGCATTTTGTGAATTTCTTTTCACTGGTTTCTTGGAAACTGCTAGTTGTATACATACGATATTACAGTTGCTTTTCCTGCATCCTGTAGACTTTCCCTTATTTTGGACTCTTTCTGAGTGTGTAATGAACAAATATGTAATATTAATCAAACCTTAATTTTTCTAAATGTATATTTTATAGTGATATTTGGAACATATCATTCTATAAACCTTAATCATATTTAGAAGCCATCCCCCTTCATTTTTACCCATAACTGTCCCTTCATCAAATGTCATGCGTTCTGTCCTAAATGATAAGACCTATTAAGGAATATTTACAGTGAGTCATACCAGTCACCACTTGTCAAAGAAGATTCTTTTTACAACAGATGGAGATTACTATAGTATTTCAAAATTGGTCATGCAAAAAGGATGTGTCTGAGAGGTACTGAACCCTAAGTGATAAATCTACATTGGAAACTCTATACCTAGGACTCACAGAACATAGTGGAACAGGGGATAGAGAGAATATTAATGCATTTCTCAACTATCACTAGGGAACGTCCTCACACAACATAGTGTGACAGACACAAGTGAACACAACTAGCAAAAAGGGATGCAAAACTATGATTCTGTGTTCAGGGCACAGTACTCTGGATCCTGAATCTCCACTTTGTACCCACAGTGTGGCTGTTTTAGATGAGGGGTGTCTTCCAGGCTCATTGAGCATATAAATAAATCTATTAATTTAGAGCAGGAAGTATTTATTCATCTGTATTTCAAGGTTGTGTAGATATTCATTACCATCTTGAAGATGTGATTGGGGTACCATACAAAACTGTTTTGCTTCACAATTTTGTGGCTCAACAGCAGTCATAGAGAGGAAGTTTCAAAAAGTCTTCTATCCCTTAGGCACAGGCTCAGACCTGTCCCACCTGGGTTGATTCTCAATTGATGAAATCTTCCAGCCACAAAACTCAGGCTAGATCTCCTCATGCACATCACAGCGTCAGCCAAGTTTTTCCATCAGCAGCTTTGGCATACTCTATTTCTTCTCTTCTTGCTCTTCTTGACCAACTCTCTGGACCTTTGCAATCACACTGGCTATGATGCCCAGTTTATGGTCTGTGTCAAGTTATATTCTCTGTGGTAAGATCTAGGGTTTTTCAACATTACATTTTCTCTCAAGATGACATTTGTCTGCTGCACTCTCAGTCACATAATAGAAGAAAGTGGGGTTTCTCTTCATTTATATTTTGTGTTAGAGTTTTCTCTTTCTCACTAAAATCAAAAATTGGACTTGTCAATAATGACAACGTGGGCCATTCCTGAGGTCTGAATCCCCAATCTTATGCCTCATCAGTGCAATCGAATCCATTCTCTCTTCCAGGAATTTGCTATGCTAGGACAGAGTTCTCTCTACTTTCATGGATTTTTTTCTTCCTTTTTTTTTTCTTTTATTCAATTTCACTTGTGAAATTTAATTCCAGGTAATTCTACTCTGGGGACAAAGTCCACCTCTTCTTTTCTATTTAATAAAGGAGACTTTTATTTTGCATGCTCTCCATCTGGAGTCAGTTTAGATCTGAGTTTTAATACACATCACAAGCATGCCAGAATACACAACTGACAATAGATTTTTTTCTGGCGAGTTTATTTCATTTTCCCCTTATAATCATATATGATTTGATAGTTTAGAGATTTGGGATATGGTGTGGATACTTCCAGAGATAGCAAAGGATTGATTGTGTGTCTCTTTCTGGCTTCTGAGTCCTCAATATAGCATGGCTGCCAACCATTTTCATCTTGTTGAAGTTGGCATGAATTTATGGTCTAGACTGATCTTTCATTTCAGAAATATGATTAATGTACTTAAGTTTGATAATTAATGATTTGTAGTACAAATTTTTCTGTTTAAAATTTTATTTATTTTATACTTTTTTTTATTTTTTTTATTATTTATTTTTGTATGTGTATGAATGTATTGTCTGCATGCAGGTCTGTGCACCTGTGTCGTGCAATGCCGCGGAGGTCAGAAGAGGGTCTCGGATTCCCCTGGAACTGGAGTTCTCCTGGAATTGGAGTTACAGACGGTTCTTAGCCGCCATGTGGGCGCTGGGGATCGAACTCGGGTCCTATGCAAGAGCGTCAGTGCTCTTAACTGCTAGGCTATCTCTCCAGCCCTATACATTTTTTTGTAGAAGATTATGTTACAAATCAAATCTAGATCCTTGTACTGCTCCCTACCCCCCACTACACCAGAGCTCATGCATTCTTTTTAAAAATTTTTTAAATTTATTTATTTATTATTTTTATATGTATAAGTGTACTGACTGCATGTAGGTTGGTATATACATGTCAAACAATTCTGTGGAGGTCAGAAGAGGGCGTCGGATTCCCCTGGAACTGGATTTACAGAGAGTTCTTAGCTGTCATGTGGGTGCTGGGAATAAAACCTGGGTCATCTGCAAGAGCAGTCTGTGCTCTTAACCATTGCGCCATCCCTCCAGTCCCATAGAGCTCATGCATTCCGCCAAACAGGTTTTCATCTTTTTCTAAGTCTTTCTCAAAATTCTCAGTGCAGAAGTTATCTTGTTTGAGCAGAAGTTCACCATTTCAGTTAGTCCTTTGACACAGTCTTTTCTGTTGTTTTTGTTTTTGTTCTTGTTGTTGTGGTTTCCAATATGCATCACTCCCAGCTACTTGGACAAAATATCAAGAAGCCCTGCACAAGAAATACGTATAACTAGGTAATTGTCACTAGCATCCACAGATGAGGGATACCACTCATCGTTTGTTTTTCTGGGACTGTGTTACTTCACTTAACATAATATCTTCTAGTTCCATCCATTTACCTGCAAAGTTCATGATGTCATCTTTCTTTACTGCTGCATAGAACTCCATTTTGTAGATATACCCCTTTTTCTGTATCCACTCATCAGTTGAGGAGCACTCGGATTGGTTCAGCTTTTTGCTATTGTGAGCAGAGCTGCAGTAAAAATAGCTCTGCATGTATTTTTGCAGTAAGATGAGTCTTCTGGGTAGATACCCAGGAGTGGTATGTAGAGGGCATGTGCTAAGCTCATTTTGATTCTTCCAAGGGTTCTCCACATTGCTTTTCTTAGTGAATGTAGGAGTTTACATTGCCACCTGGGGTGGATGAGTGTTCTCCTTTTGCAACAACTTCTCCAGCACGTGGCATCATTTGTTTTCTTGATCCTAGCCAGTCTTATCAGAGTGAGATGATATCTTAAATTGGTTTTAATTTGCCTTTCCTTAATTATTAGCGACATTGAACACTTTTTAAGACGGTAAAAGTGTTAATCAGCCATCTCTAATTCCTCACTTGTGAAGTCTCTTTTCGGCTCTTTCCTCCATCTTTTGAGTGTGTCATTTGTTTTCTTTCTTCTTTGTTTTTTGAGTAGTTTATATACTATGGAAATCAGTGCTTTGTCAGATGTATCCGTGGTGAAGGTTTCCTCCAACTCTGTGGGTTTACTCTTGATTTCTGTGATTGTTTCTTTTGATGTACAGAAACTTTTGAGTTTAGTGAGGACCCATTTGTCAATTATTGATCTTATTTCTTGTGCAGCTGCTGTCTGATTTAGGAAGTCTTTTCCTATGCCTATGTCTTGTAAGCTGTTGCCAACTTTTTCTTCTATCATGTTCAGAGTTTTGGGTTTCATGTTGAAGTCTTTGATCCATTTGTAGTTGACTTTTTTACAGGGAAAGAGGTAGGAGTTTAACTTCATTCTTCAACAAGTGCTGATCCAGTTTTGCCAATACCACATACTGAAGATGCTGTCTTTCCTCCATTGTGTCTTCTTGGCCCCCTTGACAAATACAAGGTGGCTTAAATTGTGTGTGCTCAAGTTTGGATCTTCAGTTTTGTTCCATTGGTCAACAGGTATGTTTTGTGCCAGTACCAACCTGTTTTTATGACTATAGCCATTGTAGTGTAGTTTGAAATCTGGGAGAGATCCTGTGTATATTGATCTGTTTGTTCAGGTTGCTTTGGCTATTCAGGGTCTTTTATTTTTCTATATGAAATTAAGGACTTTTTGCAAGCCTGTGAAGAGTCTCTTGGGGATTTACTTGGGATCTCATTGAATCTGCATATGAGTTTGAGTAGAATGGACATTTTTACTATGTTATTTTTCCTAATCCATGAGCATGGGAGGGCTTTCTATCTTCTAATGTCTTCTTCAATTTCCTTCTTCTGAGGCTTAAGATATTTTTGAGAGATCTTTGGTGTCTTTGGTTAGGTTTGTTCCTAGGTATTTTATTGTTTTTGAGGCTATTGTGAGTGGGGAGTTCTCCTTGTATTCCTTCTTCCATTGCTTGTTGTTGCTGTAAAGAAAGGCTTCTGATTTTTCTAGGTTAATTTTGTATCCTGCCACTTTACTGAAACTCTTTATGCACAGCCAAGTTTATTTTAGCTGTTCACAATAGCAAAGAGGTGGAACCAACCCAAATTGCACCTCAACTGATGAGTGGATAGAGAAAATGTGGTACATCTACACAATGGAGTTCTCTGCAGCAGTAAGGAAAAATGACATCATGAGCTTTGCAGGAAAATGGATGGAGCTAGAGGACATCATGCTGAGTGAAGTAACACAGTCCCAGAAAAAGGAATCATGAATTTTATTCCTCATGTTTGGATACTAGTGTCAATTAACTAATTGTATAGCGAACTGAGAAACATTAATATGATCTGAAATCAACTGTGCTCTTATATTTTGAATCCCCTAAAAATAAATCAATGTAAAAATTTAAAAAAAAAGAGTTTCAGTAAAGTGGCAGGATACAAATTGTTCTTCTAAGGTCTGTATCTTGGTTTCCTTCCAGGGAGATCTCATTGTTGGGATCTTCTACAGAACTGGGAAAATTTGGTGGGTATTTATTATGAGATTTTCCCATATTGTTTTGCCAGTGTGTCTTTAGCATGTGCATTTGTGTTTGTTTGTTTGTTCATATTCTGGTGCTAATCTCAAATGTTAATATGGAGGACTGGTTGGTCACTCACTTTGCTTCCTGGTGGTTTTGTCTTCAGCATTGGCTGTGAAGCCTTAAATTACTGACACTGCACCTGCTGGATTGTCCCATCACAGCAAACCATAGCACCAGCAGTTTATCATCTCCACCACAGTACCAGTAGCTTGAGTGCAGGGGTTGGGGGAGTGTTTACGCCTTTAGCCCATGCAACGGACCTCACTTGGCTGATGAATCTGCATGACACGTGTCTGTCCATCTATTTGAGCACATAGTTCTTCTTTCTTGTCTCAGAGTTGGGAGGTTGAGCACCTGGCCAGGTAGCAAGGCTGCACACCAGACCCCACTTGGTCACAGAGTATGCATACTGCCTGTCTGTCCCTCTATCCATGCACACAGCTCTTTATTCTGTTCTCCCTTAAGCACAGGTTCTGACCTGTACCACCTGGGTTAATTCTCAATGGACAAAATTTGCTTCCTGCCACAAAGATCAGGCTAGATCTCATGCACATCACAGCCTCAGCCAAGTTCTTCCATCTGCAGATTTTGCATAATCTGTTTCTTCTCTTCTTGCTCCTCTTCACCATCTCTCTGGACCTTTGTAATCACACTGGCTATAAGAGGCCCACTTGATAGTCTGTGAATGGTTACATTCTCTGTGGTTAGCTCTAGGATTTTTTAGTATTATATTTTCTGTCAAGATAACATTTGTCTGCTCCTCCCTCAGTGACAGGATAAGAAAATGGGGTTCCTCTTCATTGATATTTTGTGTTAGAGTTTCCTCATTCTCAGTAAAATTAAAAATTGGTCTTGTCGATCATGACAACATGGGCCATTCCTGAGGTCTAAATCCCCAATCTTATGTCTCATCTGTGCAATCAAATCCATTCTTTCTTCCAGGGAGCTGCTATTCTAGGACAAGCTCCTCTCTGCTTTTATAAATTTTCCTTCCTGCTTTTTTCCACTTTTATTCAATTTCCTTTCTACAGTTTCATTCCATGTAATTCTATTCTGGGGTAAAGTCAAGCTTTTCTTCTTTTTTTATTTTTTATTTATTTTTTATTTTTTCACAATGTTTATTGGTAGATACAAGTACATAAAATCAGGGCATGAACAGGTTTTGATAGATTAAGTAGAATTAATTTCAATACTATAATAAGGGAACAATTCAAATTCTCACCATTTGTTTCACACCCACAAAAACCACTTCAAGGGCATTACCTATCTCTCAAATCTGATCAGTTATGTGCAAGTAAACCATGTTTCTTTTTAAAAAGACTTGTGCACTTGCCGAGGTGAAAGGATATTGAAATCTAGCACATAAAGCCCATTACTAGAGGCAAAAATACAGGCAATACACTACACTATTATGGCAACAACCATCAATTGCAGTTAAGGATTTTCTGTAACAAACAAATGGATATTCTAATATTGCAACAATTCAAGTATTACTGAGCACAGTACATTTCTACATGTTCAGTGTTTCTATTCAGTTTTCTAACTTTAAACAGCCTATGATTACTGGCAGCAGAGAAGGTCCTTGCAATAGACTCTCTCTGCTTGAGAACCTATGATGTAATTATTGCATGCTGCTTATAAACTATCTAAACATTAAAGATATTCTTAAAATATTTGATGGTAGATTATGATTAAGACATTACATTACAAAATAAAGCCTTATGCAGAAGGAAATCCTTACTGACGTGCTTCTTCTTTAAATATTGTGCCCCCAAATGAAGTCCAGTAAACACACATCCTGTCACATGATACCCCTGCATTGGCCTCCAAGATTCTGCAGAGGTAATCCAACATCAGTCAATCTTCTGAGGAGAATGAATTTCCATTAGCTGCTTAGTTTACAAGCTGAGTATCTCAGCAGTCCTCAGTCTACATTGGAAGGCTAAAAACTAAAAAAAGCTCTATCTTATGTCTTTGAGGAGTGGCTAAAACAGTAGTACCTACACAGCATGTGTGCCTGCCTGTGAGAATTGTAGACAGGCCAAACAACGGTGCTCTCTTTTTTTTCTGTCATTTAAAAAGCTTTTCTGGGGCTGGAGAGATGGTCTAGCGGTTAAGACCGCCGACCGCTCTTACAGAGGACCCGGGTTCGATCCCCAGCACACACATGGCGGCTGAGAATGGTCTGAAACTCCAATTCCAGGAGAACTCCAGTTCCAGGGGAATCCGAAACTCTCTTCTGACCTCCGTGGCATTGCACAACACAGGTGCACAAACTTGCATGCAGACAGTACATTCATACACATACAGAATTTTTTAAAAAAGCTTTTCTTATTGTGACTATTTCGTGTGTGTGTGTGTGTGTGTGTTTATGTTTACATGTATGTGGTCTTGTTCATTGAGCCTCTGTGACTAGCAGTAGAGTGTTTTACATGGAGCTGCATATATATAAATTAGCTAAATTCTCCAAGGGAATTGGATTGCTTTATTATTAATTTCTTGGTGAGATTTGACCTCAAACCAATGAAAAGAAAATTATATAGATCAAAACATACACCAAATTTAAAACCTGGCTATTTGGGCTTTAAATGAATACATAATTTCCTGGCATATATTATTGTTGAGCAGGGATGTGAAATCATAACTCATTTGCAAATTATGTTTATCCACAGCTTCATCCATTTCTCAGGAAGCGCCAGTTCCTTTCCATCACTAGAGAACACACGGCTTTTGATGAGAAAAGAAATTATACAGAAAAATATTCTATAGAAAACTTTGTGGTAGATCTCGTAAATAATGATGGTCACTGGCAGCTGGTGAATATAGGAGAGTTTGTCTATAATGATTCACATGGTCAAGAATTGGTCATGACAATAGAAGACATCGAATGGCCATGGCTATTCAATCAGGTATAATATCACTTCATATTTTAAGAAATGGAAAATGTGAATAGTGGCATACAATATTTGTGTGATTTATTTGATTCAGTAGTAAATTCATTGCTTTAATGAGAAGTTAAGGATAGGTCTTAGCTACCATGTGAGTGATGGCAGTCAAACAAGACCTTAGCAAGAGCAGCAAATGCTTTTAATTTCTGAGCCATCTATCTAGCCCTCCAAGTATATACTTCATGAAGGTACTGTTTATCTATTTTACGTTTTTGTTTTAAATGCAAAATTTCAAATGATTTGAAGAAAAATATTTTAAACATTGGCCATGATATTTTGTCTACCTTACACATTTAGATAATCATAGTGAATTTTTTGGGAAATTTACATCAAATAATTCTTTTCGCATTAGTGGTATTAATGTTAGATATCAGTTTACTCATTTAATCATTGCAATATTATCTATATTAAAATCATAAAAATAGTCAAGAATGAGGGTTTCATCCTGTCATAATCATTTCCATACAGCAGTTCCATTGATCAGATTTTGTAGGATGAAATTAATTTTAAAAAGTACTTAGACATATGTGACAATGTCAATTGTGTATAAAGACAACCATGAAAAGCATACTATTATTGGGAAATATGTAAAACTGAAGATAATCATGAACCACAACTAAATGTCTAGGTAATTGACATATGAGAATAAGGAATGAAATACTGGTGATCTATCAATTATCATACTCCTGAGAAAGAAATGTCAGTTACCACTGTGGAATATGAGTGTAACACGGACTGGCTTAAAGTTGATCACATATCCGAGCATAGTTAAACATTTTCCTGTCAGAGGTAAATGTCTGGTCTGCTATGGCATAGATAAGTTACTAATGTACTAATCCTGTACATATTACAACAAAGCTAATAATGTATATTCAGTGAGTTTTGACATAACAGATGTTTGAGACAAATGTTCCTGTTATAATATATAGAAAATGTTTCTAAATTTAGACATTTCACATTATATCCAAAATAACTACTATTTTCTTAATTTAGGCAAATTTAATTTTTTTTACTTTTAAAAATTTTAATTTTTTTTAAATTTTTTAATAATAGGACACAAGTAATGAATACAGGCATCCTTCATGTAAAACCAATTTGCAAGTGGCTATTCCCAAACTTATACAGCCCAAGGCCACCATTGTCCAGCTGTGGGAGCTTATATATACTATCATGTTGATCAAATAAGGGTCCAGTCTATGTTTGTGTAGTTATTTTCATAGTTAACCCCAATCACAGCCCTTACATTCTAGCATGCGCCCTTTTCCGCAGAATGTTCCTTAGGCTTTCGAAAATTTTTTAGTTCAATACAGACTTAAAAATCATTAAAAAATTTATAAAAAATACATTTTCTCTTTTCATTTTAGACTCCACAATCTGTGTGTAGTCAGAGCTGTGTTCCAGGGTTCAGAATGATTCCCCAGGAAGGTAGACCCACCTGCTGCTTTTCTTGTGCATTTTGCCCAGAGAGACACATCTCCAATGAGACAGGTAAAAAATACTGATCCTTCCCATGATATTGCCTTCCCTCAAACCACTTCCCAATTCAAAGACAGAAACCTGGGACAGAAGAGATGGAGTCATATTGCAGCAGTGCTCAGAACATCCATGTTCACTCAGGCTTCTTATCACTGTGATTATTAATTAACCTCATAATAAGTAAATCTTGATTTACAATGTGCATCCTGAAAAAGTCAATTGGGACCCTAATTGTGTTGTTTTTCTTTACCATCTTGTATTGAATGAGACAACATTGATAGATTTTTTTACTACAATCTAGACTCAAAGATCCCTATGAATTATGAGGTGCATAGGGCCCAAAGTAACTTGTGGCTTCATTGGTCTTGGGTCCATTGTTATAATTTGTGAGTAGATAAGCAAGGGGAAAGAAAATATCAACAATAATGCAATTATTTTATAATTTTCAATACCTGATGCTATAGTTATATCATGTAAGCACTATCAATGATATAATATGCATATTGAACTCTCAAAAAGTACCTTAAATTATGGAAACATTTTAATGTACTTTCATTGAATTTTTTATGCATTTCATACATCTTAGAGATATTTATATACCCTCCTCATCTGTACAACCTCTTATAAAGGCCATGCATTCTGTAGACTCTTATTCTCAACCCTCTAGCCCTTTGTTACAATCGGTGTTAATCACTTTCTGTTGCATAAGGAAGTTCCTCAATTTTGAGTTGAGTGAAGAGAGTCATATTAGTATACGATCAACTTCCTGATGCAACATGTTCCTTGAGTCTTAGGTGTATACATGACACTGTAGATGCGCCAGAGCTCATAGACAACGATTCTCTGAGTTTGACCAATTGTTGAACTGTCTAGTAGCCTCTACCATTGTAAAAAGACACTTATTTCATGAGTGATGAGAGATCTATTTCTCTCTAAATGTTAAGACTCATATTTAGCATACAGTTAGAAACTGTTTTCTTAGGGATATGACAGACGTAATTTTTTCTCTAGTATGTATGAACTTTCCAACTATGCATATTTGGTTAGGTTCATAGTTCTACACATGTGTTCCCTCACACTGAGATACCTTGTACATTTAGGTATCTATTCATTACCCTAAGAATTAAAGTGTCATTACTGCATCTATCTAGTTTGCTGTGGTGCTCATTGTGGGTTTTACATCTGAATGCTAATTTGGAAAAATTGAGAAGGGAATTAAAATGTACTAATTAAAAAAAGAAGTCAAATTAAAATTCAACACTTGCCCATAAATAATGAAATTCTGCAGGAAACCTGCAGCACCTAAACAGTACACAGTCTTCCCAAACAGCACCCGTGTGGGGGGAACAAATATTAATGAGACTGTGTGATGCAATATTCAAATTTAAAAAGCAGTTAAGAAGAATGTTTTTCTGAATTTAAATTTTATTGAGAAATATTTGACAATGATGAAATTAAGCAAACATTTTGTGTCTTAGCAGTCCAAAGTTTATCTTGCATATGCCTTTCACGAACATGGACAAGCAGGGAAAAAAGCAAATTAATACAAAGAAAATATCAAGAACTACATTCTCGGGCTTATACCATATTTGCATTGAAAGTATTTTCCTTGATTCATAAATGTGCAGAGATAACCTAACTTACAGTTTGTACTCAAAACTGCCACACATATGACACACTCTTATGAATGATAGAAATTATTAATATTTGAAACTGAAATGGTGATTGTCTCTTCTGCAGATGCACATCAGTGTATCCAGTGCCCAATCTTAGAGTTCCCAAATAATGCAAGAAACCACTGTTTGCCCAAGTCAGTGACCTTCCTGGCTTTTGAAGATTCTCTAGGAATTACTCTAGCTTGCACAGCTCTGTTCTTCTCTGTCATCACAGCTATGATTTTAGGGCTTTTTGTGAAGCACCATGATACAGCCATTGTGAAGGCCAATAACCGCACCCTCAGCTACATCTTGCTTACATCTCTCCTCTTCTGTTTCCTTTGTTCTTTGCTCTTCATTGGACGTCCCAGTACAGTTACCTGCATCCTCCAGCAAATCATATTTGCACTTGTGTTCACTGTGGCTATTTCCAGTGTTTTGGCTAAAACTATTACTGTAATATTGGCCTTCAAAGTTTTGAAACCAGGAAGAGCAATAAGGTGGTTGCTGGAATCAGGAGCCACTAACACTATTGTCCCCTTCTGTTTCTTGGTCCAACTTATCATTTGTGTATCCTGGCTGGGGAATTCCCCTCCGTTCCTTGACACAGATGCAGTCACAGAATCTAAGCATGTCATCATTATATGTAACAAAGGCTCAGTCACTGCCTTCTACTGTGTCCTGGGATACCTGGGGGTTCTGGCTATGGGGAGCTTCTCTGTGGCTTTCATGGCCAGAAATTTGCCTGACACATTCAATGAAGCAAAGTTTCTGACATTCAGTATGCTGGTGTTCTGTAGTGTCTGGATCACCTTCCTTCCTGTCTACCATACCACCAAGGGGAAGTTCATGGTGACTGTGGAAGTCTTCTCCATCTTGGCTTCCAGTGGAGGGCTCTTAAGCTGCATCTTTGGACCAAAGTGCTACATTATTATAATTAAACCACAGAAGAACTCGTTCAACATCTTAAAGAACAAGGGGCATGACAGAAAAAGCTGATACCCTGGTTTATTGCAAAAACACACTGTCATGATTTTATGAAAAAATACATCTGCATCTTGATATATGGAAGCATAGTATAAAAACAGTCCTATTTCTAAATATGGTCCATCTATTTTGTCTGTGGATTTACACAAAAATAACATAGCCAGCCATTAAGGTTTAGAAATTCAAATCACTTTTAAAAACGCTTTCAATCCTTGAACTGTTTTAAATTATAAACTTGAAGACACCAGATTTTTCTAATTATAAACACTCAATTAAATTTTGCTTCATATTTTCCATTTAATCCTGCATTGTCTTTAGCTTTATATAAAGCCTTTATTTTGTTATATTTTATATAAAATATGTTTTAATGCAGAGTGTAGGAGAAAAAGTAACACATGGACTTGTGGGGTGGGCCTGGCCTCCTCAAGGCAGAGCTGTTTCAATTTGGCATAATGTTTATCACATTTTGGTGGTTATAAATTTACACCTGGAAAAGTTATTAAGAAAACCTTTTTTTCTTTCTTTAACATTTTTTTTATTGATGCTTTGTGCATTTCATGGAAACCTTTTTTCTTATCCCTCCCCACCCACCCCCGCTCTTCAGATAAGTGATATAATAGGGTGTCTCTGGAAGTGTCTGAGGTGAAATTATAATCGGATAAGTTGAAATCAAGAGTCACTAAATTTTTTGTTTTTGTCACTAACTTTTAATAAGACATGTAGTATATGTCCTTTCCCTGTAAATAGGATTTCTGGAGAGCTTCCTAGAAGCAAAAAAAAAATAAATAAATACAAAAAAAAAAAAAAAAAAAAAAAAAAAAAAAAAAAAACAAGTTTTCAACTAGGAATGGAGATATGAGTCAACAGTTGTTAACTATGTAGGCACAGTTACAGCCTGTGAAGTTAAAATTTTCAGAGCTCTATTAACGAAGCAAAGACCCAGGTTTGCAGTAGGTGCTTGGGAATGCTGGTTTCTCTTGTTTTCCATGAAATTCTCAGTAGTGTCAGCTGCTCCTTCTCTTCTTTCTCCTCATCTATCAAATGGGTTCCACTGTGAAGCTATTCCTGGCCTCTCATTGAAGCAAGTCCCATTGTTTTTGATAATATGGTCAAATTTTCTAAAATTTTCATTAAAATATTTTTCCTTTTACTTTTATGGTCTTTGCATTTTTATGAAAAGGTAAGTTTCTTGAGAGGAGTCCCTTTTTCGTTTTTTTTTTTTTTTTTTTTTCTTTTCGAGACAGGGTGTAGCTCTAGCTGTCCTGGTCCTGGAACTGTCGACCAGGCTGGCCTTGAACTCACAAAGATCAGTTTTCCTATATTCCTATTATCTAGATAGACACATGTAACTCATAGAATAGCCCATAAGTGGGTAAGGCATGAAAATTTAAAGGCTGTGTTTGTTCCCTTTCTTGGCTACTGTGGCAGACACACGACTCGGTCTGCAGCAGGAGTTCAAGTCAGTTGTGGAATGAAATTCTAGTTGTGCAGCAGGTGTAAGTTTTCCTTCCTGACTGGGTAAAGTTTAAACTTTCTCCACAAATCTATGCTTCTTGAAAGCTTCTGACTTGCATGTCAATGTCCTCCAGTTTTTGCCATATTATTACATATGGCTGGATTCTAAGTAGCTAAATAATTTAATATAATACTCCAACATATGAATGTAGCATGCTTTCCTTTCATCTATTAATAGACTCCTCCATTGACACCATATCCTGAGTACTGTGTGTATTTGCTTATAGGCCCATTCTGAGATTGGGAAATGCTGTACAGCAGCCTACTGTATTTTCTGTTAAATTTTTACAATATGCTATAGTATATAATTTTTGAGAAATTATGGAATTAATAAAGTCACATTTTTCCATCTGTAAGACATAACTCAAAGTATACCTACCTCCTTAAAATTTCATAGTAGTGTTTATAAGTACTATTAAATTACATTTTACATTTCAAAACTTTGAACATAAATATTGTGTTCTGAAAATATGCTATTAATTATTTGAACCTCATACAATGTAAACACAAACAAATGCACAGAACTATAGAGCCTAGAGAAAAGTGTATCAGGGTCATATCGCTAGACAAATTAGTTTTCTTACCATACACTACCTATGGATTCTTATATTCACAGACATGCACATTGCAGAGCACTCATCAAAAAGCTACTCTCTGCACGAGATAAAGGCCACTTCACAATACCACAACTGGTCAGACAGAACAGATGCATCTGAAAAATCCCCATTCCTAGGAGACACATCTATAGTAGAAATTCTACTAGTTGAAAATGAGGGAGTTAAGAAAGTCTCTTGTATTAAAACCTTTGCGGCACCTAGAAGGTAAGCTTCGTTAGGATTCATTAAAAATAGTTGTTACTAGTAGGATCCAGAGTGGGGCCTGATGTCTGCAGCAATCTGAGGCATTTCTTCCCTTCAATGCCCAGAGGAGTCAATCCTTCTGCTGGCACATTCTGATACATCTTACTCACAGCAAAGCTGCATTTTCTTTCTCATCCATTAAGTTGGTGATACTCTGGCCTGTTGGAACATACAAATCCTTTCCCGTAGTTAGTTTTAAGATTTGGATTGCAAGGTTTTTTGACAAAATGTTTTCATATCTATCTATATCCCCCTTTTTTATTTTAGGTTTTAATTTTTGACCCATGAGTCTCAAAAAAGCAGTTGTATTATATATAACTATAGAGTGGAATCAAGGCACAGATTTCATCAAGTTCACCCATGCTGTTTTGGGTTACTGTATGTAATTAACTTGGGAAACAAACTTTATTTTTAAATTAAATCATCCTATAGGTGAAAGAGATTGCTACCAGGTGATACTATATGACAGCAAAATTATAAAGAACATTTGTTTATGCCAATCCCAAAGTAATTGTTATACAGTTTTTAATTAAAGCTAATGTGGACAACAGCAATTTATATCACCAATTAACTCAGATGCATTACCACTTTTATAAGCTTTTAAACCAATGTTGTTTAATATACACATATTTACTTTTACTAAGTACTAAAACACCATGTATCCTGTAGACAGAGTCTGGGAAAAACTGGATATTTGTTGAACTCACGTCAATTAAATATGCAACTTCCTCCCCATAGAATAAGGAGAAATATGATGATGATGAGGTCGTTTTCCAGCTGTAGACTGGAGCCAGCTCTTATAGAGGCATTCTCTTGGAAAATCGGTAAAACTGCCTTCTTTAATTGACTAATGGACATAGAAACTGTGAAAAGGATTATTCTCTATTCAGAACCAAATATAATGCTAAAGTCTCCTTAAGCTATGCACTTAAGCAAAATATATTAATACAGGAGCTCTTACATCAACAATGGATTATTCTACCAAGGAGATGTTGGCCAGGGGATCCAAGCCCCCACAAAAGGTAAAGGTTCCTTGCCTCCAAACTGGGATATCTGCAGGAAGAGAGGCGATAAGGCCCTGTTGTTGAAGACCTGATATAAACATGGGAAAGATGTATGGAGACCGCACTTGCAAGTATACAGATGGTCTCTGGAATGCCAGAGAGTTTTACCAAAGGCCACTAAACCAATAAAGCAAATTTAGGTCTCCTTGAGTCAAGCAAGACTCCTCCATCAACACCAGCTACACCTCATCTGCCTGGAAATACTGTGCAGCAGTGGCAGCCACATGTCTGCATATCCCAAATCTAATTGGCTATTAGCTCTCTCCTTGGAGGAATAACCCACGGCTGATGCCACAAGCTTACATCCTCTAATAGTTAGGAGATGTTATAAACCACATGAAGACCCTGTCATACTTAACAGAAGAAAATGTAATTCATGGATTAACATACCATCCAAACATCTGTGTCTATACCAAAGTAACCTACTATAACAATTAGTACTGTTTAAATACTTATATATCTAATTGCGTGTGCTTCATTAGTAGGATCAAAAGGCTATATATTATACTGTTTAAATACCTATATATCTAATTGCATGTGCTTCATTAGTAGGATCGAAAGGGTCTGCCTGGACAAGCTGGCAGCCCATAAAAGAAAACAGCCAGAATTGACTAGAGACCAAGATAACAGCTCCAGAGAAAGTAGACTGATTTGTTTCTCATCCACCTGTGCCTCTTTTCTAAGCCTAGGGAACAATCTGTGGAAGAGGGGGCATGGTAGAATGTAAGGGCTGCAATTGGGGTGAATGGTGAAACTACAACAATATAGACTGGACACTCATTTGATCAACTTGATTGAACATACAACCCCCCCCACCCCGCGCTGGATGGTGGGAGCCATGAGCTGTGTGGGTTTGGGCACAACTGCTCGCAAACTGCTTTTACATGAAGGATGCTTGTACTCACAATTTATCACTTATTGTTAAAAAAATGAAAACAAAACAAAACAACAGAGAAAGATGCAGAAATATTATGGCAGAATGCATGATCTGGCATGGGTAGGGGTGGGGTCGGGGGAGGGAAGGGGATATATGCCTGAACTGAATTGGAAAATGATGTATGAAATACACAAAGCATCAATAAAAAAAATGAAAATGAGGGGCAGGGAGAAAACGAGTGCATCCTGCAATTCTCACCAGTAAAGCTTCCTTACACAGTAGATTCTAATGAAAATGGAAGGCCACACCTAGTTAAGCTTCAAAGATAGAAACCTCAAAAATGTGTATCCCTGGATAGGGCCCCTTTATTAAACCTCAGCTACACATGACTCAGGAATCATTGGTAAAGAGGGGTATAAAGTTTGAAACAGCCAAGGCTGCTGCATGAACAGAGAGAAGCAGTGATTTACAGTTGACATTAAGCTTGCACATATCTATTTGTGGCAACTTGGCTTCAGTGGGGGAACCATGCCAAATGGATGGGGACTGAGAACTTCAAGATACTGAGTACTGTTTGGTAAGAGTATGACTTACCTCGGATTCTTAGATGTACTGAATAGAGTATAGCAGATCTATTTGCACAGAACTACATCTTGGGAGCTTGACTGGCAGGGAGGGATTGGGTATGATTGGGAACCTTTGTATGAGTTGTACAAACGTTCAATAAAAATATTAAAACATTTCACTTAATATTTTAAGAGATTTGAGATATGGTTTTGGAGCTTGACTGGCAAGGAGGGACTGGGTATGATTGGGAAGCATTGTATGAGTTGTATAAATGCTCAATAAAAATCTTAAAACATTTTACTTAATATTTTTGAAAGTTTTGAGATATGGTCTCCCTGAAACCTCTTATGGCCTGGGCCGGACTCTAAAGACCTGAGATCTGTCTGTATGTTTCTCCTAAATTTTGGGATTAAGCTATTTGCCACTATTCTAGACGTAGTACTTTTTATTATTTATTTATTTATTTGTTTATTTATTTATTTATTTTCATTTATAGATTTTTTTCAAAGAAAATATAAATTTATTCTGAGATACATATATGAGTGACTACCTTGATAACAGTTTCACTAACCCAAATTCTATGTTCCAATGCCATAACTTTCATTAAGTTTTGTAGTATAAGAACAAAGAAAATTCATATATCAAGACACTTTTCAAATGTATTGGTGGAAACATTGAGTAGGCATATCCAATAAATAGAAATCTCATTTACAGCCTAAAGATGCTCTCCAACAGAATTCTTAGCTCTTTGATTGGTGGGAGATTTTTCTTGTCTTTAAGACTGTATAATTTATTAGTCACAAGAAGTTAACACAGAAAAAGTTGGGCAAGGAGTGACTATTTATCATGCTAAAGTTCTCCCTAGAAAAATTGTGAATATGCTCTGGATCTGCAACTTTCCAAACTCTCTACAGTCATTCAATAGTTAATGGGCTAGAAGACCTTGGAGGAAGTTTAGCTCAAGGTGCAGGAGTTATTTCTGGGATCTTTCCTTGACAATACTTAATGGGATATGTTTATTTCTATTTCATGTATATGAGAGTTATTCCTGCATGTATGGAAGTGAATTCATGTTGTGGAATGCCTCTGGAGGAGATGTTCTCAGATCCCTTTGAACTAGACTAAATATGGTTGTTAAATACCATGTGGGAGC
The DNA here is from genome assembly GCA_009823505.1 of Rhizomys pruinosus. Lineage (NCBI taxonomy): Eukaryota > Metazoa > Chordata > Mammalia > Rodentia > Spalacidae > Rhizomys > Rhizomys pruinosus. Next base: position 218,443 of record VZQC01006177.1, on the reverse strand, counting down.
TCAGATTAGAACCCCAGTCTTCTGTAAGAGCATCAAGTGCTAACTGCTGAGCCACCTCCCCAGCCATTCTTTCAAAAATTAATGTGGAAAATTTGTTGCCCATAACTTTTTTGCTTTTGTAATGGTACTGCAGCCAATTACATATTGTTTTCATATGCCCCAATGTGAGTTGCTATCCGAACCACCATTCTTAGTACATAGAAAAGTTTTGATGAAATTTAAGATATACACTAATCTATGCTATAGTTAGATAGGATTGCAGAGGACTGTTAGATAGCAAGGAGAGCTACAATGTCTTTTATTCTCTGTGTGTTGAGAGTTGTGATTATTTGTGTTAACCATTATCTGGTGTAAAAAGAACCTCCCCTGGTAAGAGCTTATAGGTTCACTTATCAATGGGTATCAAAATAAGCACTTAGGAGTTGGTTTACTATATAATTAATGTAGCAGAATTATAGTATTACATTATAAACTATAGCCTGTGTCTTGCCTAGCACAGGTTCTTGGCTCTAATACCAATTACAGATTTAAGTTTTTTTTATTGTGAACAACCCTTAAATACATCCAGGAAATAGAACATTACTCCCATAACACTTGTGCTGCTTTTGTACAAGTGACAAACTGGAAGATGAGGGTTTTTGTAACTCACAAAGTTCATACATGAGTAAATTTGAAGAGCAATTTCATGTCTCTTCTGTTGCATGCATAGTTTCTTCCACCAAAATGAAATCTTTTCATTAGAGAAGAATATTCAATGTGCACTTGATATTTTCATGTTTGTTCTAGGACTCATATATGTTGTAACTTCAAATTTAGGGTCTTATATCCTAGTTATTCTGGGTAATAACAACCAAAGTCAATAGACAGTAATTGTCCATGGATGGTGTGTGTTATCCTTCTTGGTCAACAGATCCTAAGATAGATTCCATTCCTGTCAATGATATTTTTGTTTTCTACACTGTTTTGTCTGGTACAGGTATGCCTTCCTATTGTAAATTACCTTGATTAGACTCTTTTAATACTGTTTATGATTAGGTTTTCAAAGATTTCTGCACTGAGAGGGCTCCATATGACATAGAATAGATTTTATTGACTCTACTAACAATGTATTTGTACATATGTTTAACATTTTCAATTTGTTCTTTTTTTGTGTTTCAAACAACAGGTCTTAACGAAATTTAGACACATTACCCCATCCATACTAATCACTGGTGGGGCCATTTGTGAAAGGTTCACTGCTTGACAAAGTTCCAGTGACCTGACTCACTTCGGTGAAGTCTGCTCTCCAGCTGACCTTGGTTTTTAATAATTCTTTTTATCATAGTAGGTCTAATTATTCTGGCCTGCTTGATTTTCATCTTTTTGGCAATTAGGCTACTGGCTTCTGCCTCAAGAAGTGGAACTGACACTTTTACGTTTTCTAGAAATGAGTCCCTTTGAGAAATGACACTGTGTACACAATTTAAAGTATTAGATAGTAGTAATTAAGAATTCTAAAGAAACTGTGTCATGCACTCTTTGGCCAAGTAAAGAAAGGAATTTTGATTTCGTGGTCAGGGTTAAACTAAAAATGTAGGAATATAGGGCAAAGTGAAACTAAGTCCACTGAGGCCATGGATTCTACTCACCTGACTTAAATATCAATAGCCCTTAGAAAATCACCTTAGCAGAAAGTGTAAAAAACAGGAACTGAGGAAAACAGAAACTGAGGAAAACAATGACCAGAAGAAAAACAAGAGATGAATCAAAGCTACATCAGTCAAGAAATGGCTTACAGGTTGAGTGAACAAGAAACTAAAGTAAGAAAAATAAAGTTCTCTATTGTTAAAGCTTTAAAACTCACTTCTTACACTGCCTAGCACCTCTGTAACCACAAGGCATAAAGAATAGAATCATTACAGTTAAAATTAGCAAAAGGAGTGCACAGATCTTATATTGGAGATTTCCCAGGACCATCTGAAGCACAGGTAGGCACCAGGCATTTCAGCCAGGATGATTGTTGGATAATTCTATCACTGGGTTGTTGGATAACCTTTTCATTGGTACATTGGATAAATTAATCATTGTCTTGTGGGGGATAAATCTCCCTGCTAGCTGGTATAAGAGGTGGGCCTGGTGCCACTGTGAGAGCTTAGATCAGGGACTACCCAGGGTCACCTGAAGCACAGATAGGAGCTGGCACTTCAGCCAGGGGGATTGTTGGATAATTCTATCACTGGATTGTTGGATAATCATTTCATTGGTCTGTTTCATAATTCAATCATTGTCTTGCATGGGTGGAGTCTCCCTGATAGCTGCTATAAGAGATGGGCCTTTTGCCACTGTGAGACTTGAGTGCACAGGGCTTAGATCAGGGATTTCCCAGGACCACCTGAATCACAGAGTACTGGGGCATTGACTAAATGAGGCATACCTGCAACTGAAATTGCTGAGGGAGTGTCCAAGTGGATTCTTTGGAGAAACGTCAGAACAGAAAGGGAAGAGAGAATTGGACATCCAATAGAAAGCCTAAAACTTACACAAGTCAACACTCACTAAACAAGGAAAAAAGCAAATCAAACAAATAAACAAACAACAAAGGCATCTGAATGAGGCAAGCAAAGCAAGACTGCAACACACTAAAGAGACACTGGAATACAGGCAAAAAGAAATCCACATGACAGGGACACAATGAAGGGACAACATGGGAAAGGTTCAGGATAATTCCACACTAAGATCTACCAACCCTGTGTGAGTTTACTACAGTGGGATCCACCTGGGGCTGGCCCAGGACACAGATTTTAGAGGAACAATTGCAGACATACTCAAAGAAATCAAAGAACATAAAGAACAAGGCAGAGAACTAAGGAGAGAGAATGAAAAATTCAAGCAGGACCTAAAGAGAGACATTGACAAATGCCAGAAAGAACTAGAGGGAGAAAATGACAAACTCTGGAAATAAGTGGAAACACTGAAAAGATCCCATGTTGAAATAAAGAAGGAAACCAACCAGTGAAGCAAAGAGCTACAAGAAAAGATTGAGAATGCCCCAAAAGAAGTGGAAATATTAAAGAACTCACAAGATGAAATGAAAAAGGAAATTGAGAATCTTTGTGCCCAGCCACCCAGATTGGTCTGTGCCATGTAGGCTGTTGGCAGGACGCCCACCTCAGCAGGCACCACCCAAGGCTAGGACCATAGAGAGGAACTGCGTGTGTGGCTAGAAGATCAGCCAGGGGAGCACATGCTCTGTGCCCAACTGCCTAGGTGGGGACCAATGCACGTGCCAAATATTTCAAACCCCCTATCACCACCACCACCCAGTTCAAACTACTGATATTCAGGTACAAAGTATAAACTGCTGGTGCTGCAGTTTAATGCTGTTGGGAGGATCCAGCAATGTCACTGATTGGAGGCTGCATAAACAAAACTGAGGAAGAAACCAACAGGAAGCAAACTGAGTGACCAATCAGTCCTCCATATTGACATTTGTGATTATCAACAGAAGGGAAAAGAACAAACAAAGGAGAAAACAACAACAATAACAAAAAAGGCAATTGCAAAAAACACAACAGAAAAACAACAATATGGGAAAAGCTCAAAATAAATCCCGACCACACTCAAGAAATCCTGTAGAAGATCCCAACAACGAGATCTCCCTGGAAGGGAACCAAGTTACCGACCTTAGAAGAACAATTCTAGACTTAGTCAAAGACTATAAAGAATAAATCAGTGAACTAAAAGCTCATGAAGGAACTAGAAGGAAAGAATAATAAACTCTGGAAAGAACTAAAAGGAGAGATTGATAAACTCGGAAAAGAACTAGAGGAAGAGAAATACAAACTCCAAAAAGAACTAGAGAAAGAGAAATACAAAGTTCAAGAAGAACTAGAGGGAGAGAAAGACAAACTCAGGAAGAAAGTGGAAATTTTGAAAAGATCTCAGGCTGAAAGGAAAAAAAAAAAACTGACAAGCAAAGCAAGGAGCTACAAGACAGAATGAAAAGCTCCAAAACAAAGTGGAAATACTGAAGAAATCACAGGATGAATTAAAAAAGGAAATTGAATATTCATCCAATCAGCAGGAGAGGATGGGAAAAAGCCTCAGAAGCAGAATTGTAGTAGCAGAAAAAAGAATATTAGACCTACAGTATAACCCAGCACAGCTAGAAATCTCAAGTAAATATTATGAAAAATTAAAAGAAGAGTGGAACAACCAGGAAATGTGTGACACTATGAACAGAACAATTCTCCACATCATAGTGACAGAAGAAGGAATCCCAAGAGAATGGTATTGATTAGATCTTCAACAAAATAATAGAAGAAAACTTCCAAAAACTGAAAAAAGACAAACCCATAGAAATGTAAGAAGCACATCGAACACCAAATAGTCAAGAACAGAAAGGAAATTCCCCATGTCATATCATATTTTTTTTATCTTTTCGAGACAGGGTCTCCCTGTAATGCCAGCTGTCCTGGAACTCGCTCTGTAGACCAGGCTGGCCTTGTACTCACAAAGATATGACTGTCTCTGCCTCCCAAGTGCTAGGATTAAAGGTGTGTCATATCATATTTAAAACACTAGATGCTCAAAACAAGGACAAAATACTGAAAACCACAAGAGAAAAACAACAAGTTATATATAAGGGGAAATCCATTATAATCACACCTGACTACTCAGTGCAAACCATGAAAGCCAGAAGAAAATGGACCAAAGTACTCCCAGTACTAATTGATTTTAGATGCTAACCCAGATTACTATATCCAGCATAAATGTCAATCATAGTTGAAGGAGAAAGAAAAATCTTTCATGACATAAACAAAATGAAAGAACACATGTCAAAAAAACCCAACACTTCAGAAAATACTCAAAGCAATTCAAAGAACAAAGGAAAGGAGCAACAATCCTTAAGCAACCCAAGAGAGAAATTACCAAAAGTATAACAGAGTAAATAAATACCTAGACCAAGAATGCAAATGAAAAAAAAGTTGAAAGGAAACAACACACATCTCTCAATAATAACCTTAAATATTAATTTTCTAAACTCCTCAGTCAAAAGACATAGGCTAGGAGAATGTATTAGGAAACAGAATCCATCTATATGCTGCCTCCAAGAAACCCAGCTCACCCTCATGGAGAGATAGCACCTTAGGATGGAAAAAAATATTCCAAGCAAATAGCATCAAAAAGCAAGTAGGAGTGGCTATTCTAATAGCAGACAAAATAGACCTCAGAGTAAAATTAATCAGAAAAGACAAAGAGGGCCATTATACCCTTATAAATGGAAAAATTAATGAAGACTATTTCACAGTCTTAAATATTTATGCACCAAACTCTGGTGCACTGAACTTTGTAAACAATCCTTCAGGACTTCAAGACACAGAATAATTCCAGTACACTTATAGTGGGGGAATTCAATAACCCACTGAGCCACCTGGATAGGTCAACTGGACCAAAAATAAACAGAGAGACATCCTAACTGAACAATACAATACACCAAATGGAACTTACAGATATCTACAGAATATTCCATCCCAACACCAGAGAATTACTTCCTACTCAGCGCCCCATGGAACATTCTCTAAAATTGACCACATACTGTGTCTCAAAACAATCCTCAACGAATACAAAATGATTGAAATTATTCCATGCATTCCATCAGACAACAATGCAATAACACTAAATATTAACACCAGGGTAAGCACTACTAACTGTAAGAAAACATGGAGACTAAAAACCAGAATACTGAACAATCAGTGGGTCAGAGAAGACATAAATAATGAAATAAAAGCATTCCTGGAACTAGGTGAAAATGACAATACGACACAACAAAACCTGTAAGATACATTAAAGTCAGTCTCAAGTGGGAAATTTATAGCCCTAAGTGCCCAAAAAAAAAAACAGAAAGAGAACAAGTAAACGATCTAACACTGCAGCTAAAAACACTTGAGAGACAACAACAAATGTACCCTAAACCCGACAGGAAGAAATAACAAAAATCAGAGCAGAAATCAGTGAAATAGAAACAAAGAAAGCAATACAAACAAATCAATGAATCCAAAAGATGGTTCTTTGAAAAAATAAACAAAATGGACAGAACTCTAGCCCAGTTAACCAAAAGAAAGAAAGAGCAACTCAAAAACAATACCATTTGTGATGAAAGGGGAAACATCACAAAAGATTAAAAAAAAAGATCCATTCATGCAAGAATACTTCAAAAACCAATACTCTACTAAATTTGAAAACCTAAGAGAAATGCATGACTATCTGAAATCCTGGGATTTGCCAAAGCTTAACCAAGAAGGGATTGACAGTTTAAACAGACCCATAACATTTGAGGAAATTCAAGATGTAATAAAAAGGCTCCCAACTAAAAAAAGCCCAGGCCCAGATAGTTTCACAGCAGAATTCTATAACACATTTAAGGAAGTCTTAAAACCATTACTACTCACACTTTTCAGAAGGATACAGACAGAGAGAAATATCCCAAAATACTACTAGAAAGCCTGTATCACTCTAAAACCAAAACCAGGAAAAGGCACAAACAAGAAAGAGAACTATAGACCCATATCATGTATGAGCACAGATGCAAAAATTCTCAACAAAATACTTGCAAATTGCATAGAGATGCACATCAAAAATATCATCTATCATGACCATGTTGGATTCATACCAGAGATGTAGGAATGATTCAACATACGTAAATCAATAAATATCATAAAACAAATAAATGGAGTTAAAGACAAAAAACACACAATCATCTCAATTGATACAGAAAAAGCTTTCAACAAAAATCCATTATCCCTTCATACTTAAAGTCTAAGAGGGAATTGGACTAGTGGGATCATTCCTCAGTGTAATCAAAGATATATACAAGAATCCAACAGCCAACATCGTCCTAAATGGGGAAAAGTTGGAAGCATTCCCCTTAAAGGTAGGAATATGGCAAGGCTGTCCACTATCGCCACTCCTCTTCAACATAGTGTTTGAAATGCTTGCTAGGTCAATAAAGCAAGAAAGTGAAATTAAATGAGTACTAACTGTAAAAGAGAAAGTAAATCTATCCCTTTTTGCAGATGATATGACATTTTACCTAAGAGATGCCAAAAACGCTACCAGAAAACTCTTAGAAATTATCAAAAGTTTCAGTAAAGTGACAGGATACAAAATAAAGCTAGAATAATAAGTAGCCACCCTTTACACCAAAAATAAACAACTATAGAAGGAATATAAGGAGACCTCCCCAATCACAATAGCCTTAAAAAAATAAAATGCCTAGGAATACACCTAACAAAAGACACCAAAGACCTCTACAACAAAAAAATTTAAAAACCTTAAGGAGATTGAAGATGAAAGGCCTCCCATAGTCATAGATTGGAAAAATTAATATAGTAAAAATGTCCATTCTACCCAAATTAATATACACATTCAATGCAATCCCAATCAAAACCCCATGAGCTTTTTCACAGACTTAAAAAAAAAATAAAACTTAAATTCATGTGGAAAAACAAAATACTCCCAAGGTGCTAAAGCAAATCTGAGTGAAAAGTGCAATGCTGGGGGGGGGGGTAACATTATCAGACTTCAAGCTATATTGCAGGGCGATAGTCATAAAGACAGCCTGGTACTGGAAAAAAAAAAAAAAAAAAAAAAAAAAAAAAAAAAAAAAAAAAAAACAGAACCATTGACCAAGAGAACAAAATTGAGGATCCAAACTTGAACTCATATAACTTCAGCCACCTTATATTTGACAAAGGGGCCAAAAAAGCTCAACGGAAGAAAGAAAGCATCTTCAGAAAATGGTGTCGGCAAAACTGGATCACCATTTGTAGAAAACAAAATTAAACCCATACTTCTCATGCTGTACAAAAACAAACTCCAAGTGGATCATAGATCTCAACCTGAAACCTAAAACTCTGAGAGTGATAGAAGAAAAAGTCAGCAGCAACCTCCATCTCCCCACCCCACCAGAGCTCATGCATTCTGCCAAAGATGCTTTTTTTCTCTTTCTCAGTATTTCTCAATATTCCCCATGTGGAAGTTGACTGTTTTGAGCAGAAGTTCACTGTTTCAGTCAGTTATTTGTTGCAGTCCTTTCTATTGTTTTTGTTGTTGTTGTTTCCAATATGCATCACTCCCAGCTGCTTTGAACAAAAGCTCAAGGGGGGGTGCACAAGAAATACATACAACTAGGTACTTGGCACTAGCATCCACAGATGAGGGATACCATTCATCGTTTGTTTTTCTAGGACTGTGTTACTTCACTCAGCATAATGTCCTCTAGCTCAAGCCATTTTCCTACAAAACTCATGATGTCATATTTCTTTACTGCTGCATAGAACTCCATTGTGTAGATGTACCACATTTTCTCTATCCACTTATCAGTTGAGGGGCATTTGGGTTGGTTCCAGCTCCTTGCTATTGTGAAGAAACCTGAAATAAACATGGCCGTGGGGGGGGGTCTGGAGAGATGGCCTAGTGGTTAAGAGCGCCGACTGCTCTTACAGAGGACTTGGATTCGATCCCCAGCACCCACATGGTGGCCGAGAACCGTCTGAAACTCCAATTCCAGGAGAACTCCAGTTCCAGGGGAATCCGACACCCTCTTCTGACCTCCGCGACATTGCACGACACAGGTGCACAAACTTGGATGTAGACAGTACATTCATACACATACGGAAATAAATAAAAAAAATTAATAATAATAAAAAAAAACATGGCCGTGGATGTATCTCTGCGGTGGGGTGAGTCTTGAGGGTACATGCCTAGGAGTGGTATGGCTGGGTTGGGTGGCAAGTTCATTCCAAGTCTTCCAAGGGTTCTCCACACTGCTTTCCATAGTGGCTGCATGAGTTTACATTCCTACCAGCAGTGGATGAGTGTTCCCCTTTCCCAACAACCTTGCCAGCACTTGGTATCATTTGTTTTCTTGATCCTAGCCAGTCTATTGGAGTAAGATGATATCTTAAAGTGGTTTTGATTTGCATTTCCTTAATGATTAGTGATGTTGAACACTTCTTGAGGTGTTTCTCAGCCATCTCTAATTCTTCACTTGTGATATCTCTGTTCTGCTCTTTTCTCCATCTATTGAATGGGTCATTTGTTTTCTTTCTTCTTTGTTTTTTGAGTAGTTTATATATTCTGGAAATCAATGCTTTGTCAGATGTTTCTGCGGTGAATGTTTCCTCCCACTCTGTGGGATTTCTCTTCACCTCCTTGTTTCTTTTGATGTACAGAAGCTTTTGAGTTTAATCAGGACCCATTTGTCAATTGTCGACCTTAATTCTTGTGCAGCTGCTCTCTGATTTAAGAAGTCTTTTCCTATGCCTATGTCTTGTACTCTGCTGCCAACATTTTCTTCTATCGCCTTCAGAGTTTGGGGTTTCATGCTGAGGTCTTTGATCTATCTAGAGTTGACTTTTGTACAGAGCGAGAGGTAGGGGTTTAATTTCATTCTTCTACAAGTGGTGATCCAGTTTTGCCAACACCACTTGCTGAAGATGCTGTCTTTCCTCCATTGTGTCTTCTTGGCCCCCTTGTCAAATATGAGATGGCTGAATTTGTATGTGCTCTGATTTGGATCATCGGTTTTATTCCATTGATCAACATGTCTGTTTTTGTGCCAGTGCCAGGCTGTTTTTACGACTATAGCCCTGTAGTATAGTTTGAAGTCTGCTATGGAGATGCTCCCTGTGTAGCTCTTTTCACTCAGGGTTTTTTTGGCTATTCAGGGTCTTTTGTTTCTCCAAATGAATTTAAGGACTTTTGTTTCCAAGCCTGTGAAGAAACTCTTGGGGATTTTGATTGTATTGCGTTAAATCTATACAAGAGTTTCGGTAGAATGGACATTTTTACAATGTTAATTTTCCCAATCCATGAGCATGGAGGTTTTTCCATCTTCTGTTGTCTTCTTCAATTTCTTTCTTTAAATGTTTAAAATTTTGGTGTAGTGATCTTTGGTGTCTTTGGTTAGGTTTGTTCCTAGATATTTTATTGTTTTTGAGGCTATTGTGAGTGCGAAGATCTCTTTGAATTCTTTCTCCAGTCGCTTGTTCTTGGTGTAAAGAAAGGGCATTGATTTTTTTTAGGTTAATTTTGTATTCTGCCACTTTGCTCAAGCTTTTAATCGTTTCTAGGTGTTTTCTGGTGGAGTTTTTAGCATCCCTTAAGTAAACAATCATATCATCAGCAAATAGTGAGGTCTTGACTTCCTCTTTTCCAATTAGTACCTCTTTAATTTCCTTTTCTTGCCTTATTGCTGTAGCAAGTGTTTCAAGCACTATATTGAAGAGGAGTGATGACAGGAGGCAGACTTGCCAAGTTCCTAACTCGGGGAATGTTTCTCTCATCTCCCAATTTAGGATGATATTGGCTGTGGGTTTCCTGTATATGGCTTTGATTACATTGAGGAATGATCCCTCCAATCCAATTCCTTCTAGGACTTTAAGCATGAAGGGATGCTGGATTTTGTGAAAGGCTTTTTCAGCATCAATTGATATAATGGTGTGGTTTTTGTGTTTCATTCCATTTCTTTGCTTGATGATGTTTATTTATTTTTGTATGTTGAACCATCTCTGCATCTCTGGTATGAATCCAACTTGGTCATGATGGATGATCTTCTTGATGTGGGTCTGTATGCGATTTGCCAGTATCCTGTTTAGAATTTTGACATCTGTGTTAATTAGGGTGATGGGTCTGTAATTCTCCTTTTTAATTGTATCTGCTTGGTTTTGGAAATAGAGTGAGGCTGGCTTCATAGAAGTAATTTGGGAGAATTCCCTCTGATTGTGTTCTAAATATTTTCAATAATAATGGTTGTAGGTCTTTTTGCAATTTTTTGTAGAATTCTGCCATGAAACCATCTGGGCCTGGCCTTTTTTTAGTTGGGAGATTTCTTATTACATCTTCAATTTCTTCATGTATTATGGATCTGTTTAAGCTGTCGATCTCTTCTTGGTTGATCTTTGGTGATTCCCAGGATTTCAGATATTCATCCATTTCTTCTACGTTTTCAAACTTGGTAGAGTATAGGTTTTGCAAGTATTCCCATATGATTTTCTGGATATTTTCCTTTTCTGTTATGATATTTCCCTTTTCATCACGGAGTGTATTGTTTTGGAGTTGTTCCTTCTTTCTTTTATTGTTTAACTGGGCTAGAGTTCTGTCTATCTTGTTTATTCTTTCAAAGAGCCAACGTTTGGGTTCATTGATTTTTTTTTTGTATTGTTTTCTTTGTTTCTATTTCATTGATTTCTGCTATGATTTTTGTTATTTCTTCCTCTTTATTGTATTTAGGGTTCATCTGTTGTTGCCTCTCAAGTGCTTTTAGCTGTAGTGTTAGATCATTCACTTGTACTCTTTCTGTTTTTCTAACGTAGGCACCCAGGGCTATAAACTTATCTCTTAGGACCGCTTTTAAGGTATCCCATAGGTTTTGTTGTGTTGTGTTGTCATTGTCATTCAGTTCCAGGCATGTTTTTATTTCTTTCTTTATCTCTTCCTTGACCCATTCATTATTCAAGAGTGTGTTGTTTAGTCTCCATATGTTCTTGTAGTCAGTAGGGCTTATCCTGGTGTTGATGTTGAGCTTTATTGCACTTTGGTCTGATAGAATGCATGAAATTATTTCAATCTTTTTGTAATTGTGGAGGTTTCTTCTGTGTCCACGTATGTGGTCTATTTTGGAAAATTTTCCATGGTGTGCTGAGTAGAAAGTGTATTCTCTGGTATTAGAGTGGAATATTCAGTAGAGGTCTATGAGGTCCATTTGGTGTATCATTTCATGCAGTTCAGATGTCTCTCTGTTTTTTCTTTGTCCTGTTGACCTTCCAAAGGACTCAGTGGGGGCTGGAGCGATGGCCTAGCGGTTAAGAGTGCTGACGCTCTTGCAGAGGACCCGGGTTCAATCCCCAGCACCCACATGGCGGCTGAGAACCGTCTTTAACTCCAGTTCCAGGGGAATCCGAAGCCCTCTTCTGACCTCCGCGGCATTGCACGACACGGGTGCACAAACCTGCATGCAGACAGTACATTCATACACATAAAAAAAAATCTATAAAAAATAAATAAATAAAAATAAATAAACAAAGGACTCAGTGGGGTACTGAAGTCCCCTAAGATGAGTGTACTGGGGTTAGTGTGTGACTTGTGGTCCTGGAGAATTGTCTTTATATAGTTTGGTGCACCAGAGTTTGGGGAATATATCTTCATAATTCTGAAATCTTCTTGGTGAATTGTTTCTTTGATAAAAATGTAATGGCTTTATTTGTCTCTTCTGATTTCTTTTACTTTGAAGTCTATTTTGTCTGATATTAAAATAGCAACACCTGCTTTATTTTTGGTACCATTTGCTTAGAATATTTTTTTCCATCCTTTCACTTTAAAGTGGTGCCTGTCCGGGAAGGTAAGATGTGTTTCCTGTAGACAGCATATTGATGGATTCTGTTTCCTAATCCAATCTCCCATTCTATGTCTTTTGATTGGGGAATTTAGTCCATTAATATTTAAGGTTATGACTGGTAGGTTTGTGTTGCTTCCTTTTGCCTTATTATCCATTTCCGTTTTGTTTATAGGTTTCTACTTCTGCAATTATGCTTTTATTGATTTCTCTTTATAGGTGCCTGGGGATGGTTGCTCCTTTCTTCTGTCCTTTGAACTGCTTCAAGTATTCTCCAAAGGGTTGGTTTTCCAGACATGTATTCTTTTAATTCGTTTATGTCATGGAAGGTTTTTTTCTCTCCTTCAATTATAATCGACAATTTTGCTGGGTATAGTAACCTGGGTTTGCATCTATTGCCCTTTAACACTGAGAATGATTTGCTCCAGTTTCTTCTTCCTTTCATAGTTTGCATTGATAAGTCAGTTGTAATTCTGATAGGTTTCCCCTTATAGGTCACTTGTTGTTTTTCTCTTGTAGCTTTAAGGATTTTGTCTTTGTTTTGGGTGTCTAGAATTTTAACTATGATGTGGCATGTAGAATTTCTTTTCTGATCTTGTCTGTTTGGAGTTCTATGTGCTTCTTGTATTTGTACTGTTTTTTCTTTTTTTAGTTTGGAGAAGTTTTCATCTATTATTCCATTGAAGATCTGATCAATACAATTCTCTTGGGATTCTTCTCCTTCCTCTATTCCTATGATGCAGAGGTTTGATCTTTTCATAGTGTCCCACATTTCCTGGTTCTTCCACTTTTGTGTATTAATAAATTTTTAATAATTTTTACTTGAGGATTTTAGGTGTACTGTGTTATCTTCCAGGTCTGATATTCTTTGTTCTGCTTCCTCCATTCTGCTCCTGAGGCTTTTTCCATTCCTTTCCTCTTGACTGGATGAGTGTTTGATTTCCTTTTTCATTTCCTCTTCTAATTTCTTTAGTGTTTCTACTTCTTTTTGTAGCTTCTCAATCTCTTCCTGTAGCTCTCTGCTTAACTGGTTGGTTACCTTACCTTTTTGAGCATGGGATCATTTCAGTGCTTCTACTTCTTTCCAGAGTTTGTCATTCTCTCTCTCTAGGTCCTTCTTGAGTTCTTCATTCTCTTTTCTTAGTTCTTTGATTTGCTCTTTATAATCTCGTAGATCTTTAATTATGTTCCCAATTGTGTTTCTGGTATTTGTGTCCTGGGCCATCCCCAGGGGGATACCTTTCTAGGAATCTTCCATAGGGTTGGTAGAGCTTGGTGTGGAAATATCCTGCACCTTTCTCATTTTGTCTCTTCTTCATGTCCCTGCCATATGGGTTTCTCTTTGCCTGTATTCCAATGTGAATCCCAAATGACTCTTCACTGTGTTGAGACTTGCGTTGTTTGGCTCCTTCAGATGCCTTCATTGATTGTTTGGTTGATTATTTGGGTAATTTCTTTTTCTCATTTTCTCTTTGCTTATGGAGTGTTGGCTTTTCTAAACTTTAGGCTTTCTACTGGAAGTCTAACTTACTTTTCCCTTTCTGTTCTGAAGGTTCTCCAAAGAATCCACTTGGGCACTCCTTCAGCCTGTATTCCAATGTGAGTCCTAAATGCCTCTTCACTGTGTTGAAGGCTTGCTTTGCTTGCCTCCTTCAGATGCCTTTGTAATCCCAGTTTGTTGGGGGGGTTGATCTTTAGCCCGCTTCCTAAATCAGACAGCACCTGTACTTCAGCTGGTCTCAGGGGATTTCCATGAATCCTAGTTTATCTCCCATTCTTTGCCAGATCCTGGCTCACCTATTAACTGGGATTATTTCCTTAACCTGTATGTGTATTGCAAATTAATTTCTCTCATATGTAAACACTTATGCTAAAAGCTATGTATAAGTCAATTCACCCAACGTTCTCCTTTCTGACTATGGGTTTCCTCACACAGGATGATTATTTCCAGTTCTATCCACTTACATGGCAATTTCATAATTTTCTTCTCTTGATCAATGAATTATAGTCCATTGTGTAAATGTATCACATTTTTCTTTTCCATTCATTGAGTGCTGGACTAGCTTCTTTACTCTTATTGACAATTATAGAGAAGCATGACAACAGATGTATTAGATACTTTTTTGTTACTCTGTTGGAACACAAAGGCTATGGCAATAAATAGAAGGAAGAGTTTACATGGCTTATGTTTGCAGAGAGATGGTGTTCTGTCATGGGAGGGAAACATGGTAAAAAAAATCTGGAGCAAGAAGCTGAGTAGTCATATCTTACATCAGACAGAGGAATCAAAGAACCAAAACATAAATGTGAAGTGACTATGAATTCTGCAAATCCACCCCTGCTAATGTGCTTCTTCCACCATGGCCATACAACTTAAACATCTGCATACAGCCTCATAAACTGATGCCAAGCATTCCAGTACATGTGCCCATGGGTATATGCACAAGCGGTATAGCAGGATTTGTAGTGGATCTACCTTTAGAGATTTAGTAACTACCACACTTGTTTCCATATTGGCTTTCCCAGTTTCCACTTTCTGTAGCAATGAACAAGTATATTATAACCTGACACACAACCCACCATTTGTTGGGATTAATTTTTATTATCTTAAGCATTCTGATTGGAGTAAAATGAAATTTCAAAGATTTAGTTTGCATATGACATTGTCAAAATATGTTGAATTTCTTGTAAGTGACTGTTAGTCATTTCTGTTTCTTGTTTTTAAATGTGTTTAGTAGGCTGGAGAGATGGCCTAGCGGTTAAGAGCGCCAACCACTCTTGCAGAGGACCCTGGTTCAATCCCCAGCACCCACATGGTGGCCGAGAACCATCTGAAACTCCAATTCCAGGAGAACTCCAGTTCCAGGGGAATCCAAAACCCTCTTCTGACCTCCGTGGCATTGCACTGACACGGGTGCACAAACCTGCATGCAGACAGTACATTCATACACATACAGAAATAAATAAAAAAAAATGTGTTTAGTTTCATGCCTTCTTTTTATAAGTTTTAAATTGAGCTTTCATACATTTCATACAACTGTTCTTAGTCACATTTAGACCAACGCCCAACCTCATGGCCCCCATACCTCAGCAGACTTCAAGCACTTTACAATCCATGTTAAGTCTACTGAAGCTTTTGTATCCAGATGTCCCTTTGAAATTTTTCCATTGTAGTCTACTCAGCATATTTGGAGATCTTAACTAAGGCAAACTCTTCTTCACCCAGCAGTAATCAGTTTCAAACAGTTCTCAGTCCAAGGCCCATCCATCACCCATTTTTCTTGATCCACTTTGGAACCTTGTCTTATGGAGTTAGCATGTGTTTTGTGCCTGATGCCAACATTGCCACAAGATCATATGAGCTTCCCTTGGCCTCATATCCCTGCTTCTCTGCATTCATGAACCAGCCCTGGCTGTTGGACCCTTTCCACACCCTCTTCTTCAATGATCCCTGAGCCACAGTAAGGTGAGTTTTAAAATATGTGGACAATTCAGGGGCACATACTCCCATTCTTTAAACATGGCTAGTAATGGTCTTCTGAGTCCATTACAGTTTGTTATAAAAGCAAGCTTCACTACTAATGGATTTTACTGCTAATAATTTTCTTTCTGCCCCTAATTCATCTATGGTCTATGATAGTTTGGTGTAGATGTTCAGATTTACAATTGTCTCCTAGGATTAAGCATATTTCAGATGTATAATCCCTATTTCTGACCATTAATTGGGTACTGCAATAGCCTTAATCTGTAGCAAATAGTATCTCCTTTGAAGACTTGTGTATGATATGCTTGTGTGTAAATATAAGATTCCATATTAAGGAATTTGATTTACCTAGAAATATGACAGAGATAGTGCTTTTTCTAAGATCTATGTCCTCTCCAGGCATTTGTACTTAGGTATGCTTACAGAGCCACCCAAGTGTGCACTCCCATTAAGACAGTTTTAAGCCTAATTAGAAAGCTGTTGATTACCCCCAAATTACAGTGCTAGTACTGCAACTATAAAAATAGCTTGACATGCAGGTCATTCTTGTTCTTAGGCTTTATTATCATGTTAATTAACTGATAATTAACAGGGTGCATATTATCTAGCATTATGAGCACTAAACCAGATAGAATGATTCCAGGTCAGGTCCTCCTCCATTGCTCCCAGTCCTGTTTCTGAAATATGTCATTTCTTGAGCAGTAGGGTCTTATTTTCTAGTTCTGGATAATAATCAAGAATTTTGTGAATACCCTCGGTACATTGTGGTTTGTTATGTCAATCTCACCAACTACTCAAAGGGAGGTCTCTTCTGTCTGACATTGTGTTTTTTACATAAATCCCCCAGGTATTCAGTTACATTATTGATCACACAGTGAATTTGCATTTCTCATAGGATATCAGGAGCATCACATTATTTTCTGGGATCCCAACACACATAAATTCAATTCTTTCTACAGTTTCCTTTTCTCTTCTCAACCCTCTCCTTGTTCCCCAGTCTCAACACACCAATTATCACCCCCTGCTCAATTCGCTCATCCCCCATACCCCCCACTACCCACCCCTTTCTCTTTTACACCCAGTCATACATTCTCCTTTCCCCAACATCTTCAAAACATGTTTCCCCGATTATCCTCCACTATCAGATTCTGTCTATTCATTTACCAAGAGAGAGAGAGAGAGAAAGAGAGAGAGAGAGAGAGAGAGAGAGAGAGAGAGAGAGAGAGAAATAACCTTTCCATTTGGGGGAGGGGGAGGATCCTGGGTTTACATCACAATATATATTCTTTTAATGTTGTTGAAATAATGCCGTGTATTCTTGTTTCCTTAAAATATTTTTGTTTTTTTTAAATATATTTTATTGTTATTAATCTTTTTCATACATAATTCCTCAATCCAATTTAGACTCATTTCCTTTCCCATGCTCTGAAACACACCAAAGTTCATACTTTCTTCAAAACATGTCTTGCATCTTTTTCTGAGTCTTTCAGAGTTTTTTTTTTCAAAGCACAAGATTATTGTTTTCGGGAGAACTTCAATGGTTCGGGTTTTGTTCTTTTTTTGTTACTTTTTTAGGGGTCTTTTGGTTGTTTGGTTAGTTAGTTGTCTTTGTTTTTATTGTTGTTTTGTGGTGGTTTTTTTGTCCCAGTTCACTTGTTCTTGTTCCTTCCAACTTGTATTGCTTCAATGGATATATTTCCAAATCATATTTTAAATTCATATTTTACATTTTTAGTTTATATAACTCTAAAATATGCAAAAAATACCCTCCAACCATATAGCACAATTCGAACGTCTGAAAATAAATGGCAGGTTAATTCTAGAAACTGTTAAGGGATTCATAATATAAGAGCACAGTTATTTGCAGATCACAAGGAATATAATATTAATTTTGCTGTATGACTTACAACTTGGTAATTGATGCATCCTCAGTTGAGGGACGAAAATCATTGTTTGCTTTTGTGGAACTGTGTTACTTCACTTAACATATCTTCTATTTTCATCCATTTACCTGCAAAGTTCATGATGCCATCTTTCCTTACAATTGCATCGAATCACATTGTGTAGATGTACCACATTTTCTCTATCAACTTTAGGGTTGAGGGTCACTTGGTTCCACCTCTTCCCTATATTTAAGAGAGCTGCAATAAACATGGTTGTGCATAAATCTGTTAAGATGAGTCTTGTGGGTATGTACCCACTAGTGGTAAGACAAGACTGAGTCAGGTGGTAAGCTCATTTTGGATCATTCAAGTGTTCTCCACACTGTTTCCATAATGGTTATATAAGTTTACATTCCCACAGGCAGTGGATGAATGTTCTTTGCTCAATACAAGCTCTCCAGCATTTGGTATAATTGGTTTTCTTGAACCCAGCCAGTCTTATTGAAATGAGATGATATCTTAAAATTGTTTTAATTTGCATTTCTTAAGTATTAGGAATGATGAACAAGTTTTAAGATATTCCTCAGCTATCTCTTTGTCCTCACTTTTGATGTCTCTATTTGGCCCTTTCCTCCACATTTTGAATGAGTCATTTGTTTTCTTGGTACTTTGTTTTCTGAGTAGTTTATATATTCTAGAAGTTAATGCTTTGTCAGATGAATCAGCAGTGATGGTTTCCTCCCACTCTGTAGGTTTTCTCTTCAGTTCCCTTATTGTTTCTTTTGCTCTATAAAAACTTTTGCGTTTAGTAAGGTTCCACTTGTCAATTGTCAACCTTATTTCCTGGGCAGCTGATGTCTGATTGAGAAAGTTTTTTTCCTATGCTTATGTCTTGTAGTTTTCTGCCAACGTTTTCTTCTATCACCTTCAAAGTTTTGGTTTTCACCTTCAATTCTTTGATCCATTTGGAGTTGATTTTTTAGAGGGAGAGAGATAGGGGTTTATCTTTATTCTTCTACAAGTGTGATCCAGTTTTGCAAACACCACTTGCTGAAGATGCTTTCTTTCTTCCATTGTGTCTTCTTGGCCCCCTGTCAAATATGAGGTGGCTGAAATTGTATGTGCTCAAGATTGGATCTTCAGTTTTGTTCCATTGGTCTACAGGACTGTTTTAGTGCCAGTACCAAGCTGTTTTTATGACTATAGCCCTGTAGGATAGTTTGAAATCTGGTATGGGGATGCCCCCTGTATTGCTCTTTTTACTCAAGGTTGCTTAGGCTATTCAGTGTCTTTTGTTTTTTCCATATGAATTTAAGGATTTTTTTCCAAGCCTGTGAAAAAACTCTTAGAGATTTTAATTGGGGTTGCAATGAATCTCTATATTAATTTGTGTAGAATGGACATTTTTACTATATTACTTTTGCCAATCCATGAGTATGTGAGGTCTTTCCATATTCTGATGTCTTCTTCAATTTCCTTCTTCGGGGGTTTAAAATTTTTGTTGAATACATGTTTGGTGCATTTGGCTATGTTTCTACGTGAGTATTTTATTGTTTTGATGCTATTGTGAATGGGAAATTCTCTTTGTATTCCTTTTTCAGTTCTGTCTTGTTGATATAAAAAGGCTACTGATTTATTTAAGTTAATTTTGTATCCTGACACGGTATTGAAACTCTCAATAATTTCTAGTTTTCTGGTAGAGATTTTAGCATCCCTTAGGTAAACTGGTTTGCCATAACATTGTCTAACCACAGTATTTATCTTATGGGAGTGCTTATTAGTATTTCTTATACAAGGCTGCTTGAGCTTTTGTCCAAACATTTTCTAAAATATTATACAGTATTTCAAAGTATCAGGCTGGCATAACGTAGTCTTCCTGGATGCTTAACAATCATACTTTCCTTTTAAAGGTAGGAAATCAGCAAGACAGCCCACTGTCACCACTCCTCTTCAAAATAGTGCTTGAAAAATTTGCTAGGGCAATAAGGCAAGAAAAGGAAATTAAAGGAGTACTAACTGGGAAAGAATATGTCAAGCTATCCCTTTTTGCTGATGATATGATTGTTTAATTAAGTGATGCTAAAAACTCCACCAGAAAACTCCTAGAAATGATTAAGAGCTTCAGTAAAGTGAGAAGATACAAAATTAACCTAGAAAACTCAGTTCTTTATACCAACAACAAGCAACAGAAAAAGGAATTCAAGGAGGCATTCCCACTCACAATAGCTTCAAAAACAATAAAATACCTAGAAACAAACCTAACAAAAAACAGCAAAGATCTCTAAAACAAAAAATTTTAAACCCCTGAAGAAGGAAATTGAAGAAGATATCAGAAGATGGAAAAACTCCCAAGCTCATGGATTGGGGAAATTAATAGAGTAAAAATGTCCATTCTACCCAAAATATTGTACATATTTAAGGCAATCCCAAACACAATCCCCAAGAGTTTATTCAAAGGCTTGGAAAAAAAGAAAAACCCCTAATTTTATTTGGGAAAAAAAGACCCTGAATAGCCAAACCAACACTGACTGAAAAGAACAACACAGCAGGGATCTCTATATCAGACTTCAAACTATACTACACAGTTATAGTCATTAAAACAGCTTGGTACTGGCACAAAAACAGACCTGTTGACCAATGGAACAAAAAAGAAGAAAAAAACATGAGCACATACAATTTCACCTGCCTTATATTTGACAAAGGGGCCAAGAAGACACAATGGAGGAAAGACAGCATCTTCAGCAAGTGGTGTTGGCAAAACTGGATCACCACTTGTAGAAGAATTAAATTAAACCCCTACCTCTTGCCCTGCACAAAAGTCAACTCCAGATGGACCAAAGACCTCAAAGTGAAACCCAAAACTCTGAAGGCTATACAAGAAAACGTTGACAGCAGACCTCAGGACATAGGCACATGAAAAGACTTCCTAAATCCTACAGCAGCTGAGCAAGAAATAAGATCAACAATTGACCAATGGGTCCTCATTAAACTCAAGTGCTTCTGTACATCACAAGAAACAATCAAGTAAGTGACGAAAAAAACTCATAGAGTGAGAGGAAACCATCCCCGTGGATACTTCTGACAAAGCATTGACTTCCAGAATATATAAAGTACTCAAAAAACAAAGAAGAAAGAAAACAAATGACCCACTCAAAAGATGGAGCAGAGCTGGGCATGTTGGCATACGCCTTTAATCCTAGCACTTGGGAGGCAGAGGCAGTTGGATCTTTGTGATATTAGGCCAGTGTGGTCTACAGAGTGAGTTCCAAGACAGCTGGGGCTACAGGGAGACCCTGCCTTGAAAAGACAAAAATAAAATAAAATAAAATAAAATAATAAAATAAAATAAAATAAGATGGAGCAAAGAGCTGAACAGAGATTCCACAAGTGAGGAATTAGTGATGGCTGAGAAACATCTTAAGGAGTGTTCAAAGTCGCTAATAATTACGGAAATGCAAATTAAAATCACTTTAAGATCTCAACTCATGGGGCTGGAGAAATGGCCTAGCAGTTAAGAGCGCTGATTGCTCTTACAGAGGACCCTGGTTTGATCCCCAGCACCCACATGGTGGATGAGAACTGTCTGTAACTCCAATTCCAGGAGAATTACAGTTCCCAGGGAATCCAACACCCTCTTCTGACCTCTGTTGCATTGCATGACACAGGTGCACAAACCTGTATGCAGATAGTACATTCATACACATACAGAAATTAAAAAAAAAAGATATCATCTGACTCCAATAAGACTGGCTAAGATCAAGAAAACAAATGGTACCAAGTGCTGGAGAGGTTATCTGAAAAGGGGAACACTCATCCACTGCTGGTGGGAATGTCATACAGCCACTATTGAAAGCCCTGTGGAGAACCCTTCAAAGACTTGGAATGAACTTGCCACATGACCCAACCATACGACTCCTGGGTATGTACCCACAAGACTCATCTTCCTGCAGAGATACATGCCCAGCCATGTTTATTGTAGCTCTCTTCACAATAGCAAGGAGCTGGAACCAACCCAAGTGCCCCTTAATTGATGAGTGGATAGAGAAAATGTGGTACATCTTCACAATGGAGTTCTATGCCATGGTAAAGAAAGATGACATGAACATTGCAGGTTAATGAATGGAGCTAGAAGATATCATGCTGAGTGAAGTAACACAGTCCCAGAAAAACAAACAATGAATGGTATCCCTTGTCTGTGAATATTAGCACCAATTAACTAATATTATGGCAAACTGAGCAACATTAATCTGATCTGAAAACAACTGTACTATTATATTGCAGAATCCCTTTAAAAACAAAAAAAAAAAGAAAAGAAAAGAAAAATGTCCATTTTCCCCAATTTCATATACAGATTAAAAAAATCATACTTCTGATCCATACCAATTTGACCGATGGACTTAAGGGATAACTTTGTTCCTTGCCCTCAGAGGTCAACTATGTCCCAGGGGACTATGCATGGGGGCATCTCTTAAATTATCCTGCACATGTGAGTCACCAGTCTTATTTAGGGAGTTTGCGGAGATCCAATAATGGGATTTCAGCCACTGTCCAGTCTAAGAAGAGGAAAGTCTACTCATGCTTCAAAAAGGGAAGACTGGTCTAGCAGGACTTGACTTTGTATTCGAGTGAATGGAACTGGTAAATGAAAAGCCAAAATGAGCTAGGGGCTCCCTCCCTCCCCCACAAAACCTGAGTACCAGATCCTCAACTGACTTTGAGAACACAAAAACCTTTGTTAATCTTGGCTAACACTGTGGGCTTAAACTGTTAATCTGGGCTAACAGTGTGGCCTTAAGCATCCCAAAAGGAATTGTAACCAGAAATAAATTATTAGTAAGGCCTGATAAATTGTACTTCAGGTATAAAACTTGAGATCTTATTAAAAAAATACAAAAAGTAAAAAATAAAGAAAAATAAAAAAGAGCACTTTTGTTTTGCCTGTCTTACTGGCAAGTGCAGCTACAGGGAGGCTGCCACTGCTTTTGCCATCTTTCAAAGACATGTGACACAGCTTTTCAACCTTCCAATATGAACTAAAGACTCTTGCCTCTCCAAGAATCCTCCAAAATTTCAGTGCCAGATGGTGACTGCTGAAACATCCAGCTTGTGGACTGAGCTACTACTGGGGTTTCAACCTCTTCAGAGTATTGATTGCCATTGGTGGACTACCCAGGCTATATCATGGAGACTAGTTCAGGAGGATCAAGGCAGGACATTGTGCTTACTGGACCTCATTTGGTTACCATGGGAAGGAAAATGCCCAGTGTGGAGCATGGAGCACAAGGGCCGGACTGATTATTGTTTGAGCTTGCCAAGGAAAAGCCTTCAAACATGACATCTTTCAGCCTAATTAAAAAAATCATAAGGTCAGTCGGGTTTGGTGGTACATGCCTTTAATCCCCTCACTCATGAGGTAGAGGTGGGTGGATCTCTGTGAGTTCAAGGACAGCCTTGTCTACAGAGTGAGCTCTAGGACAGCTGGTACTAAAAGGGAGACCCTGCTTCAAAAAAAAATCAAAACGAAAAACAAAAAAGGGCAAAAACTGGAAAAAAATTAAAAAATCATAAATTGAAGATGCAATAAGATATATGTGGTATTCATATATGCCAGTTTTGGAATGATGCAGTTTGAAAGGAACAAAAACATGGAATGGGTCAAAGAACTGTCTGAAATGGTGAACTGCTCAAAACAGTAAACTTCTGCATCAAAAAATTCAAAAGAGACTGAGAAAAAGATGAAAAACATATTTGGCAAAATACATGAGCTCTGCTGGGGTGAGGGGGCAAGGAAGGGGGAATGGGTTTAGACTTGATGGGAAATTTTGTGTGAATTGCACAGAGCTACAATAAAAATTGGCTTTGAAAAAATATAAAGTATTTTATTGATAATCTTGTCATCTACACTCACCAGAGACAGTGATCCATAAATTTATTGTTTTATCTCTGTCAGTTTTGCTATCAAGTAATAATAGCTTAAAGAAAGAATTGAAAGAATTACTTCCTTCTCCATTTTAAAGGATAACTTTAGAGAAGTGTTGGGGTTTGATATTTTTGAGGGTCTTTTAGAATTCTGTGCTGCATCCTATGGTCGTCTGCTCTTTTTATATGGAAAAATTTTAATTACACTTTCTGTCACATTGGATGTTATTGGAGGCTTAAAATGTGTTTTTTCTTTCCCTTGACCCTTAGATGTAAAGCTTTCTTTGGATATTTGCCACATAGGATTTAACATTTCACAGAAACTTATTCTGTACATTTGACCAGTTGAGGAACTCTTTAATATTCTCTGTATATTGCAAAATAAAGCTTCTTTAATGAATGCTGAGGTGTATACTTTTCTGTGACTATAAATGTGCATATTTACCATACAGTAAAAATGTCATTATCTAGAGGTATTACAGAGATTGGATTTTCTCTAGGATATATGACATCTCAACTCACGTGTATTTGAATATATTTATAGTATCGTAAATGACTTCCCTTCATTGAGCAACTGTTTATGTCAAACTAGGATCAAGAATATATAAAAATGCCACTAGTGCACCAATAGATAAAGTACTGGCAGGCGCAGCTCTTCCAATCTTTGTCAAGTTAGACTTCAATTTAAAATTAATCAGAAGGGTGCATTGTTATTTTCAAGTCTTTGGCCAATTGTGAACTGTTATTACTAGTGTTGCTGTAGTTCAGAGTTGCAGATATGGATCTGGTTCTACATAAGCTATCCAATCTGTGCATCACTTGGTTGAGAGGGTGTCTTTTCTCCAATAAGTGATCTATGGATAGAAATTACAGGGCATACTGAAAGAAGAGAGGGGTTACTTAAAAATGACTTTTGGAGCTGTGAATTTCATTTCACCAGTTTCTTAGAAACTGTTAGTTGTGTGCATAAGATATTAGGGTCACTTTTCCTGGGTACTCTTATCTTTCCATTGGTTTACACTGTTTCTGGGTGTGTAATGAATATGTGTAATGGATATATGTAATATAAATAAAAACTTTTATTTTTCCTAATCTATATTTCGTAGTGAAATTTGGGACATTTCATTCCATAAATCTAAATAATATTTAGAAGCCATCCCCCATTCATATAATCCATTTCTCAACTCTCACCAGTGAAACTTCCACATGCAACAAAGTGTGACAGACACAAATATACACATAGGAAAAAAAGGAATGCAAAACTAGCATTCTGTGATCAGAACAAACTACTCAGGATCCTGAAACTCCAATTTGTACCCACTGTGTGGCTGTTTTAGATGAGGGATGTCTTCTAGGCTCATTGAGCATATAGATACATCTATTACATTAGGGCAGGAAGTATTTCTTCATCTGTATTTCAAGGCTGTGTAGGTATTCTTTACCCATCTTGAGGAGGTGATTGGGGTACCATGAAAAAGTGTTTTGCTTCACAATTTTGTGGCTCATCAGTAGTCATAGAGAGGAAATTTTGGAGTCTTCTATCCCTTAGACATAGACTCAGAGCTGTCCCACCTGGATTAATTCTCAATTGATGAAATCTACTTCCAGCCACAAAGGTCAGACTAGAACTCCTCAAGCATATCACAGCTTCAGCCCAGTTCTTTCATCTGAAGCTTTGGCATAATTTGTTTCTTCTCTTCGTGCTTTCCATGACCATCTCTCTGGACATTTGCAATCACATTTATTATGAGGCCCAATTGATGGTCTGTGACAGGTTATACTCTTTGTTCTTAGTTCTAGGATTTTTTAATATTTCATTTTCTCTCAAGATGGCATCTGCTGCTCTCTCAGTCACATAGGATAAGAAAATGGTGTTTCTCTTCATTGATATTTTGTGTTTGAGTTTTATCTTTCTTACTAAAATGCAAAGTTGGACTTGTGGATCATGACAACATGGGCCATTTCTGAGGACTGAATTCCCAATCTTCTGTCTCATCTATGCACTTAATGTTCATCCTCTATGCCAGGAAGCTGCTATGCTCAGACAGGATTCTCTCTGCTTTCATGAATTCTTCCTTGCTGCCTTGTTTCCACTTTTATTCAATATCCTTTGTGCATTTTCATTCCATGTAATTCTACCCTGGGGTAAAGTCAAGCTTTTCTCATTATGACTATTTCATGTGTGAGTATTTATATTTTCAGTATGTAGTATTGTAGACTTATGAGCCTCTATGATTAGTAGGAGAGTGTTATACACACAGCTGCATTCCCATAAATTAGCTGAATTCTCCACCGGAATTGGATTGCTTTATTATTAATTTCTTGCTGAGATTTGACCTCAAACCAATGAAAAGGAAATTATATAGATCAAAACATACACTAAATTTAAAACCTGAGGATTGGGGCTTAAAATGAATACACAATTTCCTGGAATATATTATTGCTGAGCATGGATGTGAAATCATAACTCATTTGCTAATTATGTTTATCCCCAGCTTCATGCATTTCTTAGGAAGCACCCATTTCTGTCCATCACTAGAGAACACATGGCTTTTGATGAGAAAAAAAATTTACAAAAAATATTCTATAGAGAACTTTGTGGTAGATTTGGTAAATTATGAAGGTCACTTGCAGCTAGTGAATATAGGAGAGTTTGTCTATAGTAATTCATATCATCAAGAATTGATCATGACCACAGAGGACATAGAACGGCCATAGCTATTCAATCAGGCATAATATCATTTCATATTTTAATAAATAGAAAATGTGAATAATCGCATACAATGTTTGTGTGATTTACTTGATTCAGTACTATATTCATTATTTTAATCTGAAGTTAGTGATGGCTCTTAGCTGCCATGTGAGTGATAGGAGTTAAGCAGGTCCTTGGCAAGAGCAGCCAATTCATTTAAATGCTCAGTCATCTATCTAGCCCTGCGAGTATATACTTCATGAAGGTACTGTTTATCTCTTCTATTTTTTATCTTAAATATAAGATTTCAAACTATTTAAAGACCAATTGTTTAAACATTGGCCATTGTGTTGGATAGCTTTAGTGTCAACTTGACACACCTGGGTTTAGGGAGCCTCAATTGGGGAATTGGCTTCATTGGACTGGCCTGTGGCCACATCTGTGGAGTATTGTCTTGATTGTTGGGCAATGTGGGAGGGCCCAGCCCACTATGGGTGGTGCCACTCTGGGCAGGTTGTTGTGTATGGTATAAGAGAGCAGGCTGGGCATGGGCCAGGGGAGCAAGCCAGTGAACAGCACTCCTCCATGGCCTGTGCTTCAGCTCCTGCCTCCAGGTTCCTGCCCTGATTTCCTGCCTTGGGCTCCCTAAGTGATGAACTGTGACCTGGGAGATGTAAGCTGAATGAAACTTTTCCTCCCCAAGTTGGTGTCAGTGAAAGTATTTTGTCACAGCAATGGAAGACAAACCAGAACCGCCATGATATATTGTCTATCTTACACATTTAAATAACTATAGTGAATATTGGGAAATTTATGTCAAATCATTCTTTTCATGTTAGTGATATTAACTTTAGATATCATTTTACTCATTTAATCATTACAATATTATCTATATTCAAATCATAAAAAATAGTCAGGAATGAGGTTTTTATCCTGTCATAAGTATTGCCACAGAGAGGTTCCAGTGATCAGATTTTGTATGATGAAATTAATTTAAGAAAAGAACTTAGAAACTTATGTGGCAATGCCAATTGTATATAAAGACAACCAGCAAACAACCATAGTATTGGAAACTATGTAAAAACAAAGATAAAATTAATAATCATTAGCCACATGTAAATGTCTAAGTAATCAACATGTGAGAATAAGGAATGAAATACTGATGATCTATTGATGATCATTTTCCTGAGAAAGGAATGGCAGTTACCACCGAGAAATATGAGTGTAACAGGGACTGGCTTAAGGGTGATCACTTAAAGGTGTGCATATTTAGATATTTTCTTGTTAGAGGTAAACGTCTGGTCTGCTATGGCATAGAAAAGTTACTAATATTCTAATGCCGTACATATTATAACAAAGCTAGTAATGTATATTCAGTTTTGACCATAAAGGATGTTTGAGACAAAGACCCATGATAAAATATATAGAAAATGCCTCTGAATTTAGACATTTCACAGTACGTCCAAAATATCTACTACTTTCCCAAATTAGACAAACTAAAAAAAAAAAAAAATTAATTCAATACAGATTTTAAAATTGTTAAGAAATTTACAAAAATATATTTCCTCTTTTCATTTTAGACTCCACAATCTGTGTGCAGTAAGAGCTGTGCCCCAGGGTTCAGAATGATTCCCCAAGAACATACACCTACCTGCTGCTTTTCTTGTGCATTTTGCCCAATGAGACACATCTCTAAAGAGACAGGTAGAAAATACTGAAACTTCCCATATAATATCTTCCCTTGAAGTTATTATTGACACTTCCCAATTCAAAGACAGAAACCTGAGGCAGAAGAGATTGACTCATATTACAGCACTGCTCACAATGTCCACATTAACTCAGCCTTCTTATCACTATGATCATTATTGAACCTCACAGTATGTAAATCTTGATTTACAATGTGCATCCTGAAAAAGTCAGTTGGGACCCTAAATCCATTGTCTTCTTTACCATCTTATATTGAGTGAGACAGCATCAACAGATTTTTACTACAATCTAGGCTCAAGGTCCCTATGAAATATGAGTTGCACAGTGCCCAAAATAACTTGTGGCTTCATTGCTCTTGGATCCATTATTCATATTTGTGAATAATCAAAGGGAAAGAGAATATAAAAAATAATACAATTATTTTGTAGTTTTCAATACCTGATGCAATAGCTTTATCATATAAGCACTGTCAATGATATAATATGCATATTTTCAATAAGAGCTATTTCAAATAGCACAAGAAATTATGGAAACATTTTAATATAATATTATTGAATTTTTTGTGCATTTCATACTTCTTAGTAATATTTATACACTCTCCCCATTTGTACAATCTCTTTAACCCCCACTGGATTCCATGTAATCTGTCAAATATATTAAGTCCAATAGAGGCAAATTTGTGTCCTCAGATGTTCTTCATTGTGAGTTCATCCACTGTAGCTCATGCTTCCTGTCACCATTGCCCTCAATACATATAAACAACTTTACAGACACCTTGAAAAAAACTTTCTTGTTGGTCCTCCACCACCGATAGCTCTTACAAATTTGCTACCCATTTTCCACAATAGTTCCTGAGAAATGTTTAGGTGAGGATGAGTATAGGGGACCTGGCCAAGGCCATACTCTCTGTAGACTCTTACTCTCAACCTTTTAGACATTTGTGACCATAGCCACCTTCCATTGCAAGAGAAAGCTCCTCAATGTGAGTTGAGGGAAGACAGTTGTATTAGTATTCCACCTACTTCCTGATGCACTATGTTCCATGAGACTTAGGTGTAGACGTACCACTGTAGATGTGCCACATTTCATAGACAATAATTCTCTGCATTTGACCAATTGTGGACCTCTGTATTAGCCTCTACCATTTGTAAAATGACACTTATTTCATGAGTGATGAGAGATCTATTTGTCTGTAAATGTTAAGACTCATAAAACTGTTTTCTTAGGGATATGACAAATGTAAGAATAGTTCCAATATCTATGAAATTTCCAGCCATGTATATTTAGCGAGGTTTACAGTACCACACATGTGTTCCTTCAAACTGAGAATCCTTTGTACATTTAAATAGCTATTTATTACCCCAAGAATTAAAAGTGGCACTATTGCATCAATATAGCTTGCTGTGGTGTTCATTGTGGTTTTTATGTCTTCATGCTACTTTTGAAATATTGAGAAGGAAATTAAAAGTTACTAATTGAAAGAAGTCAAATTAAAACTCAAAACTTGGTCCTAAATATTGAATTTCTCCAGGAAACTTGCAGCACCTAAACAGTGCACAGTCTTCCCAAATAGCACCCATGTGTGGGGAACAAATATAAATGAGACTGTTTGATGTGATATTCAAATTTAAACAAGCAGTTAAGAGGAATGTGTTCCTCAATGTAGGAAGATCCAGTTTGAATTGTGGGCTAGTTCTCAGCTAGCATGCCTCAGGGCACTGCTTGACAGTAGGTCTGACCCCACCCCACAGAAGAGCAAGCAAGTGGCCTAGCTGGCTAATGCTGGGTGGGGCAAAGTTGTGTAGTGTCCCGAAGTTGGGGGGCAGGGGGCGGCTATGATTAGCTCTGGGAACAGCTGTCATTTGGTTTATAAAAACAGGCTGTAGTAAAGAGTAAATTTGAATATCCAAGCAACATCATCATGGAATTCCTGACCATCAGTTTTTATGAATTATTGCATGCATACAGGCTAAAGTATACCTGCATTTCATTCAGGTGGCCAGTGGGTTGGAAAGAGGTCCCTGTGTGGACCACCAGTCTGGGTAACTGGTTTTGTTAGTGGACATAGGCTGAAGATCGGCTAACATCCCTCAGCCTGGAAATTCCTGTCCAGGGTTCAGCAGAATCTTGGCAAGTGGGACGTCACTGCCAACAGTGGGAAAAGTATCTCCGTGTCCCAGGTGAAGGACCTCAGTTGGAAGTACCACTTAGGCTGGGTTACAGAAGTAACTGACTGACCTCTGCGCCAAGGTGTCATTTCCCCACAGTGTGCACAAAGTGGCCACTGTGTTCCACTTCCCCATAACAGGACCACTTAGTCCCTGTTTGGCACAAAAAGAAAGCTTCCTACACCTGAATTTAAATTTTATTAAGAAATATTTAACAGGAATGAAATTAAGCAAACATTTTGTGCCTTGTCAGTCCAAAACGTATCTTGCATATGCCTTTGGTGAACATCGACAAGCATGGAAAAAAGCAAATTAATACAAAGAAAATTTTAAGAGCTACTTTCTTGGGCTTACACCATATTTTCATTGAAAGTGTTTTCCTTGATTCAGAAATGTAGAGAGATACTAACTTACAGTTTGTATTTAAAACAGAAACCAATATCACCTACTCTTATGAATGATAGAAAGTATTAATATTTGAAATTGAAATGCTGGTTGTCTGTTCTGCAGATGCACAGCAGTGTATCCAGTGCCCAATCCTAGAGTTCCCAAATAATGCAAGAAACCACTGTCTGCCCAAGTCACTAACCTTCCTGGCGTTTGAAGATTCTCTGGGTATGGCTCTAGCTTGCACAGCTCTGTTCTTCTCTGTCATCACAGCTGTGATTTTAGCGCTCTTTGTGAAGCACCATGATACAGCCATTGTGAAGGCCAATAACCACACCCTCAGCTACATTTTGCTTATATTTCTCCTCTTTTGTTTCCTTTGCTTTTTGATCTTCATTGGACATCCCAGCAGAGTTACCTGCATCCTCCAGCAGATCATATTTGCCATTGTGTTCACTGTGGCTATTTCCAGTGTTTTGGCTAAAACCATTACTGTAATATTGGCCTTCAAAGTTATGAAACTAGGAAGAGCAATAAGGTGGTTGTTGGAATCAGGAGTCACTAACACTATTGTTCCCTTCTGTTTCTTGGACCAAATTATCATTTGTTTATCCTGGCTGGGGAATTCCCCTCTGTTCCTTGACACAGATGCAGTCACAGAACCTAAGCGTGTCATCATTATATGTAACAAAGGCTCAGTCACTGCCTTCTACTGTGTCCTGGGATACCTGGGGGCTCTGGCTATCGGGAGCTTCTCTGTGGCTTTCATGGCCAGAAATTTGCCTGACACATTCAATGAAGCAAAGTTTCTGACATGCAGTATGCTGGTGTTCTGTAGTGTCTGGATCTCCTTCCTTCCTGTCTACCATACCACCAAGGGGAAGTTCATGGTGGCTGTGGAAGTCTTCTCCATCTTGGCTTCCAGTGGAGGGCTCTTAAGCTGCATCTTTGCACCAAATTGTACATTATTATAATTAAACCACAGAAGAACTCATTCAACATCTTAAAGAACAAAGGGCATGACAGAAAAAGCTGATACCCTGGTTTATTGCAAAAACACACTGTCATGATTTTATGAAAAAATACATCTGCATCTTGATATATGGAAGCATAGTATAAAAACAGTCCTATTTCTAAATACGTTCCATCTATTTTGTCTGTGGATTTACACAAAACTAACATAGCTAGCCATTAAGGTTTAAAAATTCAAATCATTTTAAAAACACTTTCAATCCTTGAACTGTTTTAAATTATAAACTTGAAGACACCAGATTTTTCTAATTATAAACACTCAATTTAATTTTGCTTCATATTTTCCATGTAATCCTGCATTGTCTTCATATATATATATATTTATATATATATCCTTTATTTTTATTATATTTTTATAGAAAATATGTTTTAATGTAGAGTGTAGGTGAAAGACATGTTTTTAGACAAAGTAACACATGTTCATGTGGAGTGGGCCTGGCCTCCTCAAGGCAGAGCTGTGATAATTTGTCATAATGTTTATCACAGATTGGTGGCTATAAATTTATATCTGGAAAAGTTAAGAAACACTTTTTTTTCTTAGTTTTCCCCCTCTCTTCAGATAAGAGATTTAATAGGGTGTCTCTGGAAGTGGCAGGGGTGAAATTATAATCTGCTAAATTGAAATCAAGAGTCGCTAAATTTTAAGAAACATAGTGCATATCCTTTCCCTGTAAATAGGGCTTCTAGAGAGCTTCCTATAAATCTGCAAGCTTTCAACTAGGAATGGAGAGAGGAATCTAGTAGTTGTTAGCTATGTAGCAATTCCCCAGTCTGCAGGAGGGATGCTCCAGGGAGAAGAGTCCCTTTCTTATGGCTTCATCATTTTCCATCTTTCTATTCTGTCCTGTCTCCCCTATAAAAAAAAGTTGATGAAATACTCTGGGATAATGTGCCCCAACTTGTGTGTATACAGTAGACATCTTGGCTTTACCAGGGGCAGTAGAGTTACTGTTTGTGTAAACAGTAAGCTGGAGGTGTGAAATCTTTGCTCATACATCAAAGGAAGAGGCTGACAGGGTTAGGAATTTGCAGAAGTAGGCAAGGCAGGAAAAAGACTGCCTGCTTGGACCTCATGAAGAGGCCTCCGGGGCAATATTTTGCAGCTTTCATACCTAGAACCAAGCAAAATCCCATCCTTACAGCCCCTCCTTTGTATATTAATTCAAATGGAGCAAAGTTATTACTGAGTACTAGAGGATCTGTAGGGATGGCTTGATATTGGGCTAAAGAGAATTGAGCTGTGACCCCAAGCTGGCTTTTGACAAACTAGAAAGCCGACATCCTGAGGTGGGAATTGCTTTCAACAAATAGGATTTTCCTGGTGGCCTAGGGGAACTTAGGCTGCAGGTTAACAGGGCTTTTGCTGAAAGATAACATATTCTCTTAAACAAAAAGCCAGGAAGGCATCCTTTGATCTTCCTCTGAACATGGAGGCAGTGAAAGTCTATAGGCCAGTTGCTAGACTCTCCAGTGCATTCGCACCTATGATTTAAACACAGAAACTGGTACCAGTGTCTTGCAAGCCAACCATAAAGGATGCAAAGAGACCCACTGAGCATGCAACTTTGCCCTTAAGTGATGGAGCTCTAAAAGATGACAAAGTAAAAGTAATAGCTTTTCTCCCATTAAAACATACAGGTATGTGAGTGACCTAGTCTCTCATATAACATTGCTTATCCTACACATAAAGACATCCAAAGACATACAGGTATGCAAATGACAGTTCTCTAAAAATAACATTGCTTATTCTACACATAAAGGCATACAATGACATACAGATATGCAAATGGCATTGCTTGTCCTACACATAAAGATATATAAAGACATACAGGTATGCAAATGACATTTCTCCAAAGATAACATTGCTTGTCCTACACATAAAGGCATACAAAAACATACAGGTACGCAAATGACATTTCTTCTAAGAGTAAACTCTTATCTTATACATGAAAACATACATATATTACTTGATACCCCTTTTAACATAGATGGTGTTTTTTACTTGTACCCCCAAAGTCCCAAACTTGGCTGGAGAGATCTGTACATGCCACTATAAAGTTCAGTCATAATTGAATCCTGTAGATTTTTTCTTTAGCCAGCAAATTCTAGGCTATTGGAGAAGAGCAGGTGAGAGACAAAGAAGTAGACCAATGTTTTTGAAGATATCACCCAGGTTGCCTCAGCTTTCTCCCAGCAGGAGGCTGGTGACTCAGCTCTGGCTCCAGTCTTTTGTGGATGCCTGGATTGTGAAGCTGCAGATGGCCTCCTGCTTAGGTGGAGTCTTAGCTCTCAGAAATACCCTTTTGTAGTTTACTGATGAAACATGAATGGTAATAGCATAGGCAGTCAAGTAAACATTACCTACTGTACTAGGTTGCATTATTGGCATAGCAAAGGTGGTTAGAGATACCATGTTTTTATTTTACTGTAGGTAGGAAATACCTTGTTTATCATTTTAGTAGATAAATGGATGAGGGCTTGTTAAGCTTCTTTTAAAGAATAACATAGATTTGCCCTTTGATTTTAAGTTTGAAAACTAAAATAATATATTGGGATTACCCACAGCCCTTAATAGTTTTGGTAGATTTATTGGGCCTGATTTTTAGCTTGATAAAAGATAGCTGTAATATTTTTACTGATGTAATTGGTTGTTGGGAGATATCCCTGACAGTACAGTACCTGGCCTTGATACATATCAATAGCTGTTTTTTAGAAATAGAATATCCTTCCAAAAGATTTTATGTCCTTAAATGTAAGAAAGATGTTAAGCTGTCCTTTGGAGGGCATTACATTAATTTTACCTTATTTTAGGCGTCACATACATACCCATACAGAAACCGATGTCCTGAGGTCCATTGTTGATGGAAGAGATGAAATACTGTCTTTTAAAACTAAATTATCTTGTAGATAAAAGAGGATGTTACAGGTAACATCATAAAATGACATTGGGGGGCTGGAGAGATAGCCCAGTGGTTAATAGCACCGACTGCTCCTGCAGAGGACCTGGGTTCGATCCCCAGCACCCACATGGTGGCTGAGAACCATCTTTAACTCCAGTTCCAGAGAATCCGACGCCCTCTTCTGACCTCCACAGCATTGCACGACATGGGTGCACAAACCTACATGCAGACAGTACATTCATACAGGTAAAAAATAAATAAAATTTTAAAAAAAGGACATTGGATATATATTAATGTCAAGGCTGTTACCTGGAAATTTAGTATGGATTAGAATTAAAAAGTAACTTAAGTATGACCAATTTTAAACAACGTAAGTAATTTAGTTTACCACAAGTAAAAATAAGTTAGAGGAATCTTAATTAAACATACATTGTGATTTTTAAGTTACCTGATTAAGACTGGATCCTGTGGAAATAAGGTTTATACATATATAATTTTAACCTTTATGAATATTACAATTTTAAATGTATAATTTTTAAAACTTTTTAAATTTATTTTAATTTATTTTTTATGTGTATCAATATATTGTTTGCATGTAGATTTGTGCATCCATGTCGTGACAATGCTGCGGAGGTCAGAAGAGGGTGTCAGATTCCCCTGGAACTGGAGTTAAAGAAGGTTCTCAGCCACCATGTGGGTGCTAGGGATTGAACTCAGGTCCTCTGCAAGAGCAGTCAGTGCTCTTAAACATTAGGCCATCTCTCCAGCCCTAGATGTATAATTTTAAGGTAGAAATGTTACCACATAAAATAATTTTTAACCAAAACCTAAAAGATGGCAAATAGTTGTTAAAGAGCATAAATTGCTTTTAATTTTTGTTAGACAAATTTGGCTTGAAAATTTTCATACAAACTTGTCTTTCTGAAATATGACATTAAGATGACTTGTTATTTTTGCTCCTCGGTAGATTACAAGACCATGTGGTCTGGGGGCCTATGAATTTTAAAAATGAAAACAAATCTAAAAGTCTCGAAAATTATTTAAGAACTTTTTCTATTAATAAATTTTAGAATTGTTTAGGATCCTTAATTGATTTTGAAATGCCTAGGACTTATTAATTGGCTAGTTGTGCACGATTCACTTAAAGATATTTTTGGGTACCCATGTATCAGGCATAGAGAAGCATGCTATAGATTTTAACTGGCTATCATTAAATAGTATCTTGAGATAAAAATTGATGTGCAAGGAGCAGTACAATCACCTTAATTCTGAACAAGTATCATGACAAAGAGCACAGTAAATTTTAAAGGTACATTTTGTCAGGTTGTTAGATCCAGAAGCCCACTGGAATGCAGAGACACCTAAGACCGGAGCTCCAAATACCTACTCTACCAGGCATGACCTTTGGTTATGCTAAAGCAGGCCACCCCTGATTACTCAGGAATCTTCCACCTCGCCCCTCGCCCTTTGGAAGCCAGATTCCAGATTCCGACCCACCCCCACTCCCACTGAATCCTGCTCCCACCTTCTCCCTTAAATTCCCAAGCCAGATGCCATTCTGTGCTTGGCTTGGTTCTACCTCTCCTCTAAGCCTAGCCCAGGCTACTCTGAATTAAACTTTGCTCCGAAGAGCTTAGACCTCATGGCTTTTCATTCCAGGGGGGAGCGCACCATAACCTTACATTCTGGTGCCGGTGACTCGGATCGCCTTTTTTTTCCTGCCCCCCCGCCCCTCGGAGCAGCTTCGGAGTAGCCGGTAAGCCAGATACCGAGTGCAGGCTATGACAACATCCACCACAATTCGGCCACAGGTACCTCCTCTTCTCTCCTTATCCTACCCTACTCTATTCCCGTGTGACTATGAGTGAGAGTTGAGTGCATGTTATGGTTCCACAGCTCTTGGGCTACAGAATTTGATTGGGCCCTAACCTGCGATTCCGCTGACGTCATTTCACCTCATCGGGCACTCATCACACTCGTGATGACCGAGCACGGGGTTTATACGTGTGGCCCTCATGGTAAGACTTCCTAAGTTGCCTCGCAGGCAGCCGGACGGACGGGCACCTGAGTGAGGGGAGATTCCATCTCCCACCCCTACCTTCTGTGTAACCCTGTGTATGTTCTGCCCCCTCTAGCTGCCCCCTCTGCCTTGACACTTCCTGTTCTAACTACTGCTCTCTCCGATCCTCCTTTTCCATTCTTTTAGTCTCCCGTTCCGTTCCATTTTGGATCCCTGAGTGCTGGCTAAGTCAGGGATCCCCCTCCGATTTTCCCTGTCTAGTTTGCTGTCTTACCAGGATGCTGGGGACAGACTCTGGACCCGAATTTTGGCCTCTTCTGTGACTGTTGGGATGCTGACTTCACAGACCTGCAGGCCCCGA
The DNA here is from genome assembly GCA_009823505.1 of Rhizomys pruinosus. Taxonomy (NCBI): domain Eukaryota; kingdom Metazoa; phylum Chordata; class Mammalia; order Rodentia; family Spalacidae; genus Rhizomys; species Rhizomys pruinosus. The sequence continues at coordinate 181,514 of VZQC01006177.1, read as the reverse complement.
TTTCAGAGACTACCTGGGGTCTCTGAGCACCCACCTAGAACAAAGGCGGATGCGCCTTAGGGCTTGCCTGGGTGTTGAGACTAAAAAGAATCTATTTCTCTCTCTCTCTCTCTCTCTCTCTCTCTCTCTCTCTCTCTCTCTCTCCCTCTCTTCTCCCCTCTTCCTCATCCTCTGACTCCTAATATGGGAGCCTTACACTCTAAAAGAGAGGCCCTGGGCCTCACACCCTTGGAGTGTCTCCTACACTCTTTAAGTACCTTAGATCTCCAAATTCTCAGATTTGAGAGACTTCTGCCAGCGCTCTGGTAAATGGTCAGAATGCTTGTATGTACAGGCATTCTTTGCCCTTCGCTCATGTCCCTCTCTATTCCTCTTAAGACTCCTGTCCCCCTCCCTATACACTAGACCTGAACTCCACCTCTGCTTTTGACCTTGGGTGGCCGACCTAGGCTCTTCTCTCTCTCTCTCTCTCTCTCTCTCTCTCTCTCTCTCTCTCTCTCTCTCTCTCCCTCTCTCTGTCCCCATCCCACCCTTTTCTCTCTGCCCCCTACCATGCTGTCTGTTCCCACCACGTGTCTGCCAGCGGTTCATGCTGGCAGTCCCAGGTGTAAGTAAAGCATGCTCCTAGAGTGATCTATGCCTCCTGTGCCTTTTTTATTGTTTCCTGCTTTTTTACACTTAATATTATTGGTGCCATGACATTTTGCAACCTCTGAACTTGCCAGCCGAGTATTTCTCCAGATCTCTCTCTTGTACTCCTCCCTTCTCCCTCTGCTTCTCTCAGCATTAGCCCCTCATTGTTTTAAATCCACAGGCTTGAAATGGGTTCCCCTGCAAAGGCAGTACTCTCTCCTACTTCCCTCCATCTTCCTTCTCCCTCCTTCTCTCTGCCTGTCTACCCTCCAATTCTTCCTTCATTTTAGCCTCCCGTTCTGCTTCAGAGACACTCCAGACCTGGAGTCTCTGACCAGCCCCTTTAGAGGCCACGCCGCTTCCCATTAGAGGACTCTCGTCCTCCACACCATTCCCATCTTCTGAGGCTAAAAATCTTTACTTCCTTCATACAGCTATCTCCTCTCCCCAGTCTGCCGCACAGCTGCCCCATTTCTGCTGAGCCACAACAAGACCACGTGGCAGGAAGCCTGAATTTACATCAGACCTTGTAATAACTAATGCTATATTTCTATATTCTAATTCTCTTACAATTTATTTAATTTCATATTCTGATCCTTTCACAATTTTGTTTTTTATATTTATTTTTTTACAAAACTTGCCTAAATTTTAAGGGATTATTTCAGATTTTGACATTTTCCATTTCATTCTTTTCCTTATAAACCCCATTTTATTCAAAAATCCATTTTGTCTGCTTCAGGATACAAGCCCCTGTGTCAGAGATTAAGAAGGTGTACTGACCACACCCTGCCTCATAGCATCCAGCATTTCCCTCAGGCAGTAAACTTTGTGACTTGGCTGGGATCTTTTGAGAAGCCCTTGTGTCTGAGATTAAAAAGGTCTGCTGACCACACCCTGCCTCACTAGCATCCAGCATTTCCCTCAGGGAGTAATCTTTCACTTGGCTGGGATCTTTTGATTTTTCCACTAACTAAATTCATTCTCATTAAATTAGCAGGTAATATGCACAAGCCATCAGATTTTCCTGCTTACCCAGTCCACCTTCCTTCACAGGTGTACAAGAACAGGCTGTGCTGCAAAGCACAGTAGAACATACAGTCTATTTTCCACCTAAGCCAATGTCTTAAACTCTAAGTGATTCTTTGTAAATGTGAAAATTGTCTACACCCCTGAACAAGGAAGGGCAACTTTAGATAAAAGGGGATTTTCCCACTGTCCAGAGTTAATGGATACAGTTAGGTCATGTGTCTGTCCAAACCTGTCTGTGTGTTAAAACCGTTTGTCCTAACTGTTCTTCGATGTGTCTTTGTAACTGTCATGTGTCCATGTTCTGTGTTTTTTGTCAAAACAAAGTGGCCACTTCAAACTTGTTTTATTCTATGTTGTGCACAAACAAAAATTAAGTTTACTTTTGGCATGCCTCTAAATTTTTTTTCAAAGGCCTGATTTGAACCCGGATTCCTAGGTTTCTACACTGTTTATCTGAAGGTTTTATTTCTTCTCTGTCCAAAGTATTTTTCCACAGGTATTACAACTAAAAATTTTCTCTTCCAGTTTTTTCTTTTTTCCTCGACATCTGAAGACCTGATTTTTTGACCCTTACGGGTTCACTAACATTTTTTTTTCTCTCCTGTGCTATGCCACAGTCCTTCTGACCAGAGAACACTTTTAAAATAATCCCTGGATTCATTCATACTCTGGTACTTGGACAGTGACACATTGCTTCCCCTGCAATCCCTTCCCTCCAATAAAACAGCCTAAGTACCTTTGATATTGTCAGTTCTTTAATTATTATATATAATTCTGTTTTCCATCACTTGTTAAAGTATTTCAATAAGATCATAGTTTTAGAACCAAAGGAGCCTTGGCAGCACAATTAATCAGAGCTGCATGTTTTTAAATAATGTTTCTAAAGGTGTTTTTTCCAATGCATATGATGGTTCAATACAACTGCTAGGATAAAATCTCTTAAAGAAATGTGTGCATAAATGTGTGTGTATGACATTGTTAAACAACATATTAAGATCTATCTGTATGATTACAATGCATGTGCCTTTGCTTAACACAACATTTACAAAGTGTCATCGCCAAATGTATTTATTAGAACCTTATTTATGAGTGTATGCATGAGGTACTGTTCACTTTTAAAAATTCTATAATGTAATTATGGCATATACAAGAAATTGTGTTCCACCTACCAGGTAATACATACCTAGTTACAGCCTGAAGTGAAACAGACATATAGTTACCCATATACACTAAAATTGTTTTGTATATCTGTTATACTTTGCACATGTTACTTTTAATATTTTTAAGAAAAATTAGGTTTTGCTTCCTGTGACCACACGGAGTTTCCAAATATAACCAATTTGAGTGAGCCCTAAGTATTATCTGCCTGCTGCTGGTATGTGACAATGCCCCTCCCTTCCTTTTCCTTTTCAAAGCTATAATTCAAAATCTGGGAACAAGTGACATGGCCTTCATTTGAGAAGGTACTTTTAACCCCTTTATTATCTTGGGTTTGTTTCTTGGCCTATGTTGTTAAAAAACTTTTGCCTTGCATTGTTTAAATCATTGTACTTTGAGTACTTGAATGACCTTCATAGACCTTAAAGAACAAATTGTAGGACTTACTGCATAGGTTTAATGTCAACTTGATACACCTGAGCTGAGAAACCTCAATAATTACCTTCATTGGACTGGCCTGTGCCCATTGTGGGCAATGCCATTCTTGGCCAAATATTTCTATATTGTATACAATAGGCTGAATATGAGACAGCAACACAAACCAGAAAATAGTATCCTTTCCTAGCCTGTGCTGCAGCCACTACCAGGCTCCTACCATGAGCTTTTATTATTGGTCAGAATATTTTGCCACAGCAATTAAGAATTTATTAACAGTGCTTAAGTCAATGTTCAAGTTTTACTTAGGAGTTGTATGGTAATTAATGCACCAAATTAATTCAAAAATCCTCTTGGAGGTTTAGCAACCACACTTAAAGCTCTAATCTGATTTGGCAAGAGGGATTTGATGGGACAATATTTTGGCCCCCACCCTCTGAGGTCGACTTGGGTCCTAGGGTCCTGCATCCGAAACTTTGTGCATGTCCTGTGGCATTGAGTCACCAGGCATCCCGAGCCAGGGAAGTCTTGGAGATTCACTTAGAGGGACTTCATCCTGCCAGTGTCCAGTCAAAGGAAAAAGTCCATATAGAGGAGAGACTCCTCATGCTTCAAAGGAAAGCTCTGGTCAAACAAGGCCTGACCCTGTCCTCACATAGATGGAACTAGTGAAGAGAGCCAGGCACAAGGCCTGAGTGACCCGTTAAGGACCAGAACCTCAAATGACCTTAACACCAAAACAAACTTCATTTATCTGAGCTAACTGTGTGGTTTTAAACACCCCAAGAGGAGACTGTAATCTAAAGAAGAAAAAATGAAATAGGTTATCCGAGAAATATGTGAGAGACCTACTATGCCAAGTTAGGAATCTGCTGTGTCATGTTAGAAAATATCTCAGAGATAGATGACAGATCTAATGTGCCATGCCAGAAAATACCACCTTTTATATTCTCAATGTTATGGTTCTCATTTTGGAGCCCCATGTATTAAAGTTGGCCTTCATTCTAGAGCTCTGTGTACTAAAACTTTTTCCAGTTCCTCGTCCTTTTTTCCTCTGCATTCCCTAGACTGGGACCCTCCAATTGCTAATGCACCCTGTAGCCCCCTGTTGGTCCCTGCACTGGTATACTCATGTAAGACTCAACCAGCTTGTCCTTTCAGTTGCAGAGAAAACATCCACTAAGTACTGGCCACTATCGATCTGGACCAAACCCACCGGGCAGAGTACCCCAAGCAGCCAAAATGAAAAACTGGACTCTAACCCTCCAGCCTGACAGCTGTTCCCCCAGACCTTCGCCCCTGACCAGCCCTGAAGCAGCTACAGAAGACAGAACTTCGCCCCTTTTCCTATAGGAACAAAAGAATGTAAGGTTATGGCGTGCTCCCCCCGGAATGAAAAGCAACGAGGTCTAAGCTCTTCGGAGCAAAGTTTAATTCAGAGTAGCTGGGGCTAGGCTCAGGGGAGAGGTAGAACCAAGCCAAGCACAGAATGGCATCTGGCTTGGGAATTTAAGGGAGAAGGTAGGAGCAGGATTCAGTGGGAGTGGGGGTGGGTTGGAATCTGGAATCTGGCTTCCGAAGGGTGAGGGGTGAGGTGGAAGATTGCTGAGTAATCAGGGGTGGCCTGCTTTAGCATAACCAAAGGCCATGCCTGGTAGAGCAGGTTTTTGGAGCTCCGGTCTTAGGTGTCTCTGCATTCCAGTGGGCTTCTGGATCTAACAACCTGACACATTTTTCTGTATATTATCTGAAAAACCTGAAACAAGAAAACCTGGAATCATAGTAACTATGTTCAGTGGCAGACGTGAAGCACCCTGGGTAATGTAGGTTTTTTTTTTTTTTTTTTTTTTTTTTTTTTTTTTTTTTTTGGTATGTAAGAAAAGGAAATGAAAAGTGGCAAAGAATGAGAGAGAGGGGAGAGCGGAGGGGTCCACAGTATAGGCTGAGTGGGCAGCGCCGCATGTGCGGTGGTGGCATGGGGCTGAGCAAGTTTCTCCCTGGCTGTCTGCTGTCCCTGGCCTGGTCTAGACTACAGTCTCATCTGGGTCCCCACGCTGCCCCCTGTGGGCCTCACCTGCTCCAAGCCTAGCACTCTGGCTTAACAGGGGAAGGCTTGGCTGCCTCCAGGGAAGAGGCAGCCACATTCATCAGGGCGCTGGGGCCCTAGAGCCGCACAGAGTCCATGCTGTGCAGGTTGGGGCAGCCTGAGTGCAGGCCCCCAAACCCCAGTGGGCACCCCTTCTATTGTTGCTGTCGCCTGCTGCCCCAACTCGGCCCCCCATTCTTCCAAGCCCCTGGAGTGTGCTGTCACATAGCATTGTTGCGCTCCCCAGCCCTCTGTTAGCCTGGACTGTGGCCAAGCTGCTGCCACAGCTGCCTGGTCTTTGATTGGTGTGACTGTTTGTTACCCATGATAAAGGAACATAGGAAATGCTAGTGGTTAGGGAAAGAGACAGTTTAAAGACTAATCCCCCCGGGAAGAGAGAATTCCATGGAGATGTGCCAGGCTGGCCTTGATTATCCTAATCTTGCATCAGGGGTGGTAACTCCATGCATTCACGGTAAATCCTTCTGAGATTTCCCTCGTGTGGGGGAAATCAGGGCTAAGAGAGACAGCCTGATAAATACCTTTTTCCTCTTCCTCTCTCTAGTGGAAATCGAAGCCCCACGTTCTTAGGCACCAATTGTCAGAGTTTATCATCCTCTGAGTCCTTTATGCACGCATGGCCAACATCCACATGCTGTTTGTTGTTCTCTCCTTGGCTTAGCTCCTGCAAGGAGAGGGGAGGGCCCACCAGAGATTTTACTCAAGGAAATAGAAAGATAAAGACAAACATATAGACAAACACACATACAGGGACTCAGAGAAGTCCTGAGGGAATAGACTCGCGAAGAGGAAAAGGTTAACAGTTTGTGACAAGTGAGGCTTTTTATAAAAGTAAAAATGGGGAGTTGTGGCTATTCTTTTGGCAGCCTTGACCCCTGCTGTCTCTCACAGACCTGTGACAGTCTGCACTGCCCTTTGATCCCTCAGGAAAGAACTTTGATCTGGGTTTTAGCCTGAGGTTCCCTCCTCCCAGTTATCTGCCCCAGCCCCCAATTGTGTGTACCTGTCCTGGTCCATGCCTGGGTTAGTATATAAGCCCTGAGTTCCAACAACAAAATTGAGTCTATTCCCTCAAAAAAAAAAAAGTTGGCAGAGTTGCCCCCATAGCATTCTGTGAAGGTAAAATTTGCAGAGCTCTATTAAGAAGCAAAGTCCCAGGGTCCCAGGTTTGCTGGAGGTGCTTGGGAATGCTGCTTTCTCACTCACTTTCCATGCAAATTCTCAGTAATATCAGTTGCTCCTTCTCTTCTTTTTTGTCATCTGTCAAATGAGTTCCACTGTGAAGCTATCCCTGGCCTCCCATTAAGCAGCAGTTCCCGTTTTTTTTTTTTNCTCACTGTCCATGCAAATTCTCAGTAATATCAGTTGCTCCTTCTCTCCTTTTTCCTCATCTGTCAAATGGGTTCCACTTTGAAGATATTCCTTGCCTCCCATTGAAGCAGCTCCTATTGTATTTTCTTATCATATGGTTCAGTTTTATCTTACCTAAAACATACTTAATTTTCTAAAATTTTCATTAAAATATTTTGCCTTTTATTGTCTTTGCCTTTGTATGAAAAGGTAAGTTTCCTGAAAGGAGTCCATTTTTCGTTTTTGTTTGCCATATTCCTGTTATCTAGATAGATGCATGTAATTCATAACATAGCCCATAAGCAGGTAGGGCATGAAAATGTAAAGGAAACAAACCTTCCCTTTCTTGGCTACTGTGGCAGATTCACGGCTTGGTCTGCAGCAGGAGTTCAAGTCAGTTGTAGAATGAAATTCTTGCTGTGCAGCAGGTGCAAGCTTTCCTTCCTGAATAGGTAAAGTGTAAACATTCCCCACAAAGTCTATGCTGATTGAAAGCTTCTGAGTTGCATGTCAACATCTTCCAGTTTAGCCATATTGTTACAGATAGCTGGATTCTAAGTGGCTAAATAATTTAATATAATAATCCAACATATAAATGTAGCATGCTTTCCTTTCATCTATTAATGGACTTATAAGTTGACATCATATGCTGAGTACTCTGTGTATTTGCTTATATGTCCATCCTGAGATTGAAAAACTGGCTGTGCTGCAGCCCACTGAATTTTCTGTTAAATTTTTATGCTATAGTTATATAGGTTTTGAAAAATTATGGAGTTTATAAAGTTACATTTTTCTATATGTAAGAAATAACTCCAAGTATACATACCTCCTTAAAATTTCATAATAGAGCTTATAATTGTTATATTATATTTTTCATTTCAAAATCTTGAACATAAATAGTGTGTTCTGAAAATATGCTATTACTTTTTTGAACTTCATACAGTGATGTGCAAATTTTTTGGTGACATTCTCCCTCAACTTCTCCAACTACCCCCATCCAGTTCCACCCTCCACTCCCAGAGCCTCCCAAGTTTGTGTCTGTTGTGGAGAAGCAAATGTGCTTCATCTACACAATGGAGTTCTATGCAGAGACAAAGAAAGATGATATCATTAACTTTGCACATAAATGAATGGAACTCAAAGCTAAGTGAATTAACACAGTCCCAGAAAAACAAATGATGAATGTTATCCACTCATTCCTGGATGTTAGCAACAATGCCCTATTTGAAAGGCAAACTGAAAAAAAGGGGGGCTGGAGAGATGGCTCAGAGGTTAAGAGCACCGACTGCTCTAGCAAAGGACACGTGTTCGATTCCCAGCACCCACATGGCAGCTAAGAACCATCTTTAAGCTAGGGTTAGTGGTGTACACCTTTAATCCCAGCACTTGGAAGGCTATTCCCTATAGCGAGCTCAAGGCCAGCTGGAACTGAAGGGAGACCCTGTCTCTAAATAAATAAATAAATAAATAAATAAATAAATAAATAAATAAAGGCAAACTGAGCAACAATAGTGTTATATTACTTTTTTATCTGAAACCAACCTTGATCTTATAATGGGAATCTTTTAAGGGGCTCTAGAAGTAACTTGCCACTTATTTCCAGATTTTGTAATTGCAGCATATGGGTGGAGAGTATCTATTCATATTTTAGAGTAATATAAAATTAAATGGAAAATGTGAATTAAAAAATATTTTTGAATTAACATACAATTTACTTTCAGAAGTCATAATGTTGGTATACATGTGATGCATATATAGGCATATTTTGGATCAATACAAATGGGCGGGAAGAACAACAAAGGACCAGGTTAAAGAACTGACTGTAACAGGTAACTTTTTCCCAAAAGAATAAACGTCTGGGCTGGAGAGATGGCCTAGTGTTTAAGAGCACAGATTGTTCTTGCAGAGGGCCTGGGTTCGATCCCCAGCAAACACAAGGTGGCTATGAACACTTGTTAACTCCATTTCCAGGGGAATCTGACGCCCTCTTCTGACCACCTCGGCATTGCAAGATACGGATGTACCAACCTATGTGCAGACAGTACACTCATACACATAAAAAATAAATAATAAATAAAAAGGAATAAACATCAACAGAGAAAATTTTTTAAAAGACTGAGAAAAAGTTGCCAGACATCTATGGCAGAATGCATGAATTGGGGTTGGGTGGGGGCATGGAAAGGGGAATGTGTTTAAAGAGGATGAAGAAATGATGTATGAAATAACCAAAATATCAATAACATATTGTATAATAAAACTAATTTTAAAATTCTGTATTTTTTACCCAAGAGAGGGTACAACTTGTTCTAAAATATTCTGATTTCTCTACCCAGAGGGTGTCCTTTATATGTATTGAACATGTAATCAAGTCTGTCATGAGAAAACAATGAGGAAATAAAGGTGGAGCTTTGTCATAATGCATCTTTTATGGAGGATTTATCGAATACTCTCAATGGGAGTGAAACCATAAGACCACTGTAAACACAAACAAATCGTCAGAACTGGAGACAGTGTAGAGCCTAGACAAAATCTATCAATGTCATATCTCTAGACAAATGAAATTTCTTTTTACTCCACACCACCTATGGATTCTTATATTCACAGACAAGCACATTGTATACCACTCATCAAAAAGCTACTCTTTGCAACAGATGAAGGACACTGCACAATCCTACAACTGGTCGGAAACAGATCAGACACATCTGAAAAATCCCCATTCCTAGGAGACACATCTATAGTTGAAACTCTACCTGCAAAATGAGGGACAGGGAGAAAACGAGTGCATCCTTCAATTTTCACCAGTACAGCTTCCTTACGCAGTAGATTCTGATTTAAAAGAAGGCCACACCTAGTCAAGCTTCAAAGATAGGAACCTCCAGATGGTGTATCCCTGGATGGGGCCCCTATATTAAACCTCAGCTACACACGACTCAGGTACCATTGGTAAAGAGGGGTAGAAAGTTAGAAACAGCCAACGCTGCTGCATGAACATATAGAAGCAGTGATTGACAGTCAACGCTAAGCTTGCACAAATCTATTTGTGGCAACAGGAGTTCAGTCAGAGAACCATGTCAAATGGGACAAGGTCTCAAAAGGGCACAAGAGAAATGGACGGGGACTGAGAACTACAAGATACTGAGTACTGTTGGGTAAGTAAGAATATGACTTACTTAAGATTCTTAGATATACCGACTAGATTATAGCAGATCTATTTGCACAGAACTACATTTCGGTTTGGGAGATTTGGGAGGAATTGGGTATGACTGGGAGCCATTGTATGAGTTGTACAAATGCTCAATAAAAATGTTAAAGCACTTTACTTAATATTTTAAGAGTTTTTGAGATATCGTTTGGGAGCTTGATTGGCAGGGAGGGATTGGGTGTGATTGGGAACCACTGTATGAGTTGTACAAATGCTCAACAAAATATTACAACATTTTACTTAATATTTTTAAGAATTTTGAGATATGGTCTTCCTGAAACTTCTGCTGGCCTGGGGCTCACTCTGAGGACCTGAGATCTGCCTGTATTTTTCTCCTGAGTTTCAGGATTAAGCCATATACCACTATTCTGGACCTAGTATCTTTATTATTTTTTGTTTATTTATTTTCATCTATAGATTTTTTTCAAAGAAAATAAAAATTTATTCTGAGATCCATATATGAGTGACCATCTTACTAACACGGATTGACTAACCCAAATTCCGTGTTCCAATGCCATAGCTGTTTCATTAAATTTCATAGTATAAGAACAAAGAAAACTCATATATCAAGACACTTTTCTTTTTTCAAATTTTATTTATTTCTGTATATGTATGAATGTACTGTCTGCATGCAAGCTTGTGCCCCCGTGTCGTGCAATGCTACGGAGGTCAGAAGAGGGTGTCGGATTCCCCTGGAACTGGAGTTCTCCTGGAATTGGAGTTTCAGATGGTTCTTGGCCGCCATGTGGGTGCTGGGGCTCGAACCCGGGTCCTCTGTAAGAGTGGTTGGCACTCCTAAATGCTAGGCCATCTCTCTAGCCCCATCAAGACACTTTTCAAATTTATTGGTGGAAACTTTTAGTAGGCATATCCAATAAATAGATATCTCATTTATAGACTGAAGATGCTCTCCAACAGCATTCTAGTGCTTTGATTAGTGGTAATTGATTCTTCTTTTTAAGACTATATAATTTATTAGACACGAGAAGTTAATTCAGAAAAAGTTGGGCAAAAGTGACTATTTATCATACTAAAACTTCAAATTTAGGGTTGTGTATCTTAGTTATTCTGCATAATAACAACCAATGTCAATAAAGAGTAAATGTCCATGGATGCTATATGTTATCCTTCTTGATCAACAGATCCTAAGATGGATTCCATTCCTGTCATTGATATTTTTGTTTTCTACACTGTTCTCTTTGGTACAGATATTGCTTCCTATTATAAGTTACCTTGATTAGATGCTTTTAATAGTGTTTATGATTATGTTTTCAAAGGCTTATGTACTGAAAGGGTTCAATATGACTTAAAATAGATTTTATTGACTCTACTAACAATGTATTTGTATATATGTTTAACATTTTCAATGAGTTCTTTTTTATATTTCATACAACAGGTATTAACAAAATTTAGACTCCTTCCCCCACCCATGTCCTAAACTGACGGGCCATTCCTAAAAGGTTTACTGATAGACAAAGTTCCAGTGACCTGACTCATCTAACTGAAGTTTGCTCTCCATCTGACCTTGGTTTTTAGTAATTCTTTTTATCATACTAATTATTATTTTTCTGACATGCTTAATGTTTGTCTTTTTAGCAATTAGTGTACCTGCTTCTGCCTCAAGGAGTGGAACTGACACTTTTGCCTTTTCTAGAAATGAGTACTTTGTGAGAAATAATGGTCCTGTGTACAAAACTTAAAGAATAGTAATTAAGAATTCTACGGAAACTGTGTCATGTATAGATTGGCCAACTGAAGAAAGGGATTTTGACTTCGTGGTCAGGTTTAAACTAAAAAGAGGTTTGTAGGGCTAAGTGAAACTAAGTCCACTGAGGCCATGGATTCTCGTGATCTAACTTAAAGATTAATAGCCCTTAGAAAATCACGTTAGGAGGAGATGAGGGATTTCCCAAGACCACCTGAAGCAGAGGAAGGAGCTGGGTGCTTCAGCCAGGTGGATTGTTTGATTTGATTTAATTATCTTTGGCCTGATAGGCTTATGTGGCTGTGGGGACAGAGTTGTCATCCCAGCTGGTATAAAAGGTGGGTATGTGTGAGTCTTGAGATCAGGGATTTCCCAAGACCACCTGAAGCACAGGTACCAAGGCACGGGCTAAACAGTAACCACCACCACCACCACCCCCACCCCGCCAACTGGGATTGCTGAAGGAGTGCCCAAGTGGATTCTTTGGAGAACCTTCAGAACAGAAAGGGAAAAGTGAGTTAGATTTCCAATAGAAAGCCTAAAGTGTGGAAAAGTCAACACTCCATAAGCAAAGAGAAAATTAGAAAAACCAACCAACCAAACAAACAATGAAGGCATCTGAAGGAGCCAAGCAATGCAAGCCTCAACACAGTGAAGAGGCATTTGGGATTCACATTGGAATTACAGGCAAAAAGAAACCCATATGGCAGGGACATGAAGAAGAGACAACATGGGAAAGGTGCAGGATAATTCCACACCAAGCTCTACCAACCCTATGGATGATTCCTACAGTGGGATACCCCTGGGGATGGCCCGGGACACACATGTTAGAAGTAAACTGTGAACATAAAGAAGCACAAGATTATAAACAGCAAATCAAATACCTAAGAAAAGAGAATGAAAATCTCAAGAAGGACCTAGAGAGAGAGAATGACAAATTCCAGAAAGAAGTGGAAACATTGAAAATATCCCATGTTGAAAAAGATAAGGAAACCAACCAGCGAAGCAAAGAGCTATCAGAAAAGATTGAGAATCTCCAAAAAGAAGTAGAAAAACAAAAAAAAAAACAGAAGGCGAAATGAAAAAGGAAATCAAACACTCATCCAATCAAGAGGAAAGGAAAGGAAAAAGCCTCAAAAGCTGAATGGAGTAAGCAGAACAAAAATATCAGACCTGGAAGATAACACAGAACAAAAACCTCAAGTAAACAATATGAAAAATTTAAAAATACACAAAAGTGGAACAACCAGGAACTGTGGGACACTATGAAAAGATCAAACCTCCACATCATAGGAATAGAGGAAGAAGAAGAATCCCAAGAGAATGGTATTGATCAGATCTTCAACAGAATAGTAGATGAAAATTTCCCCAAACTAAGAAAAGACAAACCAATAAAAATACAAGAATCATACAGAACTCTAAACAGACAAGATCAGAAAAGAAACTCTCCATGTCATATCATAGTTAAAATGCTAGACACCCAAAACAATGTCAAAATTCTAAAACCCACAAGAGAAAAACAAGTTACCTATAAGGGTTAACCTAACAGAATCACAACTGACTTCTCACTGCAAACTATGAAATCAAGAAGAACATGGAACAAAGCATTCCCAATGTTAAAGGACTATAGATGACAACCTAGGTTACTATACCCAGCAAAAATGTCGATTATAGTTGAAGGAGAGAGAAATCTTCCATGATATAAACAACATGAAAGAATACATATCCGGTAAACTAATCCTTCAGAGAATATTTGAAGTAATTCAAAGGACAGAAGAAAGGAGCAACCATCCCCAGGGACCTAGAAAGGGAAATCAATAAAAGCATAACTGCAGAAGTAGAAACCTACACCAAAAATACAAATGGATAAGTTGAAAGGAAGCAACACAAACTTATCAGTAATAATCTTAAATGTAAATAGACTAAATTCCCCAATCAATAAATATCATCAAGCATATAAATGGACTAAAAGACAAAAACCACATGATCATCTCAATTGATGTAGAAAATGCCTTGGAAAAAATCTAGCATTACTTCATGCTTAAAGTTCTAGAGGAAATTGGATTGGAGGGATCATTCCTCAATGTAATCAAAGCCATATACAGGAAACCCACAGCCAATCCATTCTAAATGGGGAAAAGACAGAAGCATTCTCTTTAAAGTTAGGAATTCTGAAAGCCTGCCCCCTGTCACCACTCCTCTTCAATATAGTGCTTGAAACACTTGCTGAGGCAAAAAGGCAAGAAAACGAAATGAAATGAGTACTAATTGGAAAAGAGAAAGTCAAGCTATCCCTTCTTGCTGATGATATGATTGTCTACTTAAGGGATGCTAAAAATTCCTAACGGAAAATTCCTACAAATGAATAAGAGCCCAGTAAAGTGACAGGATACAAAATTAAACTAGAAAAATCAGTAGCTTTTCTTTACACCAACAAAAAGCAACTGAAGAAGGAATTCAAGGAGACCTTCCCACTAACAATAGCCTCAAAAACAATAAAATACCTAGAAACAAATGTAACCAAAGACACCAAAGATCTCTACAACAAAAAGGTTAAACCCTTGAAGAAAGAAATTTAAGAAGATATTAGAAGATGGAAAAACCTCCCATGCTCATGGATTGGGAAAATTAATATAGTAAAAATGTCCATTCTACCCAAACTCTTGTACAGATTTAATGCAATCCCAATTAAAATCCCCAAGACTTTCTTCACAGGCTTGTACAAAAGTCCTTAATTTCACCTGGAAAAACTAAAGACCCCAATAGCCAAAAGAACCCTAAGTGAAAAGAGCAATACAGGGTTGGGGATCTCTACACAAGACTTCAAACTATACTACAGGGCTATAGTCATAGAAACAGCTTGGTACCAGCACAAAAATAGACCTGTTGACACATGGAACAAAAATGAAGTTCCAAACTTGAGCACATACAATTTCAGCCATCTCCTATTTGACAAGGTGGCCAAGAAGACACAATGGAGGAAAGACAGCATCTTCAGCAAGTGGTGTTGGAAAAATTGGATCACCACTTGTAGAGGAATGAAATTAAACCCCTACCTCTAGCCCTGTACAAAAGTCAACTCCAGATGGGTCAAAAACCTCAACGTGAAACCCCAAACTCTGAAGGCGATAGAAGAAAAAGTTGGTAGCAGACTACAAGACATAGGTATAGGAAAAGACTTCCTAAATCAGACAGCATCTGCACAAGAATTAAGGTCAACAATTGACAAAGGGACCTCATTAAATTCAAAAGCTTCTCTATATCAAAAGAAACAACCAAGGAAGTGAAGAGAAATCCCAGAGACAGGGAGCAAAAATTCACTGCAGATACATCTGAGAAAGCATTGATCTCCAGAAAATGTAAACTACTCAAAAAAACAAAGATGAATGAAAACAAATGACCCACTCAAATAGTGAAGCAAAGAGCTGAACAGAGATTTCACAAGTGAGGAATTAGAGATGGCTGAGAAACATCTTAAGAAGAATTCAACATCGCTTATAATTAAGGAAATACAAATCAAAACCACTTTGAGATATCATTTTACTCCAATAGGACTGGCTAGGATCAAGAAAACAAATGATACCAAGTGCTGGAGATGTTGTGGGGAAAGGGGAATACTCATTCACTGCTGGTGAGAATGTAAACTCGTACAGCTACTATGGAAAGCAGTGTGTAGAACCCTCCGAAGACTAGGAATGAACTTGACACCTGACCCAGCCATACCACTCCTGGGCATGTATCCACAAGACTCATCTTACCACAGAGATACATGCACAGCCATGTTTATTTCAGGTCTCTTCACAATAGCAAGGAGCTGGAACCAACCCAAGTGCCCCTCAACTGATGTGTGGAAGGAAAATGTGGTACATCTACACAATGGAGTTCTATGCAGCAGTGAAAAACAATGACATCATGAGCATTGCAGGTAAATGGCTGGAGGTGGAATGCATCATGCTGAGTGAAGTAACATTGTCCCAGACAAACAAAGAACTAATGGTATACCTCATCTGTCGATGCTACCACAATTACAGAATTTTATGGCAAACTGAGCAAAGTTAATGTGATCTGAAAACAACTGTGCTCTTATAATATGAATCCCTTAAAATATAATAAATAAAATAAAATAAGAAAAGAAATAAACACAAAATAAGAAAGAAAATAAATTAAAAATCATCCACTTGCTATGTGGAAAAGGATTAAATAAATGAATAAATAATAATAAATGAACTAAAAATGGAATTACCACCAAAAAAAAAAAAAAGAAAGAAAATCACCTTAGCAGAAAATGTAAAAAACCAGAAAATGAGGAAAAAAGAAACTGAGGAAAACAATGAAAAAAAAATAAAAACAAGATATAAATCAAATTTACATCAGCCATGAAATGGCTTAAGGTTGTGTGAACAAGGAACTGAAGTAAGAAAATAAAGTTCTCTATTGTTTAAGCTTTAAAGCTCACTTTTTACACTGCCTAGCACATATGTAACTGCAAGGCACAAGAAATGGAATCCTCAGACTTAAAATTAATAATAGGAGTGCACAGAGCTTAGATCAAGGATTTCCCAGGACCACCTGAAGCACAGGTAGGAGCAGGGCACTACAGCCAGGAGTATGGTTGCATAATTCTATCACTGGGTTTTTGGATAATTGTTTCATTGGTCTCTTGGATAATTCAATCATCGTCTTATGGGGGCAGAGTCTCCCTGCTAGCTGGAATAAGAGGCAGGCATGTTGTCACCGTGAGACTTGAGTGCACAGAGATTAGATCGGGGATTTCCATTACCACCTGAAGCACAGAGTACCAGGACATGGGCTAAACAAGGCATATCTAACCTCAATCCCTCACTGCCGACTGGAATTGCTGAGGGAGTGTCCAAGTGGTTTCTTTGGAGAACCATCAGAACAGAAAGGGAAGAATGAGTTAGACTTCCAATAGAAAGACTAAAACTTAGACCAGTCAACACTCCATAAACAAGGAGAAAAATAAATAAAAGAATCAACTAATGCATCTGAAGGAGGCAAGCAAAGAAAGTTTTCAACACAGTGAAGAGGCATTTGGGATTCACATTGGAATACAGGCAAACAGAAACCCACATGCCAGGGACACGACAAAGGGACATATATATTCATGATTGTGAAATCTTCATGGTCGATTGTTCCTTGGTAAGATGTAATGTCCTTCTTTGTCTCTCCTAATTTCTTTTACTTTGAAGTCTATTGTGTCTAGTATTCAAACAGCAACACCTGCTTTCCTTTTGGTACCATTTGCTTGGAATATTTTTTTCCATCCTTTCACTTTAAGGTAGTGCCTATCTTTGAGAGTGAGATGTGTTTCTTGTCAATAGCTTATAGATGGGTTCTGTTTCCTAATCCAAACTCCCAGTCTATGTCTTTCGATTGGGGAGTTTAGTCCATTAATATTTAAGGTTATAACTAAAATATGTGTGTTGCTTCCTTTCACCTTATTATCCATTTGCAGTTTTGGTCTAGGTTTCTACTTCTGCAGTTATGCTTTTATTAATTTCTCTTTCTAGATGCCTGGGGATAGTTGCTACTTCCTTCTGTCTTTTCAAATGCTTCAAGTATTCTACGAAGGGTTGGTTTTCCAGACATGTATTTTATCATCTTGTTTATGTCGTGGAAGAATTTTCTCTCTCCTTCAACTATAATCAACATTTTTTCTTGGTATAGTATCCTGGGTTTGCATCTATTGTCACTGGGAATTCTTTTCTCCATGTTCTTCTTGCTTGAATAGTTGGCACTGAGAAGTCAATTGTAATTTTGATGGTTTCCCCTTATATGTAACTTTTTTCTCTTGTGTCCTTCATAATTTTGTCTTTCTTTTGGGCATCTAGCATTTTTACTATGATATGGCGTGGGGACTTTACTGATCTTGTCTGTTTGGAGGTCTATGTGCTTCTTGTATTTGTATTGGTTTTGTCTTTTTTAGTTTGGGGAAATTTTCATCTATTATTCTCTTGAAGATATGATCAATACCATTCTTGTGGGATTCTTCTCCTTCCTTTATCCTTATGATGCAGAGATTTGACATTTACTGTAATTTAAAATTTTTCATAATCTTTATTTGAGGATTTTAGTTGTTCTGTGTTATCTTCCAGGTCTGATATTCTTTGTTCTGCTTCCTCCATTCTACTTCTGAGGCTTTTTACATTCCTTTCCTCTTGATTGCTCGAGTGTCTTATTTCATTTTTCATTTCATCTTGTGATTTCTTTTGCATTTCCACTTCCCTTTGGAGATCTTCAATCTCTTCCTGTATCTCCTTGCTTCGCTGGTTGGTTTCCTTTTTCAGTGTTTCCAATTCCTTCCAGAGTTTGTCATTCTCTCCCTCTAGTTCTTTCTGGCCTTTGTCATTCTCTCTCTAGGTCCTTCTTGAGTTTTTCATTCTCTCTCCTTAGTTCTATGACTTGTTTTTTATATTCTTTGATTTCTTTGAATATGTCTGCAATTGTTCCTCTAAGATCTGTGTTCTGGACCATCCCAAGGGGATCCCCTTTTCTATAGTTGTTCTGTGTTATCTTCCCCACCTATCGAGAGAGAGAGAGAGAGAGAGAGAGAGAGAGAGAGAGAGAGAGAGAATTACATAGGGATACTTTCATCTATAGTTATATAGATAGATGATTGATTGATTGATAGATAGATGATAGATAGATATATCTATAGTTAGAGATAGATATAGATAGATCATAGATAGAAGATAGATGATAGATAGATATATTATAGATAGATAGGTCTATAGTTAGAGATAGATATAGATAGATAAAGATAGATGATAGATAGATAGATAGATAGATAGATAGATAGATAGATAGATAGATAATTAGATAGGGAAAAACACTGACTTTTAGAATCTTTGATCCCCCTCTTCATCAAAGGTCCTTGATATATAAGTTTTAATACAAGAATTCTGTCCAGAGACACATGCTCTGCAGTCTCTTATTCTTTAATAATTGGTTAGTTCTGGCTGTCTGTGTGTATTGAACCATGGTTTATAAGTAACTTTCACCAATGAATGTTGAAAGATGGACAAAGTTTCTGTCTAAATCCTGCCCTGGCATGTTCCATGAGTCTAAGGATTCAACTGAATCTATGTCACCCTGACCCAGATATCTCTCTTGTGTGTGGCCAGTTGTGGGATTCTTCAGGAGTGTACATTTGTTTAAAAAAGAAGACTCTTTGTTCAATTTCATAATGTACACTTGTCTGAAAGTATTAGAGTGCATATTTAGCATATTTTAAAGAATTTAATTTCCTAGAGATATGACAGAGATAAGCATTTTAGCTAAGATCAGTGAACATCCCAGCCATGTGTATTTGGCTATGTTTACAGTGGCAGGCACCTGTGAATTCACTCCCATTGAGAGTGCTTTACATCCAATTAGATATCTACTGATGCTCCCCAGAGAATATTGTGACTACTATATCAATAGATGTATTTTTTTGTTCTAGTCTTGATGATTATTAGGCTTTAAGTCTGGGTTGGAAATTGGTTGATTTTTCTCTCTTGGTATCTTGCATAATACGATCTAGAATAATGAGAGATTAACTTCAGGTGGAAAGTTCTCAGGTCAGGTCATGCTCTATTTCTCCAGGTCCCTTTTTCAAGAATCCCCTTTCTTCTGCAGTAGGGTATAATCTTCCAGTTCTGGGAGATGAGCAAGAATATTTTGCAGCATTCTATGTTAAATTTGGAGCTTCCTGTAATACTCTGACAGACCAGTCATAGGGAGGACTCTTCTATCTGTTACTTTCCATACAGCCCCATTTGAAAACATATCCGCTAATATTGAGGCACCATATGTGCATTTCTGTAGTCAAAACATTTCTTTCTGGTTTCCCTAGGGTGCCTAAAATATTTTCATATCTATTCCCTCCCTATGCCACTAGACCTCCTTAATTCCTCTTCTACGCCTCCATTATTCACAAGTTCCTCCCAGTAGCACTCACCTTCTTAATAGACCCCATTTCCTGAATTCCTTCCTTCCCTACTGTGATCCTCTTCATGTCCCTCCCTTATTCCTTCCCATACTAACACTCCATCTTTCCCTACTTCCCTCCTAATAACACGTGTTTCTTACTATTCCTTGTTCAGTTTCTTTCTTCAATTTTTTCCTATTTCCTTTTTCATTTTACTGGTTCCTCTTTTTACATCTGGATATATTCATGTATGATGATAGGTGTCATGATCTGCAAAGAAAGAAAAACAAATATTATTTGTTTTCTGAGTGTCTGCTATTTCACTTAATATAACAGTCTCCAGTCCCATACAATTTTCATAAGTCCATGTTTTGTTACTTCCAAGCAGAACTCAATTTGGTAAAGATACTCGTTTTTTTATTATCAAATCATCTTAGCTTTCATGAGAACAGCAACAATCATGGATGTACAGCTGTCTTTACATTAAGACGAGTCTTTTTGATATATGACAAGGAATGGTAGATCTTGGTCATATGGTAGAATAGCTTTTAGTTTTTTGAGATTGCTACACACTGTTTTCTGTACTGGTTGCATTAATTTGCACTCCCACCAGCAGTGAAGGAGACTCCCCCTTTCTCTAAATCCTTACCTTGATTTGGTTCATTTTGTTCTCTTGAACTTAGTCTGTCTATATAAGGTTTGATGGAATCTTAACGTCTTTTATCTGCATTTCTTGAATTACTATGCAAGTAGAGCACTTTTAAGATATTCATTCCCTGGGGCTGGAGAGATGGCCTAGCGGTTAAGAGTGCCGACCACTCTTACAGAGGACCCGGGTTCGATCCCCAGCACCCACATGGCGGCTGAGAACCGTCTGAAGCTCCAATTCCAGGAGAACTCCAGTTCCAGGGGAATCCGAGACCCTCTTCTGACCTCCGCAGCATTGCACGACATGGGTGCACAGACTTGCATGCAGACAGTACATTCATACACATACAGAAATAAATAAAATTAATAAAATAATTTAAA